>LR738714.1:788114442-788172946 GCA_902687465.1 Secale cereale | reverse complement strand
GGTCATCATTTGAACGTGGGCGTACCAACTGTTCAGGGAGCCCAAAAATTCATAACATAGCCATTCATGAGGATGTGGGCGAACCCGACTATCCCCAGGGGCCGGGTCATCATTTGAACGTAGGCGTACCAACTGTTCAGGGAGCCCAAAAATTCATAACATAGCCATTCATGGGGATGTGGGCGAACCCGACTGTCCCCAGGGGCCTCTGACGTTCCTCCTGACCCTGCAGGTTTTTCCTTTTCCTTTTTATGGGGTTTTTCTCTTCCTGAACCGGACATAATCTCTTGTTCCCGTGAGTTCTACCGCTCCTTCACACACCCTGCAAAGATTAGTTTCTAAAAACAAGCTAACATTGAAATATGATTCTTTGATAACAAACTGACATGGATATTTGCCGCAAAATTTATGTATGTGGAGAAAAAAACTGAGCCCTCGGTTTACCAAGGGTGCCGGTTTATTCATTATTCATAATATATACATAGGATACATGGAAGCCTATGGCTCAAGTGTAATATGGCCGTAGATGAGCAATGTTCCACGGCCTTTTCGTCTCCTCTTCTGATGTCCGTGAATCTTTGTGCTCTCGAATGTCCACCAAATAATATGACCCGTTGTGTAAATTTTTGCTGATCACAAAGGGCCCTTCCCATGGCGGGGATAGCTTGTGCATATCTGTTTGATCCTGGATAAGCCGGAGTACCAAGTCACCCTCCTGGAATGTCCTGGTTCTGATCCGGCGGCTGTGATATCTGCGCAGATCTTGCTGATAAATCGCCGACCGTGCTGCAGCTATGTCACGTTCTTCATCCAACCGATCCAAACCGTCTTGTCTTGACTCCTCATTGATGGCTTCTACATAGGCCGCCACCCTTGGTGAATCATGGCGTATGTCACTTGGAAGAACTGCTTCTGCACCGTAAACCATGAAAAAAGGTGTATAACCTGTAGACCGGTTGGGTGTAGTGTTAATGCTCCAAAGGACAGACGGTAATTCTTCAACCCAACATCCTGGGGTTCTCTGCAAAGGTGTCATAAGCCGGGGCTTGATTCCTCGCAAAATCTCCTGATTTGCCCTTTCTGCTTGACCATTGGATTGGGGGTGAGCCACAGAAGATACGTCCAAACGAATATGCTCTCGTCGACAGAATTCTTCCATCTCACCCTGAGATAAATTGGTGCCATTATCTGTGATGATGCTGTGTGGAAAACCAAAGCGGAATATTACTTTTTTGATGAACTTAACCGCCGTTGCCGCATCACACTTGCTTATAGGTTCCGCTTCAACCCACTTCGTAAACTTGTCCACTGCCACTAGTAGATGAGTTTTCTGATCTTGGGATCTCTTGAAAGGACCAACCATGTCAAGCCCCCAAGTTGCAAAAGGCCAAGTTATTGGTATCATCCGGAGTTCTTGTGCCGGAACAAGGGCACGTCTTGAGAACTTCTGACAAGCGTCACACTTGCGGACCAGGTCTGCCGCATCTGCATGTGCGGTTAACCAATAAAAGCCATGTCGGAAAGCTTTAGCCACTAAAGATTTTGATCCGGCATGATGACCACAATCCCCTTCATGAATCTCCCTTAGAATCTCACAACCTTCCTCAGCTGAAACACACCGTTGAAATACTCCAGAGGTGCTACGATGGTGCAGCTCCCCGTTGGCAATTGTCATAGATTTGGAACGCCGGATTATCTGCCGTGCTTCATCTTCGTCCTCTGGCAACTCTCCTCGGCTTAAATATACCAAATAAGGTAACGTCCAATCCGAAATAACATGGGTTGCCGCAACCAACTGTGCCTCTGGGTCCGGAACAGCTAGATCGTCCTCTGAAGGTACTTGAACCGAAGGATTGTGCAATTCATCCAAAAAGGTGTTTGGTGGTACCGGTTTACGTTGCGACCCTAGCCGGCTTAAAGCGTCAGCTGCTTCGTTCTTCCGCCGGTCTATATGCTCCACCTGATACCCTTTGAAGTAACCTGCGACCGCTTCAACCTCTCGTCGATAAGCCGCCATGAGGGGATCCCTTGAATCCCACTTGCCCGAAACTTGCTGTGCCACTAGGTCTGAATCGCCCAGGCACTTAACCCGGCTTAAATTCATCTCCTTTGCCAACCGCAAACCATGAAGTAGTGCTTCATATTCTGCTGCATTATTAGTACAAGGAAATAACAACCGGAGGACATAACAAAATTTATCACCTCTGGGGGAAGTTAAAACAACTCCGGCCCCTGAGCCCTCCAACTGCTTCGAACCGTCGAAGTGAATCGTCCTATAAGTGAGATCCGGCTTCTCCTCCGGAGTCTGTAATTCTGTCCAGTCGTTGATGAAGTCCACCAGTGCCTGAGATTTTATAGCAGTACGTGGTACATATTTCAATTCATGTGGACTGAGCTCAATGGCCCACTTGGCTATTCTGCCTGTTGCTTCTCTATTCTGGATTATATCTCCCAACGGAGCTGAACTAACCACAGTTATTGGATGCCCTTGGAAATAATGCTTCAATTTCCGGTTTGCCATGAACACCCCATATACCAATTTCTGCCAATGAGGGTATCTTTGCTTGGACTCGATGAGTACTTCACTCACATAGTAAACCGGGCGCTGAACCGGATGTTCTTTCTCTGCTTCCTTGCGCTCAACCACAATCGCAACGCTGACTGCCCGTGTGTTTGCAGCAACATATAATAGCAAAGGCTCCTTGTCGATAGGAGCAGCTAAAACCGGCGGCTTCGCTAGTTGCTGTTTCAGATTCTCAAACGCTGTATTCGCTTCATCACTCCAAATGAACCGGTCCGTTTTCTTCAACATTTGATAAAGCGGGATCGCCTTTTCTCCTAAGCGACTGATAAACCGGCTCAACGCCGTGATCCGGCCAGCTATGCGCTGAACATCATTAATGCAAGCTGGTTTCGCTAAAGATGTGATGGCCTTGATCTTCTCCGGGTTGGCTTCTATTCCCCGGTTCGAGACCAGGAATCCCAAAAGCTTACCAGCCGGGACACCAAAGGCACATTTCTCCGGATTGAGCATCATCCTGTAAGTCCGAAGATTATCAAAGGTTTCTCTGAGATCTTCTATCATCGTTCTTTCCTCCTTTGACTTAACCACAATGTCATCCACGTAAGCATGTACGTTCCTTCCTATCTGCCCCTTCAAACAATTCTGAACACAACGCTGATAAGTTGCCTGCGCACACTTGAGCCCAAAAGGCATAGACGCATAGCAAAAAGCACCAAAAGGAGTTATGAATGCTGTCTTCTCTTGATCTTCAACTGCCATTTTGATCTGGTGATAACCTGAGTACGCATCCAGAAAACTCAGCCGCTCACACCCTGCTGTAGCATCAATAATCTGATCAATGCGAGGTAGAGTAAAAGGATCAGTTGGGCAAGCTTTATTGAGGTCTGTGTAGTCCACACACATCCTCCACTTCCCATTCTTCTTTAGAACTAGCACCGGATTAGCCAAACATTCCGGATGAAACACTTCCACTATGAACCCTGCCGCCAAAAGCCTGGCCACTTCTTCTCCTATATCCTTGCGCCTCTCTTCGTTAAAGCGGCGCAGATACTGTTTTACCGGTTTAAACTTCGGATCAATATTTAACTTGTGCTCAGCGAGTTCCCTCGGTATACCTGGCATGTCAGAAGGTTTCCATGCAAAGATATCCCGGTTCTCACGGATGAACTCGATGAGCGCGCTTTCCTATTTAGGATCCAGGTTAGCACTGATGGTGAATTGCTTAGACGAATCTCCAGGCACAAAATCGACCTGCTTAGTCTCTTCCGCCGATTTGAACTTCAAAGCCGGATCATGCTCGGTGGTTGGCTTCTTCAGCGGAGTCATATCTGCCGGATCAACATTATCCTTATAAAATTTTAACTCTTCCGTGGCACATACCGCTTCTGCATAAGCTGCATCACCTTCCTCACATTCCACTGCTATCTTACGACTGCCGTGCACCGTAATTGTGCCTTTATGACCCGGCATCTTGAGCTGCAGATAAACATAACATGGCCTAGCCATAAATTTAGCATAAACCGTCCTCCCAAACAAAGCATGATACGGACTTTTAATTTTGACAACTTCAAAGGTGATCATCTCCGATCTGGAATCATGCTCATCCCCAAAGGTAACTTCTAAGTCAATCTTACCAACTGGATAAGCTGACTTACCTGGGACCACCCCGTGAAACACTGTGTTTGATGTCCTTAACTGTTTATCTGTCAGACCCATACGGCGAAAAGTCTCGTAATATAATATATTGATACTGCTATCTCCAACCATGAGGACTTTAGTGAACCTGTATCCTCCCACCTGAGGTGCCACCACCATGGCTAAATGTCCCGGATTATCTATCCGTAACGGGTGGTCCTCTCTGCTCCAAACAATGGGCTGCTCTGACCATCGTAGAAACTGTGGCGTCGCCGGTTCTACCGCATTAACAGCCCGCTTTAAAACCTTCTGGTCGCAGTATCGACGCAGTGATCAATTTTCCAAGTACCCCCTGCAATAAAGTTCCCTTTGTCGTCCCTCAGGACAGCCCCAGCCGTACCTTTAAGAAGATCATGATCAAAAAAGCATCAACATTAAGTTTCACAAAACCCAAGTTCTCTTTCACCTGTCTTTCGATCTTCTCTCTCCCGTAGCGTTTGAGAAAGCTTCGTGCTCCCTTCTCGCTGGGATTCACAATCGCACCGCCTAACATGGCCTATATCCACCACACATAATCCATCTAACGTCTCTCCTCTTCCTAGTACTACTAGTTCTGCTGCTCAACACAACTAGCTGTAAATTCGTTCGACGGAAACGAAAAACGATTATGTTTCCCCTTTTCCTGCCTCCCATCGCCAGCGACTCGCCATGGAGCCCCTCTAAAGTTTGAGGCAAATGAACGCTTTTTTGTTCGTCGTCTCCGGGACCTTCACTCTTGTGGTTTCCTCTTTCTCGGTTTCTGTTTTCTTATTCGGGATCTTACTTTTCATTGTTCTCATGTTTGCAACTCGCGATTTTCATGAGATAACCAAATCCAAGTTGGTGAGAATCATGATTTGGGCTGGCACGGTATTGGAAGCGTTTGATCGATTTCCTAGAATAGATCGCTCCCCCCCCCTCCTCCCCCCTCCTGGAGATTCCACCCTTGTCCGTCTCCCTCCCTTTCCCCGGTTTCCCTAGCCCTAGCCAAGAGCACAGAGCAGGGAGTCATGTGCCCATCATGGCATCCCGACCCCGCCGCGCTTGCCGATGCTTGCGACATCGAGAAGCAAAGCAGGCGCTCTAGTCCAATACGTTTTCTACCACCTCGCCCAAGAGAGCCCTGTCCAGGGCCGTCTGCCTAGTGGCCGGAGCTGGAGCACCGAAGGCATATCAACATCGCCCGCGCGGAGCACATGTGGCGTTAGATCAGGAGCGCATATCCGCCATATTAGCACCTTCGGATGTCGCCAACCAACTCCATGGAGTCGCCAAACAGCACCTTGGAGCCACGCTGCGTGTGTACGAGGCCGTTCACCGATGGCATCCGCGCAGGGAGCATCGGTCGCAGGTGTTGCAGGCTATACTACGCCAAAACAGGCCCGGGTTCTGACCGTCCTTGAGAATGCAAGGCTGCATGGGTTCCCCGACTATTACCAAATGGATGGACCGAGCAAGCACACTTGTGAAACTGTTCTTGATATAGATGATGAGACATGCATCGTCAGCAGCACAGGAAGTTTGGTAGTTGTATTATTGTCTCAGATTACATATTATATAGCTGGTAGCTGAAACAGTATTGCCAAATGCCTATAAGAGGGTTCAGATTGATAGGAACGAAACAACTCATACAAACAAAACCAACCAAACCAAAACTAGGCTCGGAGAGGACAACATGGAGAGTGGTAAGAAGACAATTGGTGTGGTGGCACTGGTCGCTGCAATGGTGATACTACAACTCGCGATAGCTCCGACGGCCATGGCTCGCTCACTGCAGGGCATGAAAACAGATGAGTTGCTTCGGGCGTTCGAGGATGGAATGGGAGTGAATATGTATTATTGTCCTGGAACATGTATTACTAGCCCTTGTTCCGGGACTTCCGCGGATTGCCATTGCCAATGGCCCTCATGCGTGGCGTAGTCTCCTCTCAAGGGAATCATTCCATGTGCTAGACCTCCCAAAAGTGTTTGAATCGTATTGTTCTATTGTTATCATGTAACCTGTTGTTCTAAATTTGGTGTGATTCATATGGTGAGCTGTAAAGGTGTTGTTCTGCATTTGGTGGTTAAATAATTAAATAAATGGGAGGATATGTTTGATGTGTGAAAACCGGTTGCATTTTTTCATACTCCCTCCGTTCACTTTTATAAGACCTTTTAGACATTTAAGACATCACCTAATATAGTTCAATTTCAGCTGTCCTAAAGGACTTACAAAAGTGAACAGAGAGAGTAGTAGATTTGGACTTGATCATTAATCTGTTTTCAAAATTATTTACCTTTTCTTGTTATTTGTTTATTTTCACATGCTACTTCGTTTGCAATACGTGTGTCTTCCATGGTGTACAGGCACCACGTTCAACAGTTTATTTAATCAGTATTACGTGTGGGCCACCCGGGCCTGTTTGTACTTGTATATTGGATGTGTGCCCATGTATGCTGGTACCAGGATGAGAACCAATGACATGAACGCATGAATGGATTGATCCATCTGCGCCCCATCTACTTCGCTCACTTTCGGTTTTACTCATCTGTAGGCGATTACGGGTACGATCTCTAGACGACGAGATGCATCCGCGGCTATGCTCCAACGATATGCTCCTAGTCGCCTAGACTGGGAGTCGGATACGCCGCCCATCGCCGGACCACGAGGCACATACCATCCTATCCTTAATTCTTCAGGTATTGGTAAATTCACCCTCTAGTATACTTTTAATTTCATACATATTGTAAGTATCTAGCCCTTGTCTAATGTAGGACCTTCAATTTGCAACAAATATATCTTCCTGGAAGAAAAACACCAACACAAAAACATATCAGAAATGAATGTTGTGAAAACACATTTGCATAATCTCCTCGACGATAACAATTTGAGTTGCACTTCCATATGAAATGTGCACAAACAATATAATCAACTAGTCAATCTTTCGATGAAAATGAGAGGAGCTACCGCTCTTACTTAGTAATTTTATTTGTTCATTTACCTATTTTCACTTTATAATTTTAAGTTCATTTGATACTTTTATAGGTTACCGAGTATTCAAGGTCATAGGATGCATTTTCTAATTTTGCTTGTGCTTCACGAGTCGTTTCATAATTATTTCTGTATTTTAATAAGCACTTGACCATCGCTTATTTGATTTTGTTGTATGTGCTTGATATTGCCTATCACATTACTATTTTTTTCTTTCTAAAATTGGATATATCATTGCGTTGATGTCAAGGTTGAGTACCAGTGCTATTTTTTCTAGCTCCAACCCTTGTTTGCGTTGGGTGTATAACTATCCGGCAGAAGCATGTAACACGAGAGATTTTAATTAATCCTCCAGCCCTGTCTTAATCTTGCTCAGACATATAGTACAATAGCTGTGATAAGGATATAGCGGTTGCTGACGCGAGATAACCAATCCAAAGATTTTTGAAGAAGACATTGGACCTAATTAATAAAATATGTAGCAAACTGTAGAATGATTGATAAAACAGATGCAACTTGCAATAGAGAATATGCACCTAATCGGTCATTCTTAAACTACGCAGCTAGTTGCACGACGATTAGTTGATTAATGCATGTGTCATGTATGGCAGGAAAAACAGATGCCCCCTCCATATAAGCTGATTGATGATTGTCTTCTCACCTCTCTGCGCCTTGGAAAAAACAAACGCGGCAGAAACTAGAAAGAAGAACACCATGAGGCCCCTGTGATGGAGCTGCCCTAATATTTTTCATAGAATAACCAGTGGCTTGACCATGATGAGCATCGTTGTGCCCCGGCAGAGGGCACTTGGTGAAGGCGGCATGCATGCGGTAGAGGCACATATGGATTTTACCCAACACATAACACCTTGACCAACAATACAATATGCACTACATACTAGGAAATGTTGACGCGGCGGCACGCCACTCCTGTTGAAGTTTAAAGAATTGCGTCTTATGGAAAAAAACGCTTGGAACACTGTTCAAGCTACTGTAAATACATTCCAAGTTCAAAGGTCTGGGTCGGAGGGAAAAAACGCTCGAAATTACTGATCAAGTCATTGTTCAAATACTCTTGATTAATCTCTATTAAAGCAGAATCGAACATCGTGATCGTTCAACCTCCTCCTTCCCTACACATCTCTCTCGCTACCTTGCGATCGCTGCTCCCCCACAGCCTCAACTCGTGCGATCCACGTTCCTTATAGAAAAAAAGGAAAATAAACAACCCACGTATGCACGACCCACACCCATCGCCCCTAAACACCAACCCCCTCAATGTCGATCCCGCCTCTCTCCCAAGAAAACTACAGCTGCCGGCCTCGTCCTTCCTCGCTTAACTCGGCTGATGCGGCGAGGACGGATGGCTCCTTCTGTCCTCTCACCCACGGCCTCCCGCTTTCTCGCCATCGACCCCTGCTCCATCTCCACTTGCCATCCTTCGATTTCTCGCCGGCGAGCCCTACGCTGTCTCTGCCTGCCATTCCCTTTCCTCGAGATGATTTGCGCGGCAGCCAAGGAAGTCAGGAACCTCAACGAGGCTCATGGCCTGCCTACACTTGTCGGAGCCATCAGCGGGGACCAAGACGGTCGACCTCTTACAACAGCCCGGCTAGGTTTCTGGTTTAAGTCATGATTTAGTACTACTATCTTAACATCCATGCAGGAAGGAGAAGGCCGTGGGCATGAGTGTATATCTCCACCTTGACCACTTCATCCGGCAGTCGCCATCGTCGTCCACGTGACCATGCCAAATTCCGCGATTTGTGTCTGCAGCGAGCATGAACCACCCAAGGCAAGTTTGTCCCCTTACGAGGAATCATTACTCGGATCTTCCTTGCCATGCCTCCTTTGACACAAACATGATTCATTCAGTATTTTGACTTCTGAGTTGTGTTGTGAGATTAATTTGGTGCAGATTACAATTTCAATGGAGGATGAATGTTTTTTCAGATCAAGTGGAGAACAAATGATTCTTTAGAGTTTTCTTTGTTCTGACACAAATATGACGTGGGTCTGATTAAAACCTTGAGAGTAGTTTTTCTGCACCCCACCTCGGCGCGCCCCAGGTGCACCCATTCAAAAAAATGTACCAAAACATTTCGAAAAAAATCTGAAACTTTGTAGAAATGATCATCAACAAATGTTAAGTGATTTGGTCTTTTTTGTACAGAGCTCCTCAAATGTTATTTGACCACCAAACTTTACAAGCATCCATAACATTTGTTGATGATCATTCCCACAAAGTTTCAGAATCACTGGATTGATTGATGGAATAGCAAGATACGCATATATGAAAGCTGATTGGATAGCCACTGGAAAGTAATTAAGGTGCCTTATATTCATATTTCTTCAACTCACGGTGGTTACAAGCTATGTTTATATTTCTTCAACTCACGGTGATTACAAGCAAGGAGCCACATGCATTCATATACGCTTATATAGCACCTGACTAAGTAGAATTAGGATTTCTGTAATACTTGGGTAAGCAATCCGTGCTTAACTCTAACAATCAGTGAGATCTTTAGGCACCAAAAAGAGAGGACTAGTTGATTAAGTTGTCTCTTTCTTGACACCATTATCTGTTGCCGGTTGTTGATATATACAATTTTTGCAAGAGAGAACAAATAGTATTGCGTTCCGGTGAAGCCAAGATACAACCACATCCCACATTTTGTTTTCGATGTGACCTCTACTTAACTACAAGGTAACCAGTAGAAGGATGCTACATTATGATGTTTTTGCTTGGTCACTCAGCTTGAGAAGTTAAACTTTACCGCCATTAGAATGAAACTTTAGTTATAGTTATACATGGGATATGAGGACTGTAGGAGCAACGTGATTCGTTTCTGTAGGTTGTGGTTGCAACTTGGATGCAGAGGAATAGTCATTTGGCTGCTGAGGTCTCAAAGTAAGGAGAAAATAAATATTGCCCCATTGTTTATCATTTGTCTTGTTGTGGTCATGGGTATTTTAAGTCATATGATTTTCTATGGCTGTGAATTATATATTAACA
The DNA here is from genome assembly GCA_902687465.1 of Secale cereale. Taxonomy (NCBI): domain Eukaryota; kingdom Viridiplantae; phylum Streptophyta; class Magnoliopsida; order Poales; family Poaceae; genus Secale; species Secale cereale. The sequence goes on along the minus strand of LR738714.1, from coordinate 788,162,758 downwards.
TGTTTGTAGAAACAGTAAGATTAAGTTTATTTCAGCCTACATATATGTGCTCCAGTTCCTGCTTATGTTTGTTTTCTTTAAATTTCCTTAAAAAGACATGCTATTTTATCATTAGAAGTGTCCTCTTAATATTACTCATATTTGAATCATTTACAGCAGATAATGCCTTTGACATTGAAAGATCTTGCATCTTGCGAGGCTACAAATAGGAGGAACATCGCTTTCAGTGTTGGCGAGCTCTGCAAGAACGGTGGTACTCCTGCACTCTTATTATACGCTGAGTGCTATCGATTTTCAAGAGAATAACGAGGCATGCTACCTGCTCTATTCTACCATGCATACCACATATGTAGTTTTACCTTATCATCTACCGTTTTAAAAAATACACTTTTTTCATTTCTCATCACACTGATTTATATATTGTAATTATGCTGCAACCGATTGCGCCAAACTGAGCCACCAATTTGGGCCAGTGGATAGAGACACATATTGATGTGTCTGGGCCCCTGGGGTCAGCTGGGAGCTGAACAACATGGACATGCAGTTACTGGCCCAGGCTGGTACTCGCTAGGCTGAAGAGCCATTTCACCCTTGCTGTGTATAATTTTGATTGCATCGACTGGACTCACGGTGATATGATGATTCTTCACAAGCCAAATTCTTTGAGTTGCCCGGGTATTTGCTTCCTATCGCCATGGCGAATGTCATGGGCAAGGATAACAAGAACAAGAATGAGAGCATGAACCACTTGTGCAGAAAAGCCTAGCCATGGTGTGTCAAAAACGGTCGTGCGGGCGTGCGCCATTGTTAAGAAATAGTGGTGGCGTTGGAGACCACGTCAACTGTATTTTGTATAACTATGGCGTTGCATAAAATTGCACAAGGGAAATATCATATGTACCTGCGGCATTTGCGCTTTCCGCACGACGTAAATATGGAAAACATTGGAGGCGTTGCATGCCCTTCGCACACCATCAGTTAGTTTGAACGGATAATAAAAAACTGCCATGGCGGCCGAAAAACTGTGTCGTGGCAGCGTTTTTTAAGATCAAATAGGTAACATTAATTTAAATATATCCATGATAATTACGTGTAGCACTTAATTAAGATAGCAAGGCAAAGTCTTGAAATATTATAAAATAAGAGAACGACATCTGTAGCTGACCGAGTTGTTAACAGAACCACAACAACATCACTTGCTGTCACTATCCTATTACATCAATAATAAGGATCATGAATGTATTTCTTCGACGGATCCGCAAGAGACCCCTGTCAGTCAGCATTGTGAACTTGCTGATGAAGGCGACCTTTTATCTCCTCTGAGCTGGCAGGTGTGCCGCCGTTGAAATTTCCGGCATGGTCGATGACAAACTTGTTGAGAATGGTAGCAAACTTGAGGTAGATGCATCTGAACTCATCTGTACTATCTCCCGAGCTAATCTAACATTCTTAAGAAGTTGCTCCCCACTTCTACCTATTCTCTCAACATGCACACTATCCACATCATCTCTATGCCACATCATCAATCAGTTTGCAAAATCAGCCAATCACTTTTTTTCACCATCTCTAGAAAAGAAAAACTGTTTCTTTTTCCAGTTTCACAGCAGCCGCTGTCCAACCCAATCTTTCCCCATCCCGCACGGGCGGCTGGCCCACTAAATCTGCAGCGCCCCTCCTCCCTCCGGTCTCCTCGCTGCGCCGGCCGCCTCACCTCACCACCGGATTGCCGCCTGTCCGCCGCGCTTCCTCCTCCCCTCCCTCCCATCTACTCCTCTTCTGGAGCTGCGCCTAGCCATCTCTCCGCCCACTCCTCCTCTCCTCCCTCCCATCTACTCCTCTTATGGAGCTGCGCCCAGCCATGCCTCCGTCGTGGGCGCACGCAGTGCACCGGCTGTCCGCCGCGCCGGCCTCCCCACCAAATCTGCAGTGCTCCTCCACCGGAGCGGCGTCCGGCCTCCTCTCGCTCCTCCCGCTCCCTCCTCCGGTCACCTCCTGCTGCGCCCAGGGCGCCCACGACCATACGTGGGCCCTCCACCGTGCCCACCAGCCATGCCTCCGCCGCGCCATAGGCAGAGCGCCGGCTATCCGCCGCGCTACCTCCTCTCCCTCCTTCCGCTGCGCTCACGGCGCCCACGCATCCAGCGTGGCGTGGCCACCATGCCCGTCGCCACCCCTGAACGCCTCCTCCGCCGCCAGACTGACTCCCGGCCCCACCTTCAAGCCGCCGCCGCTTCACACCATGCGTCGCTCTCCTCGCTCGCGTATCGCCCTGCTCTCCTCAGCTCCGAGCGTGTAGGCACAGTTGTGACGCGGGTCGTCCACCCAAAATGAACCCTCTGTACACCGTTCCTCTGCTCCGCGGCGAGTCGATGGTGAGCAGCCCGTTTCAAAGGCGAGGTGAGCATCGCCACATTTACTTCACTGCTGCTCGCGAGGCTTTTTTTTTAGTATCTTCTTGCTAGGCTTCTGAAGCTGGAGGTCCTCAATTTTCACAGCCCAATCCGTGGACGCCTTTGCAGCCCAATGCTTCAAATGGCCCATGCTGTTTATCTTCTTCGATGCCATCACTTAAACCCAAGCTGCTGGTCATTAGTGATCCGAGATGACGCTCCACTTCCTCTCCCCACGATCTCAACATGTAACTGATGGATTGCTGTTTAAAGTCTGCTCCGCCTCACCGTATTTCCCATCAGTACGGGTGGGCGTGATGTCACACCACTCATACTGCAGCTGCAGGTCACCATCTCCCTCCCATTCCCTCCATATTCCCTATGACGTGTTGCTGCTTGGATCACAAAATTGCATTTTCTCAGGTGGTTCCTGCTGGAGGACACTCAAGTAGTCATCTTCGTTGGTTTTCCATCACTGCACACAAAGATTTCAGGCATCTACTGGTACATAGTTTTCCCAAGTTCCCCTTTGTTGGTAATTTTGGATGTTTGTTTGCTTAATTTAAATCTGAATTTAGTTTTGCTTGATTGAATATGTAACCTTGCCTTGCAATTCCTTATACGAGACAATTAAACACAAACACCTCGAATCATTGTCCATAATTCATTCTCTGTTCTATTGTTCCATACGCCATATATTTTTGGACCGGGATACCTCCATAATCCTCCATACCACAGCCATGAACTGAAGGCAGACCCACCATCTTGCACTGCTCTACAAGGCAAGCTACAGCCGCTATCCCCCTCTATCTTATTTCTCCGATATCTTTCATGTGCAACATCTCTCTAAGATGACTTCCACTCTTTGTCTGTCAGATTTTTTTTGCAGGTGTTCACACAAATTAGTTGATCTGAATGACTTGATCTCTATTGATACCTCCCATGATGGAGGAATCTGATCCGCCAAAGAAATAGATTGCATAATAATCCACCATGCCCACTGCTCAACTCGCCTTCCCCAACGCCAATCTCCAATCTGGTAGTCGGTAGATGTCGGCTCGCCATTGTTAGACTCCTCTGTTCTCAAAATATTTGTGAGGTTATTCTTATTTTTCAGGTACTGCTTCTATTGCAAATATTGTCTACAAATTTCTATCTCTCAGTAAGGCCCCTGCATATGGCTATGCCAGTTTTACAAACTTGACAGCTAAGTGCTAGGATCTATATGGCGTACTCTCTACTATTTATATATCATGTCAAACATATACTTTTTTATGTAGTTTAAAACTGTGTGTAGTGCCCATGTTGTGTCGACAACTTTGCCTTCTAACCGACAATAAAAATATTTGTCAAAACATGTTCTGGACATTTCTTTTATTGGAATCTTGAACCGATAAAAATTATTTCAGCTGATGACCTTTCTATTTCTGATATTTCAGCTCATTGTTCCATGTCTTATCTTAACAAAAAAGCATGTTGTTCCCGTCGAATTTTAGCTTTTATGAGCCCTCCAGTGGAACCGTTTGTAAGTAGCCTGACAATCTATTTTGCTACAGATCTTCATGTATACACAAGGCATCTTAAATTCTATCGCTTCTTTCCTGAAAAGGGTGCTGAAGTCATTGTCTTACTTCTGGTGGACTGATATAAACATTGCTACATTCAAAGATATTTCAGCACTGTCCACCTGCATGAGAAAATGCGTACTTCTTCCTATAGAAAATTGTGTCATGCAAAACCCTCAATTATGTCTGCTGAAGATCACTGAGCTCCTTCGGAAGGATGGGTTCACCCGGGGAATGGTAAGTCCTCCATGAAGCACGATGAACTACTTATTTACTGCTATTTAGATAAGGATAGATGGCGGTGGTAGTGCCCTTCTTCCTATTTCCTGGACTTGCATGACATGTCAGGCTGGCTGGTTGCACCGTCCGACAGTGCATTTGTTAGTGTCGCATTGAGTGTGTTTGGACTCAGCAACGTTTCCCTGGATGGTGGCACTCGTGTGTCTAGTGGCGTGAAGCTCCAAGCTCTGTTCCTCTATCAACTACCTCCGCCTCTTTCTGTTCCTCTATCAACTATCTCCGCCTCTTCATTCCAAGCTCGTTATAACTATCAATGTCGCATCCAGTTTCCAACCCCGCCTACCCACATTGACCTCACCGACGCCCACCAACTTCGAATTTCAAACGCATAACCGCACAATTTTGTATACATTAGACATATTCACTAAAGCAAAAAAAAAAAAAAATATATCCACATTACTGTGTGTTTCATTGTAGAGCTACAGGCATATTTCAAAAATATTGATGCCAAAAGATAGAAGGATATAAGTAGGTTTAATGAATGAATCTAACTAAACAGTTCATAGCTAAAGAAATATATAACAGTTCATTTATGCTGATAGAACGTACCAAACAATCCGCTCATCAATGAATGCATCAATAACAGTGGATGCCCCTCGAGCTAGACAAGTCGATGGAGCAAACAACACATGAAAATTCTGCTTTTATTTGCAAGCTTGATGATTCTTCCATCGGGGGCTTCTCGCGCTAGCTGTTAGTGTTATTTTGAAGTATACGAAGATGGTTCATGTCCAAAGAAATCACAAGGTTGCAAGTTTGATGACATGTCATCCAATTCTGTATTTTATTGCTCTTTGCTCTTCTCTAATTTGTAGTCATGCATACTACTTTCACATATATATGCTCCTACTTTCTAAGGTATAGATTGCCAAAATGATGATGAAGCATTTGTGCTCCTTATTTTCGCGTGAGTTTGTACAGTCAGAGTATCAAATATTTGTTGTTGCTTAATGTTGTCTGACGGCAAATTTAACAATTTTGACCTGTTGGCCTAATCAATTCACAGAACGAACTGTCTGCGAAACTATTTCACAGCCATGACCTTTTTGTGTAGCGCCTGTCTCAGAGGCGCTGCACCCCTACTGTGCAGCGCCACTGAGGCAGGCGCTACACAAAAAGGTCATGGCTGTGAAATAGTTTCGCAGACAGTTCATTCCGTGAATTGATTACGCCAACAGGTCAAAATTGTCAAATTTGCCGTTGTCTGACAATCTACAGTCATCAGCCTTTTCCATAAAGTGGCGAACATGCTTTCTGCTATTCATTTCCTATAGGATCATTTTTGTCATCCATCCAACTAAAAACATTACTATGCAAGAACTGACAAGTTTCCCTTCTACTTCGATGTGTTACAAGATACACAAGTATAAAGTAAAAAAAAAATGGATACAGAAGCATGACATGACAATTGAATTTCAAAATATTTTTGTGTGGTTACCGACCAGTGACGTACAGCTAACAGAGTGACCGCATAGCGCAGTGGATTAGCGCGTCTGACTTCGGATCAGAAGGTCGTGGGTTCGACTCCCACTGTGGTCGTTCATTTTTTTGTTTTTAATCCAGTTAGTCACAAACTCTTCTTCAGAGTCCGGCCGGCCGAAAATTCAGAAGCTTCTTCTGGACACTGAGAAAGGACTCTGAAGACAGTGCCATTTTGTTTCTTCCGACATGGGAGAAGGACGAGGCTGGCCTCCGGCCGCGCGACATGCCACAAGAGAAGCCCGCCCAGTACGTTTCACTAGGCGATGACAGGCCTCGGGTCTCGCCGCTGCCCAGATCGATCTTTCAGGCCGCTGCCGCCGACGCCGCTTCCTCCCGCCGCCGCCGCTTCCCATCCCCGCCGCCACGCCACTGCACGTCCCCGCTCCCGCCCCCGACCTCGTCCTCTGCTTCCCATGGCATCAGAGGATCCCCCAAACATTACTGAAAACGCTGCTAAACGTCCAGATGGCATCAAACTTCCCCCACTTAGGCATCCTACGCCCTGGACCCAGCCAAAAACCTCACTTCTCTCACTCTGTCCCTCAGGCACCTGGGTAGTTATTTGCTGAAGCAACACCACAACTTACTTTCACCAAATTTGTGTTGCCATCTGATAGCACCTGGTGTGTGGAATTCTGGATGAAGATCACGACAAGATTGAGATAGATTCAGAGTACAAGTCGGGTGGCCGACTGTGGCCGAGAGACTGCTAATGCTAATCACCAAGACAGCCCTAACTCTGGCTAGCTGGGTCAGGCCGAAGAGAGCCAGACAGGAAGGGCGCGTATGCTAGTGTGCATCCAGGGGATTCGTTATCTATTGCCCTACTCGCACAATCCAATCTATACATGTGTCTGAGCTGCGCTTTTCCATGATTAATCCTCCAATCACATGACTAAATAGCTTCCTTGATGCATGATATCATTGTTCGGCAGTCCTCATCTCCACCATAATCACTTGGTATACAACTTACATACCGGAGTAAAAATAATCAGTCCGCTAAAAGAATAAATTTTCAAAGCCACAATTCCGACATCAACAATGTGCAACTGATGAGGTGACATAGGCTTAAGTAAGCTTACATGGTGAGAAAAATAATAAATTTTTAATAATATGTGTATGTATATGCTCTCGAGTTTCTTATGTTTTTCCTTTCACGAAATCAGTTCCTTATGCCGCCGCATTGTGCTTCACCTTCTCGGATATGCAGTCGTGGCACTTACGCTTCCTCGTGTCTCTTATGTTGTGATGCCTCTTAGTCGTTGTAGCTGTCTCGCCGCTAGGAGATGAGAGGAGGCATGTGGAGTCCCTGACAAATAAACAGAACACCTTTATTAGCACCCGAACACTAAATGTGCAACAAGGGCGTGCAAAAACGATGACCTTTAGTCAATCCTATTCACCGCCAAAAAGGATTTGCAAATTGCAACATACTTCCTGTGTTCACAAACATAAGTTGTTTTTGATATTTCGACATGGACAGCTAGTAGCTGCAGACTTAAATGAGAGAACAAACATACTAAAAAGTGTTTATATACATTCAATTCAAAAAAAGGGTAGAACATCTTATATTTGTGAATGAAGGGAGTACTTTGCTAAGAAAACCAAATGGTGTAATGCATATATTTCAGAACTGCTAGCTATACCTGATAAGCCGAGAAACGAAGATCGTGGGCCAATCCATGTCCAATGGCATGGCATCCCAGGGCAAGATGGAGCGCTTGTGAGGCCAATCCACCAGTTGCACCATCATCCCGGTTTCGAGATCGCCGGTGTAGATGCAGCCGTTGCTATCACTGATGAGCAGTGTGCCGCACTTCTCTCTCAAGACACATAATTCTCGCCCTTGAATATTCTTCCTAGGTTGTTTTAGCCTGATTGTCTGACTATGTAGCCAGTCCTTCCGTTCATATTAATGACGTGAAATCATTCGTAATAATAAAACACCCAATGTGCCATGCCACGGCACACAATGGCATCGCTAAATGATCCATAACGATGCGATTGCGCATTAGTGTTGAAGCAATTGCTCCGCTCGCTCCAGCTTGGCTTGTCGGATGAGAAAACATGGAGAGTGTACATCAGGTCGTCGCGACCGGAGCCGATGATCACCACTTTGAAGAATGATGGGTTGATCGGCAGCACAGGTAGCAACGGCTCATCTTGGGAGGTAGAGTCCGTGCCGGTTAGAATGGCATAGCCATTCCACATGTAGTCGTTGAAGGCCGAGCTAAATTTATGTTAAGAATAGAATAGTTGCTTATTAATTAAGCTAATTAGGATTAAGTTAATTGTTAGATAGGTTGCTTGGGACATATATTTCTTCTCAAATTGCTAAAACCTTTTGGGCCCAGAACCAAAATCCATGGTAGAGTGCCTCTTGCGCTCATATTGGTTCACATAAAAGGAAGCAAGTAATGAAGAATAGCACTCTCTCAACAAATGAGTGGTATTAACCGCAGTAATACCTACTCCTCATGAGTATCTTCCATATGGAATACTAAAAACTTCTCATTCATAGACAAAGTCAACGAGGTGGTGATAAGCGAGGCTTGTAGCAAAAGGGTTCACGCAAAGACCCGACATCAATTATGATGTAACATACCCTCTTGGTATGGGTGGATTTATGTTTCGATACTGAATATCATTGGCAATAAAATAATAATAATATCCATGCAGTTAATGGATGCAGTGACTACATACTCATATGTGTCGCTCATTTCGGAAATCTCTATTGAAGTCCCTGAAGGGCTTATACTTCCGAATCCAAAAGCAAATCGCAACAAGTTTTGTGTAATACTTCACGTCACTCTATGACTCGAAATAGTCAGAAATTATATGGTACTACCGACTAAATGAGTTCCTTCTTCAAAAGGATTACTCGAATAATGATGATTATTTACAGGTTTAATTAAGGAATCCCAAATTTCATTTCCTTTCATCACCTCAGTGTATATTGATGGCCTCATCATCAATGTCTATACAAGACCTAAACATGCACAAAATCATCTCAAGACGGGAAATTTGGATTCAACCAAATTTAGCTTAAGTTTACAACTTGAGCATTCTCTCAAGAATACATATCAGTCTACATATATGAGAAGTTCAATGTGGATATATCATAACAACAAAAGGTATATGGTCGATATAAGAAATATTAACTTATATCTCAAGCTCACAATAAATCTTGGGAAATTCCATCAGGAAAATCAAAATATGACCATGATATGATGAATGGTATTGGCTCTTTATTTGATCCCAACAATGCCATGTCAGTGACTGAATTCACTGGAATAGTCTTCTCATGGAAGTCATCTAAACAGACTTTAATGACTACTTCCACTAATCATTCTAGCATAATTGTTTTATCTAAAAGCATTTCCAAATATGCATGGCTCAGCAGAATGATTAACCACACTCAAAATCATGTGGTTGAGATTCATCGGAATCACATAACTTGATTTTTCAAGATGCTACCACTTGTGTTACTCAAAAAACTACATGTTATATGAAGAGCGATATCCTAAAGTACATTGCTCAAAAATTATTTATCCTCACGAATTATAGAAAGTGAGGAAACAATATGCAAACAACATACTTTGAAAATCCTTCATAATGTCATGATCATATCAATGGAATTTGTATTACACATTCTCCAGGTTTGCAAAGTTCAGGGGGAGTAATTTCCCAAATCTATAACCTATTAACAATCCTATGATTGCATATATTGTACTCTTTTTTCCCTTCATGAGTTTTCCCTAATGGTTTCTCATAAAGGCCAGTTTTTAACGAGACAATATAAACACAAGTGCCCGTATATGTCATACACTTTCTCCTTATATTTTCTCCCACTGGGTTTTAAAGGAGTTTTCAATGACATATCAGATCGCACTCTTTTCCTTATGAGTTTTCTTTCAAAGTTTCTCATAACGGTTTTTTATGAGGCAACATCTTCTCAAAGATCATATGTCATACTTTCTATTTTCCCTATCGAGGTTTTTAAAGAAAGTACTCAAGACATATTAATTGTTCTCTAAACTCACCAATGCGTTTCCCCCTTCTTCAAAGGTTTTTCTCATATGATTTATCAAGAGACAATAATCATTATATGTTGCATCATTTTCTCCTTATCATGTTTCCCACTGGGTTTAAAGGAGTTTTAGCAACATATATGCACTATTCTCCTCATATTTTCCCCACAGGGTTTTTGGAGGAGACACTTAAGATTATTCAAAGAATTTGTCAAGATGATGGATGTACCCAAGAAGAGGCGTTGTACAAGGGGGAGTGTTAAGAATAGAATAGTTGCTTATTAATTAAGCTAATTAGGATTAAGTTAATTGTTAGATAGGCTGCTTGGTTCCAAAGCAACCATGTACTTTTTGGCTCTCAAGGTAACTATGTAATTCCTTGGCTCTCAAGTAACTATGTGTTTACTTGACCGCCAAGCACCATGTGTACTTCCGCCTGGGTATAAATACCCCACTTCTATCATCAATAAAGATGGATGGATCATCTTTCATTCAACTATCTTGTTCTTTACTTTTCACATCCAACAATTTCAAAGGAGGAAGCATGTCGCATATGCCAGCCAGCAGGTCACATACCGCTAGTTGAAAGATGGTCGGGTCAACATAGCCTGGCGTATCACAAGCTTTGAAGAGGGGCACGAGGATAAGGCCACGACGCGAAACGAGCGGCACCGCGCTGTCTAAGAGGCCGGCGGGGGAAGTGGACAAGAAGGAGATGAGGTAGCGACCATCAGGGCCCAGCAGCGTTTTGATTTTCGGTTCGAGATTTTTTTCGCTCCAGGCCGAGATGGCCGAAATTCGGCCATTTTCAAAAATTTCGGTTGAGGTTTGACCCTAATTTGACTGACATTTGACCAAAAATTGCCAAATTTGACCAATTTTTGGCCTAGTTATACAGGGGCCAGACACAAAGTCGATTGCGGTCCTGAGATAAAGCATGGTGCCATGACCGGCGTAGGATCGGCGTCCCCATCTCTGCAGCGACGTCCCCGTATGCGGGTGAAGAAACTGACGAAAGAGGACAACAAGTGGTCTTCTGGCCAGCAGCGCCGGAGGAAGCCGAGATCAGCGACGAGACGGCGCCATTGTTTGCACGTCGTGCCACAGTGGAAGAGAGCAGCGTCGTCGTTCATGCGGACGAGGATCTCGTGGAGCAGGTCGTCAGGGAGGGGAACTGCCATGGCCGCCGCCGCCACTTCTTCCATCGATCTGGTTTTGTTTTTGAGGGGTCTTCCGTCTATCTAATGTATCCCAATGGCCTAGTATTCGTGCGTCATTAATTAGGCTACCTAAGAGCAAGTACAATAGTGGGCTATAAGCCTGCTTACATGGCATTTTTGCCTATGTGGAGGAGAGAGACAACAAAAAAGTGATGGAGTGTGCTCTCATACAAGAGCCAACCTCTATGTGTGCTCCTAGGTAAATACATTTAATGAGAGGAAGAAGATAGAGAGAAAGTAAGAAAAATGTGTAACCTTATAGCCAACTCTATTGCATGAGTAGTTAATAATGCTAACTCTTAACGATATATCATGTTTATATAGCCAATAGCTGGCTATACTATTAACCATGCTCTAACGATCGATAACCAATCGTCGCGGATTTATCTACGTAGGCCCAATGCCCTAATAATATTCACGTGTCCCGTGATGCGGTGTCCCTCTCGAACGGCCCATTGTTGAGGAGATTTTGGCCACGTCAAAGAGCACAATATCCTGTAGCCAGCAATGAAAGTACTTCCCTATTTATGCAATGATATCCATTTCCAAAAAAAATAAAATCTGCAATGATATTTATTTATTCTTATATTGTTCTAGCGAAAAAGATCAGATATATTAGAAAATTTCATCGGAAGTACAAAGCATCGTAAACATAAAGAAAATTACATCGAGATTCTGAGACCACTACTGCCACCAGAAGTACAAAGCATCATAAACAGGAAGAAAAATACATTGAGATTCCGAAACCACTATTGCCACCAGAACGAACCGTCGACGCACCGTTGTGGCAGCTTCCCTACCTGAGCCGGCTTGATTTTGTCGATGACAGCTGGGAAGTCTTTAGGCACATGCCCCTAAGTATCAGCGAACTGAGCCAAAGTCATCACGGTTGAACCCTTGCATAGATCTGAAGCGCCCGATATCAAATCTCGCCACATGACAAGAAACACTAACCTCACCGCCCCAATGATATTTAGTATCTCCTGGAATCAAAATTCTTGCATATGATGAATTTTCTACGTTCGGTACAAAAATGTACAATATTCTCTACGCCTTCGTTAATTTCACGAGATATTTTCCTTTGGAATTTCTATTTGTGTATGGTGGATTGCGTCTATGTCATCAACTATATTTTCCCGGCTTTTGGTAAGGCTCATGTAGGATATCTTTTAATGTATCAAGAGAACGATAGAAATGCCTATAATGATATTTATTTATTAATGTATTTTACAAGAAAGGATATATATTATAAAAGGTTGTCTGAAGTACAAATCATCTCAAACATAATAAAAATTACATAAATATTCGTAAACCACTATTGAGGCCAGAACGAAACCGCTGACATGCGGCTGTAGCCGCTCCATTATCGGAGTCAGTTTGACCTTGTGGACAACAACCGAGAAGTCTTTGTGCACGTGCCCCTATGGACCAGCATCCTAGAGCCACGGTGAGCGCCGTTGGACCCTTGCATAGATCAGAAGCGTCTGACACCAAATCCCGCCACATGATGAGAAACCCTATCCTCACGGCCCCAAACGATATTTAGTTCTCCTGGAATCAAAATTCTTCCAGATGATGGATTTTCTAGGTTGCGTACAAGAATGCCCAATATTCTTTATGCCTTTGTTAATTTCATGAGTTTTTTTTCTTTTGGAATATCTATTTGTGTATAATGAATCACGCCTATCTTCATCAAATATATTTTTCGGTCTTTTGGTAAGGCTCACGTGGGATTTCTTTTAGTGAATTAACAGATCGATGAAAACGCCTCTAACCCAAATTTCATATTGTTGAGCTAAAGAAATAATTTTAGTCTCATATCCAGGGAAGGGCATGGGGGAAATATATTTGTTTTACTTCACTTTTATGTGGGACTTTCTTGTCGTACAAGGTGGATTTCGAAAATTTCTGAACTATATTATGATACAATAGAATTATTTTTTTAGCTCAATAAAATGAATTTTTTTAACAGTATTCTTTAACTGGGTAAACAAAATCGTCAGAATCACCGGACTCCTTCAGCCTCAGTCCAAAAGAAGCATCATGTCTGAATCCTCCATCGCCCTCGCCGGTGACAGAGAAGGAGAAAGGCCTGGCGTGGATCTGCAACATACAAGGTCCTCTACATGTTGCTCGGCCCGGTGACAACGCTGGAGCACTCACCACGCTGGCGGAGCTAGAGCACAAAGGCTCTCCTTCAGTCTGCCGCCACCATAGCGCCAACCTTGATCTGAGCAGCAGGCTCCCTAATCCGCTACCAGCCACCACAAGAGGTCATGGATGGGGTAGGTCTCGGCCCACATTATTTACAAACATCACTGCCCCCTTCACCGCCCGCTAAAACCTAAGAGACAAGTAGTACACTCTTTCGATCTACTATTGTACATATTGACTATAAGATGAGCTGTAGATCACATGGCACTGGCTTATAGCAAGCAACTAGCTATACTATTAACCATGCTCTAAGAGACTCCATTGATGCCGCGCCTTCCGCGTGGCGTCTGAGCGCCGGCGGCGTGCCGGTGCCATCCGCTCCCACTGGGGCGGACCGGCGGGTAGAGATCGCCCGCATTAGGTCGTCGCTGGCGGAGGAGGAGCGGCGACGGCCGACGTACTCCCCCGACAACAACCCCTTCTGGACGCTCTACTTCGACCGCCGCCACGACGGCCTGATCGCCTCCACCAACGACGTCGTGCCGCGCGGCCGCCACAACGCCGAAGGGCGGCGCGAGTGGTGGGGGGTGCCCGGCCGCACCCTCGAGCACGTCCTCGACTACATCGAGGCCAGCAACACGCCGCGCCTCAAGTACCCCGGCCCAGCACCCCCGTCCTTCTCTCGCCGCCGTGGCAGCTCGTGGATGCCGCGGCGGATGTCGGACGCGACGACCTCCTCCTCTTTGGGCGGCTCGTCGGCGGCCTTCGCCGTCAAGCCCGAGCCACAGGACACGGCGGGGAGTCCCCGCTAGGGCGCCGCACCCGCAGCGGCGCCCTAACCATCCCTGAGGAAGGCCACGGCGGTAGCCTGCGCCTCGTCCGACCGAAATCCGAGGCGGAGCCGCTCCCGGTGAAGCCGGAGCACCTCGCGATGGCCGCTAACGATGAGACGGCCATGAGGTGGGCGAGGGAGGACTACGTCCGCGAGCAGGTGGCTCGCCAGCGCCGCGCCCTTGAGGAACACGAGGCGCGCCACCGCCGCCCCATCCGCGAGGTGGGCGGTGTCATCTACCTCGACAGCGACGAGGAGGAGCCGGGCCATCCCGCGTCGGCGACCCTGAACAGGGTTGCAGCAGAGACGGCGACGGTTGGCAGGGACGAGGACGACTACGACGACGATGACGGCGGCGGCGGCGGAGACTACACCGTTTTCTACAAGCGCCCAGGCATGTAGAAGTCGGACGGCGGCGAGGCGCGGCGAGGACGGCGTAGCTAGGCCGTGTTTGTTTTTTATTTATTTCTTTTTTGTACAAATTTGAATGAATGTCGCCGAGTTTGGATGAATTTCGACGAGTTTGTGCCAAAAAACGCCGACTTCGTTTATGCCCTGGGGCCGACCTGGGGCGACGACTGGGAACGCAGTCGCCCCCACGTCTAAATTCTCGTCGGCTCGCCCCCAGAATGCGTTTTTTCGGCGTCTTGGGAGGCCGAACGGCTGGAGATGCTCTTAGCTTGGCCAACGAGTGCTGCATCTCAAGCAAAATGTATTTTTTTTGCGGGCAATTCAGAGAGCTTTATTCAAACAAAAGCATTCCCCGGACAATTAGCCAGTAGAGTGGTCACAAGGAAGTTAGGAGTATCATCTAGCCAGCAATCCGTTACATTCAAAGTGCAAGCATGTTTAGCACAGAGATGCGCGGGAAGATTTGCCGATCGGTTTACATGTTGAACATCAAATAAAGTAAAACTATTGCTAAGCCCTCCTATTTCTAGGAAGATAGGGACCACAACTGAGCGGGAATTGTGGCGGGTTTTCCAGAGCATCACCAGCTCCAGGCAATCCACTTCCATGATCACATGCAAGAGTCCCCTTAATGCAGCAAACAGAACTCCATCTCGTAGTGAAAACGCTTCGATGATAAGAGGATCCGAGATCCCCATGTAAGGCTTGCACCAGGACCCTAGTAGAGCCACGGCCGAGCGGGCAACCACTCCTGCTCCACCTCGACCGTCTTCAAAGTTAAGTGCACCATCAGTGGTGATCTTAACCACTTCTCCCTCAGGTGGCCGCCATCCAAAACCTGGCAAGATTGCAGCTGCCTTGCGTGGAAGATTCAGGAGCGCAATGGCCTCCTTAGTGCATCGGATGGTGGCAACAGGATCTCGCCCAGCTTCCCCATGCTTGATGCGGTTACGGGAGTGCCAGATTGGCCACATAATTGTTGTGATTTTAGCATGGTCATCATCCGAAAACCTCGTGTCACATACGATGTCCCGCGCCCATGATTCTGGGTGTAGTCGCGGTAGCCGCAACCCAAACCACGCATATGCTTCATCCCAAAAGCGACGAGCATGCGCACAGTGTATCAATGCGTGCTTCAAGTCCTCATTCATAGCCATGCAGACTTTGCATCGATCTATGACTGCAATGTGACGGTATTTGAGGGTACTTTCATCTGGGAGAATACCACGAAGAACTCTCCACCAAAAGACCCGTACTTTAGGTATAACCTTGAGCTTCCATAAGGCCTTCCACAACTGTTGATTGTTCCCTGAGGTCCCGGTAGCCGTCCCTTCCTCTTGAGCCAGTCGCTCGTGTTGAGTCATAAGAGCTCGGTACGCCGTCTTCACAGTGTAGTTACCAGCTTTCTCGAAAGCCCAGGAAAAGGAGTCCTCCCCCCCCCCCCGTCGGATAGGGATATTAAGAATGGCATCCGCATCGGGGGCAATGAAGGTTGCCCTAACAACATCTTGTCTCCAGGACCAACTATCTGAATCGATGAGCTCAGAAACTCGCTCGATGCTGGTGTGAGCTGGTCTTGAGATCGGTACCATGGAGATGGTGACCGGTATCCATTTTTGGTTCCACACAGAAATATTAGTGCCATCTCCCACCCGTGCGATTAGCCCCACACTTAGAGCCTTTCGTCCCGCAATGATCGCCCTCCAAGTAGCCGAAGCCGATTTCGGAACGGACGCGTGCATGAAATCCACATCCGGGAAGTATCGTCCTTTCATAACTCTTGTACACAAGGAGTCAGGAGTAGTCATGAACCGCCACCCATGTTTGCCTAGCATGGCAAGATTGAACAAGTGTAGGTCTCTAAAACCCATTCCGCCCATGCACTTTGGTTTTGTCATCTCCTTCCATGACAACCAATGCATCGATTTCTTATCAAGAGAGCTGCTCCAAAAATATTTCGCCATAGGAGAGGTCAGACTCTTGTTTACCTTTTTTGTGAACAAAAACGTGCTCATCGGGTAGGTTGGAATAGCTTGAGCAGTGGACTTAATAAGAGTTTCACACCCAACGCAAGCCAACAGCTTTTCCGACCACCATTGCATATGGCCGCGAGATCTTTCACTGATGATATGATCGAAAGTTCCGCTCGTTATGCGACCCACAGCCGTTGGTAGCCCTAAATATTTCTTGTTGAAAGCTTCCACATGGATATTCAACGCTGTTTTCATGCCTTGCTTCACATGGTTTGGAGTATTTGTACTGAAGAAGCTAGAGCTCTTGTCCCAATTTACTCGCTGTCCAGAAACATCTCCATAAATTCTTAAGATCTCATTAAGTCTGAGGGCACTTTGATCTTTTGCATCAATAAAAATGAGATTGTCGTCTTCAAATAGCAAATGAGAGACCCATGGTGATCTATAGCTGACTCTCAGACCTCTGTCTATAATTCCTCCGTTGTAGAATTTCAACAAGGAGGAAAAGCCTTCCGCACATAGAAGAAACAGATATGGCGATGCTGGATCACCTTGACGAAGCCCCCTCGAAGGGGTAAAAAACGGCAAGAGCTCACTATTAACTCAAACTGAAAAGCGGACTGAAGATACACATTTCATCATATCTAGCTTTACCGCGCAAGAAAAAATGTTCGCTTTTTTCCTCCTCCGCATTGTGTGCACGCTCTCGTATGCCACAAGCACATTATCAGTAATGAGGCGCCCTGGTACAAAAGCGCTTTGTTCTTCATTGATAACCTCATACATTAAGCATCTCAGTCGGTTCGTAATTGCTTTGCTCGCAATCTTATACAAAACTGGACATAATGCAATTGGACGGTACTGAGAAATGGACTGGGGTTGTTTTACCTTTGGGATTATAGTAATGGAGGTATCATTCAGGCCCGGCGCTAACTCCCCGCCATTTAAGAATTCCAGAACTGCATTAGTGATGTCTCCATCGAGAAGATCCCAATGCCGCTGATAAAACCCCACCGTAAACCCATCTACACCAGGAGCTTTCGAAGGAGCCATCTGGAATAGTGCGGTTTTGACCTCCTCCGCGGTGTAGGGTTTAGTGAGCTCCGAGTTCATAGCTTCTGAGATTTTTGTTGGAACATGAGCTAGTAACTCGCCTGGATCATAGAACCCTTCGGACTGGTATAAGTTTTTGTAAAACTGTTGCACTTCCTCCTTGTCCTCGCTTTCATCCATACAAATCGTTCCATCAGAACGTCTGAGTCCTTGGATTCTGTTCATCCTCTTACGCTGCCTGGCTTGGGCCTGAAAGTAGCCTGTATTGCGATCTCCCTCCCTTAGCCAAGGCACACGTGACCGCTGGCGGTACCACACTTCTTCCAAATGCAGTGCCTCCTTTAACTTTTTAACTGTGCTTCGTTCCTCCTCTGATGGGCCACGATCAATGGACAAGGAACGGAGCCAATCAAGTTTCTTTTGGAGTTGTCTGACCCGTCTTGTCAAACACCCAAACTCTCTGGATCCCCAAGGTTCCAGAGTTGCTTGCAAGTCACCTAATGCAGAGACAATACCTTGTAGCCCTGGGCCACGTTGGATTCCTCGCCAGGTATCGGAGATGAGCCGATCATAGTCCGAATGAGTTTGCCAGATATTTTCATACCTGAACTGTTTCTTAGCCCTAGATCTTGCCTCAAACTTTTCTTTTATTTCTGCAACAACAAAACAGTGGTCGGACTCCACCGAGGACAGATGCCGAACCCTGATATACTGAAACTGTTGCCGAAAACTTTCATTAGCAAAGGCTCGATCCAACCTTGCTTTTACATTATCCACTCCAGACTGGCGATTATCCCATGTGTATGCAGTACTTGACCACCCTAAGTCCTGGTGGGAGAGATCATCAATCACCTCTCTAAAAGCTCGCATTTGTCGCTCCGGACGAGCATTCCGGCTGAAATGTTCAGTGCCATATAAAGTCTCGTTAAAATCCTCCATGCATAGCCATGCATTATGAGGAATAGAATGAAGGGAGCGTAAGAACCTCCAACTATGGTGCCTCTCTTCCGCTCACGGTGCACCATAAAAACCCGTGAACCTCCAAGGTGGAGAGTTCAATAGCTTGTTGGTAACCATCACATCAATATGCCGTTGACTGTAGTTCTTTAATTCAACCGACACATCACGGGACCAAAACAAACCAATGCCGCCACTAAGACCTGCACTGTCTACGGCAAAACAGCCAGCAAAACCCAAATTGTTCTGCAAATCTTCTACTCTTTTAGCTCCGATTTTTGTTTCCATGACAAAAAGAAGAGCGGGCCCTTCCAACTTCACAATGATGCGAAGTTCTCGAACTGCCTCGGGGTTCCCAAGCCCCCGGCAGTTCCAGCCGATGCAACTCGTTGGGGCTGGCAGGACCGCGGCGCGGTCTCTGCCGAGTTTTCAGGTGTAGGTTTCTTTTTCTTTAATTCCCTAACAAAGTCATCTCCCTCTTCACGGCTTGTTGATGTTGCATCAGTTCTAGCCAGAATATTACCATCAACACCCGAATCTGCACCTCCATCGGTCAGCAGCAGTGTGGTTTTAGTCACCGGCTTATAGACTTGATTCGGCGCATCCTTTCGTTTCTGCTTCTGCCTGTTCTTCACTGGGGAATTCACCTCCCCCCTTATCTTTCTTCTTGCTAGAATTCCTTGTCTCCTGCTTGTTGTTGGCCCCAACATGGTCTATGGAAGAGTTTTCTGACGACGCCTGTTTGCGATAGTCCTCTGGTGCCCACTGTCGGAAATATGCCCTAGAGGCAATAATAAAAGAGTTATTATTATATTTCCTTGTTCATGATAATCGTTTATTATCCATGCTATAATTGTATTGATTGGAAACTTAAATACATGTGTGGATAAATAGACAAACTTTGTGTCCCTAGTAAGCCTCTTCAGGACTAGCTCGTTGATCAAAGATGACCGCGGTTTCCAGGTCATAGACATGAGTTGTCATTTGATAACGGGATCACATCATTAGGAGAATGATGTGATGGACGAGACCCAAACGTTAAACATAGCTTTTGATCGTATCAGTTATCGCTATAGTTTTCTGCATGTCAAGTATAAGTTCCTATGACCATGAGATCATGTAACTCACTGACACCGTAGGAGTGCTTTGTGTGTGCCAAACGTTGCAACGTAACTGGGTGACTATAAAGGTACTCTACAGGTATCTCCGAAGGTGTCTGTTGAGTTGACATGGATCGAGACTGGGATTTGTCACTCCGTGTGACGGAGAGGTATCTCCGGGCCCACTCGGTAATACGTCATCTCAATGAGCTCAAAGTGACTAAGTAGTTAGTCACGGGATTATGTATTACGGAACGAGTAAAGAGACTTGCCGGTAACGAGATTGAACTAGGTATAGAGATACCGACGATCGAATCTCGGGCAAGTAACATACCGACGAGACAAAGGGAACTGTATACGGGATTGCCTGAATCCTTGACATCGTGGTTCATCCGATGAGATCATCGAGGAATGTGTGGGAACCAATATGGGTATCCAGATCCCGCTATTGGTTATTGACCTGGGAGTGTCTCGGTCATGTCTGCATAGTTTCCGAACCCGCAGGGTCTACACACTTAAGGTTCGGTGACGCTAGGGTTGTTAGTGAGAACAGTGTATGGTAGCCGAAGGTTGTTCGGAGTCCCGGATGAGATCCCGGACGTGACGAGGGTCTCCGGAATGGTCCGGGGACGAAGATTGATATATAGGATGAGAGTGATCGGAGTCCGGAAGTGTTCCGGGGAGCACCGGGGAGTCGTAGGATGACCGAAAGGGGTTTCGGGGGGTCCCGGTAATTGTTACGGGCCCTATGGGCCATAAGTGGGAGACGCAACAGCCCTCATGGGGCTGTGCGCCCCCCCTTGGGCCCTCTTCACCTGCGCATGGGGGCTGGCCCCCCCTTAGGGAGCCGCACCCCAGAGTCCTTGGGGGGCAAGGCACCCTGGGGGGGGGCAAACCCTAGCCCTGGGGGCGCCGCCCCCTCCCATCTCCCCTTGGCCGCCGCCCCTAGGGGGAAACCCTAGGGCGCCCCCTCCCCTCTCTCCCCCCTATATAAAGAGAGGCAAAGGGAGGGCAGCCACACACGTTCGTGCCTTGGCGCTGCCCTCCCTCCACCGTAGAGATCTTCAACTAGACAGTAGTGATTGGCGAAGCCCTGCTGGAATTCCTCCACCACCATCTCCACCACGCTGTCGTGCTGCTGGGTTTCTCCGTCAACTTCTCCTCCCCCCTTGCTGGATCAAGAAGGAGGAGACGTCCCCGAGCTGTACGTGTGAAGAACGCGGAGGCACCGTCCGTTCGGTGCTAGGATCTTCGGCGATCTGAATCGCGGCGAGTACGACTCCATCAACCGCGTTCTTGAACGCTTCCGCTTAGCGATCTACAAGGGTATGTGGATCCAACTCTCCCCTCGTAGATGCATCTCCTAGATTGATCTTGGTGAGCGTAGGAAAATTTTTGTTTCCCATGCAATGTTCCCCAACAGTGGCATCATGAGCTAGGTTCTTGCGTAGATGCTTTCATGAGTAGAACACAAAGGGGTTTTGTGGGCGTTGATGTTTAGATTGCTTCCCTCCTTGGTCTTTCTTGATTCAGCGGTATTATGGGATGAAGCGGCCCGGACCAACTTTACATGTCCACGTACATGAGACCGGTTCCATCGACAAACATGCGACTTTTGTTGCATAAGATGGCTGGCGGGTGTCTGTCTCTCCTATCTTAGTTGAATCGGAATAGACAAAGGCGGTCCTTGTAGAAGGTTAAATAGCAACTTAAATATCACCGTTGTGGCTTTGCGTAGGTAAGAAGCGTTCTTGCTAGATACCCATAGCAGCCACGTAAAACATGCAACAACAAATTAGAGGACGTCTAACTTGTTTTTGCAGGGTATGTATGTGATATGATATGGCCAATGACATGATGAGATATATTTGATGTATGAGATGATCATGTTGTAATAGTTAATATCGACTTGCATGTCGATGTATACGGCAACCGGCAGGAGCCATAGGGTTGTCTTTAATTTTTGTATGACCTGCGTGTCAATCATTAAGCGCTATGTAATGCTTTACTTTATTGCTAAACGGTAGCAATAGTAGTAAAAGCATGGTGGGCGCGCGACAACCCCGATGGCGACACGATGATGGAGATCATGATGATGGGGATCATGGTGTTACGCCGGTGACGATGGAGATCATGCCGGTGCTTTGGAGATGGAGATCAAAAGCACGAGTTGATGGCCATATCATGTCACTTATGATTTGCATGTGATGTTAATCCTTTTATGCATCTTATTTTGCTTAGGACGACGGTAGCATTATAAGATGATCCCTCACTAAAATTTCAAGATAAAATTGTGTTCCCCCCGAGTGTGCGCCGTTGCGAAGGTTCGTCGTTTCGAAGCACCACGTGATGATCGGGTGTGATAGACTCTACGTTCGCATACAACGGGTGCAAGCCAGTTTTGCACATGCAGAACACTCGGGTTAGACTTGACGAGCCTAGCATGTACAGACATGGCCTCGGAACAAGGAAGACCGAAAGGTCGAGCATGAGTCATATAGTAGATATGATCAACATGAAGATGTTCACCATTGACACCACCTCATCTCACGTGATGATCGGACTTGGGTTGGTGGATTTGGATCATGTCACGCTCGGATGACCAGAGGGATGTCAATTTGAGTGGGAGTTATAAGTAATTTGATTAGTTAAAACTCACTTATCATGAACAATAGTCTAAGATGTCTTTGCAAATCTTTTGATGTAGATGGCTCCCGCAGTAGCTCCCCTGAATTTTAATGCGTTCCTAGAGAAAACTAAGCTGAAAGATGATGGGAGCAACTTTGTGGACTGGCTCCGCAATCTGAGGATCATCCTCACAGCTGCCCAAAAGGTTTATGTCCTAAATGCACCGCTAGGTGAACCCCCCGCTCCGGCCTCTGTGGACGTTATGAACGCCTGGCAGTCGCGTTCGGATGACTACTCAGTAGTGCAGTGTGCCATGTTGTATAGCTTGGAAGGAGGACTTCAAAGGCGTTTTGAACGTCATGGAGCATATGGGATGTTCCAGGAGTTGAAGTTCATCTTTGAGAAGAATGCCAAGATCGAGAGGTATGAGACCACCGATAAATTCATTGCTTGCAAGATGGAGGAGAATTCGTCTGTCAGTGAGCACTTACTGAAGATGTCTGGGTACTATACCCGCATAGCTGATCTGGGACTTGTGTTCCCGGAGGAGGCTATCATTGACAGAATTCTCCAGTCACTCCCACCTAGCTACAAGAGCTTCGTGCAGCAGTATAACATGCAAGGGATGAACAAATCCATCGCCGAGCTGTTTGCAATGCTGAAAGTCGCTGAGGCAGACATCCAGAAGGAGTATCAAGTGTTGATGGTCAATAAAACTACCAGTTTCAAGAAAAATGGCAAGGGCAAGAAGGGTAACTCTAAGAAGGGTGGCAAGGCAGTTGCTCATCCAGTGAAGAAACCCAAGGCTGGGCCCAAGCCAGAGACTGAGTGTTTCTATTGCAAGGGGAACGGTCACTGAAAGCGGAACTGCCCCAAGTATCTGGCAGACAAGAAGGGGGCCAACAACAACAACAAGCAAGGTATATGTGATATACATGTTATTGATGTGTACCTTACCAACTCTCGTTGTAGTGCCTGGGTATTTGATACCGGTTCGGTTGCTCACATTTGCAACTCTAAACAGGAACTACGGAATAAACGGAGGCTGGCGAAGGACGAAGTGACGATGCGCGTGGGGAATGGTTCCAAGGTTGATGTGATCGCCGTCGGCACGCTCGCTCTTCGATTACCACCGGGATTAGTTATGAACCTGAATAATTGTTATTTAGTGCCTGCGTTGAGCATGAACATTATATCTGGATCTTGTTTAATGCGAGACGGTTACTCATTTAAATCAGAGAATAAAGGTTGTTCTATTTATATGGGTAATATCTTTTATGGTCATGCACCCGAAGTAGGGGGTTTATTCTTATTGAATCTCGATAGTGATGATACACATGTTCATAACATTGATGCCAAAAGATGTAGAGTTGATAACAATAGTACCACTTTCTTGTGGCACTGCCGTCTGGGTCATATCGGCGTGAAACGCATGAGGAAACTCCATGCTGATGGACTTTTGGAGTCTCTTGATTTTGAACCACTTGACACATGCGAGCCGTGCCTCATGGGCAAGATGACTAAGACCCCGTTTTCAGGAACAATGAAACGGGCAAGTGACTTATTGGAAATCATACATACTGATGTGTGTGGCCCGATGAGTGTCACGGCGCGCGGTGGATATCGTTATTTTCTCACCTTCACTGACGACTTAAGTAGATATGGGTATATTTACTTGATGAAGCATAAGTCTGAAACGTTTGAAAAGTTCAAGCAATTTCAGAGTGAAGTTGAGAATCATCGTAACAAGAAGATCAAGTTCCTACGATCTGATCGAGGGGGAGAGTATCTGAGTTATGAGTTTGGCAATCACTTAAGAAAATGTGGAATTGTTTCACAGTTGACGCCACCTGGAACACCAAGCGTAATGGTGTGTCCGAACGTCGTAATCGAACCCTATTAGATATGGTGCGTTCTATGATGTCTCTTGCCGATTTGCCACTATCGTTCTGGGGATATGCGTTAGAGACAGCTGCATTCACTTTAAATAGGGCTCCATCTAAGTCCATTGAGACAACACCGTATGAACTATGGTTTGGTAAGAAACCTAAGTTGTCTTTTCTCAAAGTTTGGGGTTGCGATGCTTATGTCAAAAGGCTTCAGCCAGAAAAGCTCGAACCCAAAGCGGACAAATGTGTCTTCATAGGATACCCAAAAGAGACGGTTGGGTACACCTTCTATCTCAGATCCGAGGGCAAAGTGTTTGTCGCTAAGAACGGGTCCTTTCTCGAGAAAGAGTTTCTCTCGAAAGAATTGAGTGGGAGGAAGGTAGAACTTGATGAGGTTATTGAACCTCTGCTTCAACCAGAGAGTAGCGCAGCATAGAAAGATGTTTTTGTGGAGCCTGCGACGGTTGAAGAGGAAGCCAATGATGATGATCAAGAAGCTTCTGATCAAGTTACTACCGAACCTCGTAGGTCGACAAGGGTACGCACTGCACCTGAGTGGTATGGTAACCCTGTCTTGGAGGTCATGTTGTTGGACAACAGTGAACCTACGAGCTATGGAGAAGCGATGGTGGGCCCGGATTCCGACAAATGGTTAGAGGCCATGAAATCCGAGATGGGATCCATGTATGAAAACAAAGTATGGACTTTGGAAGTATTACCTGAAGGGCGGAAGGCCATTCAGAATAAATGGATTTTTAAGAGGAAGACGGACGCTGACAGTAATGTCACCGTGTATAAAGCTCGACTTGTGGCAAAGGGTTTTTCACAAGTTCAAGGAGTTGACTACGATGATACTTTCTCACCCGTAGCGATGCTTAAATCCGTCCGAATCATGTTAGCAATAGCTGCATATTTCGATTATGAAATTTGGCAGATGGATGTCAAAACAGCGTTCCTTAACGGTTTTCTTAAGGAAGAGTTGCATATGATACAACCGGAAGGTTTTGTCGATCCAGAGAATGCTGACAAAGTTTGCAACTCCAGCGTTCCATTTATGGGCTGGTGCAAGCGTCTCGGAGTTGGAATCTTCGCTTTGATGAGGTGATCAAAGCGTTTGGGTTTGTACAAGTTTACGGAGAAGCTTGTATTTACAAGAAAGTGAGTGGGAGCTCTATAGCGTTTCTAATATTATATGTGGATGACATATTGCTGATTGGAAACAATATAGAACTTTTGGATATCGTGAAGGGGTATTTGAACAAGAGTTTTTCGATGAAGGACCTCGGTGAAGCTGCTTTCATATTGGGCATCAAGATCTATAGAGATAGATCGAGACGCTTGATAGGACTTTCACAAAGTACATACCTTGATAAAGTTTTGAAGAAGTTCAAAATGGATCAATCCAAGAAGGGGTTCTTGCCGGTATTGCAAGGTACAAAGTTGAGTAAGACTCAATGCCCAGTAACTGCGGAAGATAGAGAAAAGATGAGTGTCATCCCCTATGCTTCAGCCATAGGCTCTATCATGTATGCAATGCTGTGCACAAGATCAGATGTCAGCCTTGCCATAAGTATGGCCGGAAGGTTTCAAAGTAATCCTGGTATGGATCACTGGACAGCGGTCAAGAATATCCTAAAGTACCTGAAAAGGACTAAGGAGATGTTTCTCGTTTATGGAGGTGATCAAGAGCTCGTCGTAAAGGGTTACGTCGATGCAAGCTTTGACACTGATCCGGATGACTCTAAGTCTCAAACCGGATACGTATATATTCTCAACGGGGGAGCGGTAAGCTGGTGCAGTTCCAAGCAAAGCGTGGTAGCCGATTCTACATGCGAAGCGGAGTACATAGCTGCCTCGGAGGCGGCAAAGGAAGGTGTCTGGATGAAGGAGTTCATGACAGATCTTGGAGTTGTGCCTAGTGCATTGAACCCAATGACTCTGTTTTGTGACAACACTGGTGCCATTGCTCTAGCCAAGGAACCAAGGCTTCACAAGAGGACCAGACACATAAAGCGACGCTTCAATTCCATCCGCGATTCAGTCAAGGAGGAGGACATAAGCATTTGCAAAGTACACACGGATTTGAATGTTGCAGATCCGTTGACTAAGCCTCTTCCACGGGCTAAGCATGATCAACACCAAGACTCTATGGGTGTTAGATTCATTACCTTGTAATGCTAGATTATTGACTCTAGTGCAAGTGGGAGACTGTTGGAAATATGCCCTAGAGGCAATAATAAAAGAGTTACTATTATATTTCCTTGTTCATGATAATCGTTTATTATCCATGCTATAACTGTATTGATTGGAAACTCAAATACATGTGTGGATAAATAGACAAACTTTGTGTCCCTAGTAAGCCTCTTCAGGACTAGCTCGTTGATCAAAGATGACCGCGGTTTCCAGGTCATAGACATGAGTTGTCATTTGATAACGGGATCACATCATTAGGAGAATGATGTGATGGACGAGACCCAAACGTTAAACATAGCTTTTGATCGTATCAGTTATCGCTATAGTTTTCTGCATGTCAAGTATAAGTTCCTATGACCATGAGAGCATGTAACTCACTGACACCGTAGGAGTGCTTTGTGTGTGCCAAACGTCGCAACGTAACTGGGTGACTATAAAGGTACTCTACAGGTATCTCCGAAGGTGTCTGTTGAGTTGACATGGATCGAGACTGGGATTTGTCACTCCGTGTGACGGAGAGGTATCTCCGGGCCCACTCGGTAATACGTCATCTCAATGAGCTCAAAGTGACTAAGTAGTTAGTCACGGGATTATGTATTACGGAACGAGTAAAGAGACTTGCCGGTAACGAGATTGAACTAGGTATAGAGATACCGACGATCGAATCTCGGGCAAGTAACATACCGACGAGACAAAGGGAACTGTATACGGGATTGCCTGAATCCTTGACATCGTGGTTCATCCGATGAGATCATCGAGGAATGTGTGGGAACCAATATGGGTATCCAGATCCCGCTATTGGTTATTGACCTGGGAGTGTCTCGGTCATGTCTGCATAGTTTCTGAACCCGCAGGGTCTACACACTTAAGGTTCGGTGATGCTAGGGTTGTTAGTGAGAACAGTGTATGGTAGCCGAAGGTTGTTCGGAGTCCCGGATGAGATCCCGGACGTGACGAGGGTCTCCGGAATGGTCCGGGGACGAAGATTGATATATAGGATGAGAGTGATCGGAGTCCGGAAGTGTTCCGGGGAGCACCGGGGAGTCGTAGGATGACCGAAAGGGGTTTCGGGGGGTCCCGGTAATTGTTACGGGCCCTATGGGCCATAAGTGGGAGACGCAACAGCCCTCATGGGGCTGTGCGCCCCCCCTTGGGCCCTCTCCACCTGCGCATGGGGGCTGGCCCCCCCTTAGGGAGCCGCACCCCAGAGTCCTTGGGGGGCAAGGCACCCTGGGGGGGCAAACCCTAGCCCTGGGGGCGCCGCCCCCTCCCATCTCCCCTTGGCCGCCGCCCCTAGGGGGAAACCCTAGGGCGCCCCCTCCCCTCTATCCCCCCTATATAAAGAGAGGCAAAGGGAGGGCAGCCACACACGTTCGTGCCTTGGCGCTGCCCTCCCTCCACCGTAGAGATCTTCAACTAGACAGTAGTGCTTGGCGAAGCCCTGCTGGAATTCCTCCACCACCATCTCCACCACGTCGTCGTGCTGCTGGGTTTCTCCGTCAACTTCTCCTTCCCCCTTGCTGGATCAAGAAGGAGGAGACGTCCCCGAGCTGTACGTGTGAAGAACGCGGAGGCACCGTCCGTTCGGTGCTAGGATCTTCGGCGATCTGAATCGCGGCGAGTACGACTCCATCAACCGCGTTCTTGAACGCTTCCGCTTAGCGATCTACAAGGGTATGTGGATCCAACTCTCCCCTCGTAGATGCATCTCCTAGATTGATCTTGGTGAGCGTAGGAAAATTTTTGTTTCCCATGCAACGTTCCCCAACACCCACAGCTTAGATCCAAAAGGGAGTTCACCCTTCTCATCTCGCGATCCCGGTGTTGGGCAGTACGGATCCGAGTGTCCCAACCTGCCGCATGAGAAGCAAAAATATGGGAATTGTTCATATTGTATGTCATACATATCCACTTGCTTCCTCCTGGCAGAATCAATGAGGATCCACCTCCTCAAAGGCTTCGCGACATCAATGGTAATCTGGGCACGCAGAAAACCACCAGTGTGATCAAAACTAATTGACTGGGCGTGTTTATCCATCTGCTTTGCAATCGGCGCCCACCACGATTCATCCCGTAAATTGTAGGGAAGATTCACAACCCTAGCCCAGACTTGGAGCTTGTCGAACTTAACCTCATCCGGTTTCATATGTTCCTCAAATTCAGCGAGCACCACAACATGCTTATTGATGTGCCATGGCGATCCACCCCACACGCGATCTCGATCACGTTGGGTTTCAAATTCAGCCACAAAAGTGTTGAAGCCCATCGATCTGAACTTCAATCCCCTTGAATTACCCCAGGCCGGCCTCAATGCGTTGGTGATGGTTTGTATATGGAACAGATTGCGGTGGAGAATCTTACCAGCCACCCACCATCTTGCCGGAGTTCCATCAACGCGGTCATCAATTACCAAGGGAGTAGCCTCTTCTTCTGAGATATCGAGTTTTCCTAGGGCTTCCTCCATCTTCTTCCTTGCCGCGCGAGCCTCCTTCGCCGCGCCTTCCATCCCCCCGCTCGCAGCACCGCCGGGAGCAGCTATCATGCAGCGGACAGGAGCTCACCACCGTCGACTAATCTCCGGGCGAGGACAGGAGCTCTCCATCATGTATGCTCTGGATTCTTCCTCTTGCAATCTATGCATACACCTCAGAATGTACTTTTCGTTCCCTTTTTGCGTTCTGAATTGGGATTCTGACTTGTTTATCTGTATATTTGAGCGATTGTGATCCGCAGTAGTACGTTCTTGTTTCTAACATGTCGTTTTGACGTTTTGGCATTGGTGTACTCATTAGATTTCGAAAATTCCGGTATGGTTAAAGACCAGTGACGTAGAGCTAACACAGTGACCGCATAGCGCAGTGGATTAGCGCGTCTGACTTCGGATCAGAAGGTCGTGGGTTCGACTCCCACTGTGGTCGTCTTTCCCTTCTCCTTTTCCTTTTAAAATTTTCTTTCAACAAAACTCACAAACCTCTCTTCAACCTTTTAAAATTTTCTGACAATTACTAACAAACGTCTCTTCAAACAGACTCAGGCCGAAACTTCAGGCCAACAATACGCAAAGATAGAACGATTTTCTTTCAACAGTTTGACTGAGACGCTGACTCCGTCCCCCGGCTATGCCCACGAGGCTCAAACACAATAACTATTCCATCAATCCTCTCTATCCCCTTTAGCATGGTATCAACCTAATCAATCTTAACACTAGCTGCCGCCGCTTCCGCACCCGCGCGCCGCCTTTAGGGCGGTCGGCTTTCATGACCGCCGTCGGGGGCCGCGCCGCCTGTACCTAGGGTTCGTCCGTCGGTCGTGTTGACCGGCTGCCCTAGATAGTCTTTTTCCCGATCTTTTGATCTAGATTTTCTCTCTCTCCGGTCGCTTTGATCAGTATCTACTTTTTTGGTTTTCGATCTAAATAGGTTTGGGTCGTCCGTCACCATTTGTCGTCTACAACGTGCGTCTGCTCCGACGTGTGCGTTGACTCCTATCGGCAGCTTCGTCCTCCCCAACATCATGCAGCGCGACAGCATTTTGGCAGCCGAGTGCGTTCTCATACGTGCTCGGTTCCCAGGCTTTGCTTTGCTCACGTGCATGCACATGTGCAGCTTGCTGTACAAATACAAGCTTCCTGGACGCAGGATGCGACTGGACTTTGGACGCCGAAGCAGCACCGACCTACATCACGCGCCGCGTGGGATCCTGTGCATCATCATCGACGCACTATTAGTTATGAATTGCCCTACTCGCACAAACCAATCTATATATGTGTTTGAGCTACGCTTCTACATGACTAATCCTCCAATCCCATGACTAAATAGATTCCTTTAGATTATCATCGTTCAGCAGTCTTCGTGTCCACCGTAATCACATGATATACAACATCGCTGGGTGTCACGGGGCAGACCTAGATCGAGCGCCGCCGGTCCCTCTCCTCCCTCCCCCACAGCTTCCCGCCACTTGTGGAGCGGCCGGCGAAGCCGCGCCGTCTCCAGGGATGGTGGTGGCGGGGCTCTTCCGGTCGGTTCATGGGATCTCCTGCTTGGTCCGCCTCATGGCTGCAGTGCTGCTGGTGTACTCGATGCGTGGAGATGGTGGCTAGGCGCCGCCACGTTGGCCATGTGGTTGCTGCGAGCCAACCAGAGCCTTCGGGCTATTGGCTGCACAACAGAGAGGCCCCCCATTAGTCATTGCGCTTCCTGGCCGCCGGAGTGACGGCGTGGCGGTGGTGGTGTGGATGTGACGCGACGGTGGGGCCTAGTGGAAGCATATCCGGGAGTGCTCGGGGGCATGCAGAGTGCTGTGATCGGGAGATGCGATGTCAATCTGATGGTTCAGTGCTCCTGATGTGCGGCTGCTGAGATCTGTGCGGGTGCCATTGGCCATGATGATCCATCTTTCATGCTCCTGCTTCGGCCATGTCGACCATTGGACACACGGGCCTAGGCAGGGCTCTCTCCGGTGAGGTCGTAGTCGGCCCCGGAGATGGTATGCGTCGTCGTCAATGTGGGTCATTGTGGTGATCACTTTGGTACGCGGCGACGGCCTTGCTACGGATTATGATGGCTACCCGTCATCACAAGGGTTCTTCTCTATAGAACCGATGGTTGACTTCGAAGGTGAGATGTAGACTACGGACGAGGGCTTGACGTAGAGGAATTGTTGTGCAGTGGCGACGGGCGCATCACATTCAATTGCTGGCTTAGCAGGAAAAGTGATGGTGACAACACATGTGTGACTTCGATGTTGGTGCTACTTGAGCATCCAGTCTCAAGCTACGGGGTGAAAGCCTAGGTCTGACACGAGTTGGTTATACCTGGCAATGGTGATTGTTTGATGTCATTACCTTGTTGAATGCATTGCTCGGATATGTTCAGACCGATTCTTCAGGGTGAAAATCTAGATTCTGCCATGGGCGCTTGGATCCGGTGATGGTGGCGCTTGAGCATCGCTCCCTTCTTCAATGCGATGTTGTTGAAGAATCTCATCGTCTGCATGGTGTCATGAATCGGATCGCCTTGGGTTATTTTCGTTTTCCTCGCCTATGCATAGCTTTGGTCTTATATGACTTTACTATTTGCCGACGTTTTTTAAGTGTGCGTGCGTTGGTGTTGGTTGTGTGCATCCTAACTATGCAAAGGCCGGGTGTATATTCATTATGTATGTATTCTATTGATACTTCGTTTTGAGCCAATGAAATCCATCATTTGTCGAAAAATTACAGCTTATGTACCGGAGTAAAAAATATTCATTCCGCTAAAACCATAAATTTTCAAAACCACAATTTTTACTTAAAATTGTGCAATTGATGAGGTGACATAGGTTTATGCTCCTACAGTGAGAAAACTAATAAACTGTAAAAATATGTATATGAATATGCTCTTCAGTTCTTACCTTTTGCATTTGACGAATTAAGTTCGTTATGCTGCCGCGCCATACTTCGCCTTCTTGGATATGCAGTCGCGGCCCTTACCCTTGGTTTTGTATTGTTTTTTGTGATGTCTCTTCCTCGTTGTAGCTGTCTCATCGCTAGGAGATGAGAGGAGGCGTGTGGTGTCCCTATCGAATAAACAAAACACCTTTTATTAACACCCGAACACTAAATGTGCAAACAAGGCGAGCAAAAAGGATGACCATTAGTCAATCCTATTCATCTCCAAAGAGGATTTTACAAATTGCAACATACTTCCCCATTAACAAGTATAAGATGTTTTCGATATTTCTACATAGACAGCTAGTAGGTGCAGACTGAAATGAGAGAACAAACATAATAAAATGTGTTTATATACTTGTGAATGAAGGGAGTACTTTGCAAACAAAGCGGAAATTGTGTAATGCATATATTTCAGAATTGCTAGCTATACCTGATAAGCCGAGAAATGAAGATCGTGGGCCAATCCATGTCCAATGGCATGGCATCCCAGGGTAAGATGGAGCGCTTGTGAGGCCAATCCACCAATTGCACCATCATCCCGGTTTCGAGGTCAGCAGTGTAGACGCACCCGTTGCTATCGCTGATGAGCAGTGTGCCGCACTTCTCTCTCAAGACACACAATTCTCGTCCTTGAATATTCTTTCTAGGTTGTTTTAGCCAGATTGTCCGACTATGTAGCCACTTCGATGTACTACCCATGTTTTCATGGTCCTCGTGTTGTTCCCATATCTCTACTTGGGAATCGCTCTTTCGCATCCAGAGCAGTGATAGCATCCCATTGATGGCTACACTAAGGCATGGTTGACTCATGTAGTGGAAGTTTGTGCTAAAAGGGAGCTTCATGGAGGAGATGTGGCCGGTCCTTCCGTTCATATTAATTATGTGAAAGCATTCATAATAATAAAATACCCAATGTGCCATGCCACGGCACACAACGGCATCGCTAAAGGACCCATAACGATGCGACTGCGCATTAGTGTTGAAGCAATTGCTACGCGCGCTCCAACTTGCCTTGTCCGATGAGAAAACGTGGAGAGTGTACATCAGGTCGTCCCGACCGGAGCCGATGATTACCACTTTGAAGAATGACGGGTTGATCGGCGGCACAGGCAGCAATGGCTCTTCTTGGGAGGGACAGTCCGTGCTTGTCAGAATTGCATAGCCATTCCACATGTAGTCGTTGAAGGCCGACCTGAACTTCAAAGGAGGGAGCATATCCCATGTGCCGGCCAGCAGGTTACATACCGCTAGGTGAAGGATGGTCGGGTCGGCATAGCTTGGCGTATCATGAGCTTTGATGAGGCGCACGAGGACAAGACCACGGCGCGAAACGAGCGGCACCGCGCAGTCGAAGAGGCCGGCGGGGGCAGCGGATAAGAAGGAGATGAGGTAGCGGCCATCAGGGCCAGATTCCGGTCCTGGGATAAAGCACGGTGCCATGACGGGCGTAGGATCGGCGTCCCCATCTCTGCGGCGACGTCCCCGGATGCGGGTGAAGAAGCCGACGAAAGAGGACGACCAGTGGTCTTGTGGCCAGCAGCGACGGAGGAAGCCGGGATCAGCAACGAGGCGGCGCCAGTGTTTACACGTCGTGGCACAGCGGAAGAGAGCAGCGTCGTCCTTCATGCGGACGAGGATCTCGAGGAGCAGGTCGTCCGGGAGGGGAACTGCCATGGCCGCGGCCGCCGCCGCCACATCCTCCATCGATCTGCCTTTTCTTTTTTAGGGGTCTTCCGTCTGTAGGCTGGAGTAGGAACTAATTACGCTGCCTACACGATCGGTCACCAATCCTCGCGGCTTCATCTGTAGGCCCAGTGGCCGAATATTCGGGGGTCCCCCACTCGAACGGCCCAATATTTGAAGAGTTTTTTTTTGCCACGAGCCCATGACCGCCCAACAAAAAGAAGGAATGAAAGTACTTCCCTATATCTGCAATGATATAAGCGACCCACCAAGCCGATCCCTCTACTACTTCTACCCTCGTGTTTAGGGTTTACGGCTCTGGCGGCGATCTATCTCCGCCTAGAGACTCTTGCCGGTCCGCTCTCGCCTAATCTGCTCGCCCTGGCCTGCGGTAGGGACTCGGGGGAGAGGATCGTTCGGGGTCTCTTTAGCTACTGGCGCGCCGACTCCGGGAGTGAAACCTAGATGGCGGCTGACGCGAGTTCATCTTCTGCGGGATGGAAGGGAAAGGATTTGGAAGAGATGCTGCAGCACCTGGATCTGCAGGATGATGAGTTGGATGACGTGGTTGTAGGGGAGGAGGATATGAGGAAATATGAGGCAGATGCAAGGTGGCTAGCAATTGGGAAGGTAAACACGACCAGGATTTTTAGCTCATCGGCGATGTTCGAAACTATGAAGTCGGTATGGGGGCTAGGGCATGAACCCAAGTACAGGGAGGCTGGCGAGAATCTTTATATCTTCCAGATGTTTTGCTTAGGGGATTGGAAGAGGGTTGTTCATGGAGGACCTTGGTTGTTTAGAGGGATGGGGATGCTTATTGAAGACTACGATGGCAAGCAGGAACCAGCTTCCTATGTGTTTGATGGCCTTTACGTTTGGGCTCAGATTCATAATATACCAGAGCTATACAGGAAGACTGAGGTAGTGGATCAATTAGCACGATGCATTGGTTGGGTCAAGGAAACTCAACTCACTCTGAGGCTCTTTTATGAGGGAGACTATGTCAGAGTGCGTGCAAGGGTTCTGGTGAACAAGCCTCTTACTAGGGTGACATCTCTGAACGTGACGGGGGAAGGGAGAAAGCTTCTCCCGGTGAAGTATGAGAAGATCCAGTATTTCTGCCAAGTTTGTGGCTTCATGGGTCATAACCATGAGGAGTGCGGAGATGGAGTCTGGGAGGCCAAAGATAAGCAATGGGGTGGATGGATGCTCGCAAAGAGAAGGGAGATACCACCGGAGCAGCAAGATGGTGGCCTGATGGCTTCTCGCCCCTCGTTGGTTACCCCAAGTGGAAGGTTTGAGATGCAGTGTAGCGGTAGTTTTCCCTTGGCAAAGATACCAAGGATCGAATTCCCCTGAGACTCCGAGGGTCAACAAGAAGGTGTCAACTGCTAACGGCGCCAGATACTTAGAGATTGACAGGACCTGCACACAGATACAAATAACTTTGCTCCCAACGAGTACAGAGAGGTTGTCAATTCCTCCGGCCTTGTCGTTTACAAAGGATCAAACACAAGAGATAATAGTGATAGGTATGACTGCAACTAGTAAATAAGAACATAAAGTAAATAACGGGTGTGATCAGAGATGGTAATATGGACCGGGGTCCCATGATGTTCACTAGTGATGTCTCTCTCCCAAAAGACGATAAAACAGCTAAGCGAGGTAAACGAATTACAGCTGGGCAATTAACAGGATTATGTGCGCAAACCAATGCTAACTATGCTACAAAGAAAGGTAGAGGCTCAAAAGCATGGGCGGTACGCCAAGGCAAGTAGACCGAAATCCATCTGCATCTACTACTAATCATCCACCTTGAGATATCTATCCAGAACATCTCGCTGGTATTAAGTTGCGAGTCCCACCCATAGTGTAAACTCAAAGCAACAGACAACTGCATTAAAAGAACTTTGCGTAAAGTAAACAATCCTTGCACCCGCAAGTACAAGCACCGTTGTTTTCCCCCTTGTGGCAACAACACATCCCCTAGACTCATGTTTCTGTCACTCAAGCTAGTCATCGAGGGGCATGAACCCACAATCAAGCATAATGTTCCCTCTTGGAGTTACTACCTACTACTTGGCCAAAGCAATAAACAGCAACGGAGAACATGCAAGAATTACTCAAGAACATAAATATAAAAGAGGTAAATCAAATATATTACTCAAACACAATCTGAACATAATCTCATAATCCATCGGATCCCAGCAAACTCATCATAGCAACAGCATAAGGATTACATATGTGCCTCGATCATGTAGGGCAGCTCACGAGGTCTAATCGGTGAAGAACAAAGAGGGGAGGAGAACATCACATAGCTACTGGTCATGGACCCATGGTCCAAGGGAGACTACTCACAACTCATCCGGGAGGCGTCCATGGTGGTGGAGAGGCTCCCGGTGGTGATCCTCCCCTCCGGCAGGGTGCCGGGAAGAGTTCTCCTGGTGCTCCCGATCTTGGAAGCGTGGCGGCGGCGGAACAGAGATGAGATCGTGAAAAAGGGTTCCGTCCTCGAGGGTTTCGGGACGCGGTGTAAATATATGCCAAAGGGGGGCATCAGCGGAGGTCAGGGGGGCCCAGGCGCCCCCCCAGCGCGGCCAGGAGGGGGCCGCGCCCCCAGGGCGCCTGGAGCCCTGGTGGCCCCCCTCTGGCCCTACTTTGGCCGCACGGAAGCTTCTGGAGCGCTGATTTTTTATATATTTTTCCCGGAATTTTTCTGGCAACTTAAGTAATGGGAAAACCTGAAATACAAAAACAGCAGAAAACAGAAACTGGCACTGAGGTGCACTGAGTTAATAGGTTAGTCCAAATATGATCAAAAGTGTATGGAAGTGCATAAATATCATAGCAATATCACACAAAAGAGGCATGGAGCAAGCAGAAATTATAGATACATTTCGGACGTATCATGGCCGTGGCTCGCGTGGTGGCCGCTCAAGCGGGAGAGGTAGAGGACGGACAGGCAGGGGGGCTCCCCCGGCTCGGACAGGTTCACCGAGAAAACGATCATCACAAGATGCAGGACTGGATGATGATGTAGAAGCTGGAGAAGATGCCACAAGCCCATTAAAGCCAGCAGCTACAATGGAGGAAGACCACGGATCAGTAGCACCTATGGAGCGCAGAAATCCGAATTTGGCCTTGTCCGGAAACCCATCTGATCATGGAGTTGTCGCGGCTCAGGGGGAGGAAACTAACAACATGATGCAGAATAACCAATCTCTAGTTGCTATTCCGCCACTCCCTCCAGCATACGTCTCTCCAAGGGAAGCAAAGAAGGCGAAAACTCAGACTCACCAAGAAAGCAGAATAAGAATAAGATGGCATTATTGGCGGGCTCCGACTTGGGGCGCCGCCAGGCCCAATGAAAACATTGTGCTGGAACTGTCGCGGGATTGGCGACCCTGCGACGGTTCGAGAACTCCGCGATCTCGTGGAGAGAAGTGCGCCGTCGATTCTTTGTCTAGTAGAAACTCAACTGTCAAAGAGCCGAGTTGAAGGTCTCCGTTTTACTCTAGGTTTTGATTACAGTTTTGGTGCGAGTAGCTCTGGCCGTAGTGGTGGCATTTCTATCTTTTGGAAGAACTCTCTGGATATTTCAATAAAGAATTTTTCGCGGTATCATGTGGATGCATGGGTCAAGGAGCCACAGAAGGATCAGTGGCGTTTATCCTGTTTTTATGGTGAAGCAAACAGGAGCCTACGGTACAAAACATGGGATATGATGAAACGACTCAGAGGCGAGAGCACTTTGCCTTGGTTATGCATTAGCGATTTTAATGAGATTCTGAGGAAGGAGGAGCAGGTTGGCCCAAATGAGAGGAACAATGCACAGATGGAGGCATTTCGCGAAGCAATTGATGTTTGTGCCCTAGCAGACTTGGGCTATAGAGGCCTGGATTGGACGTGGGAGAAGAAGGTGGCTGGTGGCCACTATTGTCGCGTTCGGCTTGATAGAGCCTTGGCAACGGCGTGCTGGTCTGAGCTTTTCCCTTATGCTAGCTTAGAGCATCTAACGGCGGTCAAGTCGGATCACTCTCCTATCCTCTTGGAAACTAAACTGGTGAATGATAGCATACGTGCAACACAGAGGCCCTTTCGATATGAATGTATGTGGGAACGCGATGGTCGCTTTGGCGCTGCTGTGGAGAACGCATGGAAAGCTACTGGGAGGGCACAATCTGTTTCGGCTATCTCTGCAAAGTTAGCTCATATGGCTACAGAACTACAAAAGTGGGGGCGGGCTACCTTTGGGTCAGTCCGGTCAGAACTCAGGAATCTACCCCGTAACTTAGAGGACTTGCGAGCGGAACCACAGCGAGTTGGACCGAGCAAGGAAGAGAAGGAAATTGAAGCCAAGATGGTCGAACTTTGTTTCCGAGAGGAGATCATGTGGCGGCAAAGGGCCCGTATCCAATGGCTGCTGAAGGTGATAGCAACACTAAATTTTTCCATAAAAAAGCAAGTGCACGCAGGGCCAAGAACAATATCGTGGAGCTCCAGAAAAGCGATGGCTCCATGACGGCGGATTTGGATGAAATTGCGGCCATGGCGACGAGCTTCTATAAGAATCTGTATGCTTCGGAAAACACCATTGGGATGGAAGAGGTCCTCTCCCACATCCCGGTGAAAGTTGATCATCAAATGAACAGTAGGCTGGACACACCGTACACAATGGAAGAGGTTAAGTCTGCACTCTTCCAAATGTTTCCTACGAAGGCCCCCGGGCCAGATGGTTTCCCTGCTCACTTTTTTCAGAGGCACTGGGACTTGTGTGGTGATGAGGTAACAGAGATGGTGCTGCGTGTTCTGAGTGGTGATGATTCACCGGAGGAGATAAACAAAACTTTCATCGTTCTTATTCCCAAGATTGCTAGTCCAAAAAATTTAGCACAGTTTCGACCGATCAGTCTCTGCAATGTGATCTTCAAGATTGCATCAAAGGTATTGGCTAACCGGCTCAAACTCATTCTCCCCGAGATCATATCTGAGGAACAATCTGCATTCGTACCTGGCCGCTTGATCACTGATAATTTTATCTCTGCTTATGAGTGTTTACATTACATGAAGACTAAGAAGGTGAAGGGTAACCGGTTCTGTGCACTAAAGCTAGACATGATGAAGGCCTACGACAGGCTTGAATGGCCATATTTGAAGGCGGCGATGCTGAAGCTGGGCATCAGCCATCGCTTTACTGATGCTATTATGAGATGTGTAACCTCGGTGTCCTTTTCTGTCATGTTTAACGGAGGAAAGCTTGAGGAGTTTAAACCAACTCGAGGATTAAGGTAGGGTGATCCTATATCACCTTACCTTTTCTTGTTAGCGGCGGAAGGCCTTTCTTCGTTGCTTAAAGCGACGACCCCAGGAGAGAGTATTCATGGGATCCAGGTTGCACCAGGAGCACCATGTGTTAATCACCTTCTCTTTGCAGATGATAGTTTGCTCTTTTTTGATGCTACACCTGAAATGGCGGAGCGAGTAAATGTGGTGCTCCAAAAATATTGTGAAGCATCTGGACAATGAATTAACAAGGAGAAGTCTTCAATTTTCTTTAGTAAGGGATGTTCGGCTGTCTTGAGAAAGAGTGTCATGCAAGTCCTCGATGTTCAAAATGAAAAGCTGTCGGATAAATATCTAGGTCTCCCATCAGATGTTGGGAGAGCTAAGGAGGGCTCTTTTAAATACCTGAAAGATAGGATATGGAAGCAGGTTCAAGGGTGGATGGAAAAGGCACTCTCAGTCGGAGGCAAAGAAGTGCTTATTAAGTCAGTGGCACAAGCAATACCTACATACTCTATGGCGTGTTTCAAGCTACCGCGGGGTTTGTGCCAACACATCAATGGCCTGCTCCGAAAGTTTTGGTGGGGCTCCAAGAAGGGGGAGAGGAAGACTGCGTGGATTTCATGGGAGGTGATGACTCATCCCAAGTTTATGGGAGGTATGGGGTTCCGCGACATAGAGCTGTTCAATTTAGCCTTACTGGCTCGTCAAGCATGGCGCCTGCTGCAAGAACCTGACTCCCTTAGCGCACGTATACTCAAGGCAGTCTACTACCCTGATTGCAACATTCTGGAAGCCGAGCTGGGGAGTAAACCATCCCAGGTCTGGCGCTCTATACATGAAGGTAGTGACACTCTCAAATTGGGCATCATCAAAAGGATTGGGACAGGAACTGAAACTAACATCTCGCATGACAATTGGATACCTCGGGATCACAAATTGAGGCCGGTGTGTCCAAAGACTCCAGACCCTCCGCAGCTAGTATCGGACTTGATTGACCATAGCAATGCTTGTTGGAATGTTGCGGTTCTGGATGAACACTTTTATGCAATGGACAAGGAGGCGATTCTGAACATTCCGCTGAGTACTCGAGCTCAAGATGACTTCTGGGCCTGGCACTATGATAGGAGGGGTGTTTTTTCAGTCCGGTCTGCTTACCGACTTCTAGCCTCGACAAAACAGCAGAGA
Source organism: Secale cereale (assembly GCA_902687465.1). Classification (NCBI taxonomy): domain Eukaryota; kingdom Viridiplantae; phylum Streptophyta; class Magnoliopsida; order Poales; family Poaceae; genus Secale; species Secale cereale. The sequence continues at coordinate 788,122,992 of LR738714.1, read as the reverse complement.
ACGGATTGGTTGGAGCATAATCCGGGCCACTCTCTCGGCGAGGCGGACAGGAAATCTTGGGGAAAATTGTGGAAGCCGAGCATCCCGTCCAAGATTAAGGTGTTTGCTTGGCGGTTAGCCAAGACTTAACTCCCAACTGGAGATGTCCGGAGTCACAGAAAAATGACAAATACGCCGGCGTGCTCCATTTGCAATGCGGCTACTGATTCCTGGAGACACTCTTTATTTGATTGCCATATGTCCCGATGTGTGTGGGCTTTAGTCGAGGAGGAACTGACTGAGGTTGCCATCTCAAACCGGACTGAAGATGCAAGATTATGGGTCTTTTGGCTGCTTGATACTTTAGCATAGGAGGAGGCAGTTCAAGTCTTGGTTACGATGTGGGCCATATGGTGGGCGAGACGACGTGCTATCCATGACGATCAATACCAAAGCCCCCTAAGCACCTTGATTTTTGTCAAAAAGTTCCTGGAAGATCTTGATTTGGTGGCAGAAAGCAAGCGCCGCCCGCCCAAGGACCGGCCTGCGGTGCATAGGGACTTGCATGTAACAGCTGATAATGCAAGGGCCAGAATCACCAGATCAACATGGATTCCCCCAACTGACTTCGAGGTGAAAATTAATGCTGATGGTGGAGTGTCAAGATGTGGTAGAAGAGGTGCTGCCGCGGTCGTATGCCGAGACAAGGCGGGAACTTTCTTGGGAGCTTCAGCGAGATTTTTTGAAGGTCTTACGGACCCAGCCTCGCTAGAGGCGCAAGCATGCAATGAAGCCCTTTCACTGGCCGAGGACCTCAACTTGAATGATGTTTGTGTGGCATCAGACTGTGCTGAAGTGATCTCCAAGATCGGGACAGAAGCTCCGTGCCACTATACATCTATACTCCGGGAGATTAACCATTGCTCTGCTGCTTTTCATAATTTTCGCTTTGTTCATGAAAATAGAAAGTTAATTTTGAAGCACATTCGCTTGCGAAAGCTGCTGTATCTTTGTCTAACGGGCGCCATGTGTGGCTTGTTTCTACGGCCGATATCATCTGTATCCCTATGAACATCCAACTATAATAAAGGTTACAGATGCTCAAAAAAAAATATCTGCAATAATATTTATTTATTTGTATATTTTTAGCGGAAAAGATCAGATATATTATAAAGTTTATTGAAAGTACGAAGCATCCTAAACATAAGGAAAGTTACATCGAGCTGCCGCCAAAACGAACTTCTGACATGCCGCTATAGCCACTCCCTTAACGGAACCAGCTTAACCATGTAGATGACAACTAAGAAGTCTTAGTGCACGTGCCTCTAAGGACTAGCGCCCTAGAGCTACAGTGGTCGCTGTTGAACCCTTGCATAAATCTAAAGTGCCTGCTACCAAATCTTTCCACATGATGAGAAACCGTTACCACACCGACCCAAGAATATTTAATTTCATGAGATAATTTCTTTTGGAATTTCTATTTTTGTATAAAAATGGATCGCAGCAATCTTCATCAAATTATTTCATGAATATATTTGTGCACCCTCTTTCTTTACACCGCCTCTTTCACTTAGGAGTTCCCTTGCGGGAAAGAGATGAGAGGGGACGTGTAAAGTCCCCTAGCAATTGAGTACTCCCTCCGTCCGGGTTTATTAGGCCTCTCAGCATCACAAGCATGTCCCATTTTATAAGGCCTCGCTTTGGAAAGGTGCATGCATGCAACCATTTCATTGGTTGCATTGAAAGCCATTGTTGTTGGTACCATGACTGGAAAATTAATACACTTCGTGCATGTTTTTTTATTGGCTGCATGCATGTGAGAGAGTGCATTGGAAGTGGAAAGGAAGAATTAATGGAAGCAAATTACTATGCATCTTGGTCTAAGAGAGGCTGCTTCCAATGCATGGGTGCTTAGACTAGTCATAGTGGGGAGTAACTTACACTAGTAACATACACGTATTACTAGACTATGTTACTACCTCCATAGTGGGTAGAAACATAGATGTGGTGTCATGCAAGAGTTCATTTATTAGTCTATAGACTCAATTTGCATTGGTATGTGTGATGTTACAGTAACATAGCTAGTTACCACAAGCACTTCTCTCCTCATTAATTACATGCCACATAAGCAAAACTGTGTTGGGATGTGTGATGTTACTAGCTATGTTACTCCCACTATGGCCAGCCTTAGATGTGGTGCTAAGCACATTAAATAGCTTAGCAACTATACTCTCCAATGCATAGGTGCTTAGCTTATGGTTGCTAAGCTTGCTTCATTTAATGATTTAGCAACTAAAGCTTTTCATGTATTGGTGGGCTTCCTTTCTTTAAATGTTTTGCCTAGGTACACGCGTTTAACATTGTTTCTTCCTGGGGTCATCACACTCATCTCTCTATTCTTAAATAACTTGCCACGTCAGATTTTTTTCCTACGTGGAAGGCTTAGCACCTGTACAAGGTGGAGCATTGGGAGAGGCCTAATAAACCCGGACGGAGGGAGTAAAACACAATTAACACCAGGACATTAATTTGCGAATAATTCGAACAAGAATCCTAATGGGTTCGTCCGCAAAAAAAATAAATCCTAATGGTTCATCAATTCTGTAGCAACATAAGCTATCCAACACAATTCACGAGAAAACCTGAAATAATGTAATAGATATATTTTAGAATGGCTAGCTATACTTCGAAAGATGATAAACAAAGATGGTGGGCCTGTCAATCTCCAAGGGCATGACATCCCTGGGAATGATAAAGTGCCTTTCAGGCCAATCCACCACCTCCTTCATCATCACAGTTTCAATGTTGGCAGTGTAAACGCTGCCGAAGCTATCGCTGATGATCAGTGTACCGCACTTCTCTCTCAAGTCTTGTCGTTGTCGTCGTTCAGCATCCTTCCAAGGTTGTTTTAGCTTGATTATCCCAGTACATAACCAATTAGAAATACATGCTGCGTTTTCGTTGTCTTCGTAATGCTTCCGGATCTCTACTTGGGGATGGTTCCTTCGCATCAGGGATAGCGTCCCATTGCTTGCTAGAGTAAGGCAGGGGTAACCCGTGTGGAAGTGGTCCATCGCATTAGGGAACGCCCACATGGAGATGTGGTATGTCCTTGAGTTCAGATTGAGTACGTGAAAACGTCAATGATAACGAAATACCCAGTGTGTGATGCCACGACACACAACGGCATCGCTTAACGACCTGTAACGGTCCATTTGGAAACTATTATTGAAGCAATTGGCTTGGACGCTCCAGATTCTTTTGTCAGAAGAGATCACATAGAGATTGTACTGCTGGTCTTCGCGTGTGGAGCTGATGATGATCACTCGGAAGAAGGGCGATTTGCTCGGCAGCGACGATGACGATGACCCATCTTTGGATTGACAATCCACATCGGTTAGCATGGCATATCCATTGGAATAATCACTCTTGAACTCCGAGCTGAAGTTTAGAGGAGGGAGTGTATCACATGTGCCAATGAACAGGTTGCATACCGCCAATCGGAGGATGGTCCGGTCGTCGTAGAAGGAGGTGCCTTTGTCTTGAATTCGCAGGAGGAGGAGGTGGTGGCGCGAGACAAGCGGCACCACATGGTCCAAGAGGCCAGCATGGTAAGCAGTCACCAAGGAGGTCGGACCGCAGCGGCCAAGGCTCAGAGTGGATTGTGGCGCAGGAACGAACCAGGGTTCTGGGGTGGGAAAATTTCATCTTACCTCCTCTTAGGATGAAGAAGCTGAGAAAAGAGGACGAGTCCTACCCGCCTTTGGGCCAACGTCGCCCGAGGAAGGATGGATTGACGACGAGACGGTTCCACCCTTTGCACGCCGTGGCACAATGGAAGAGAGCAGTGGCATCCTTGACGCGGATGATGACCTCAAGGAGGAGGTCGTCTAGAAGCGAGGCTGCCATGGCCGCAGCCGCCACCTCTTATTTTGTTTCTTCCAAGTTTTGGATGTCCAATGGGCAACATTGTCCCTCTTCCACTAGTTTCATATATTTAAATCCAAGTTCTCAGCACCAAAAATTTAAAAATGTAAACAGTGACCTACCCTAACACATACAAAAGGAAATCCACCATGGTCAACCCCCTCTCGAGGCCAGTCAAAAGTATAGATCAGGCGGGCTCACGGATCGATCCATCCGAAAACAGCATGAGGGATGATCGGAAAATGTCCCCCACTTGCATGTGGCTCTAATATATGTATAAAAGATTGGTGTGACGATGTTTAAATATCCAATACAAAACTTTCAATTTTTGTAGGTGGCACTAAACTTAGACATCACAATAAGGCATATGTTATTTTTAAGATATGGCATCAACCATAAATCTTTTGATGTTGGAAGGGACTTTCACTCCAAACAACAATGTTTTCTATAACTTTTGATCTTCACATCATTATCCTTTCTATTAATATGAACCATGGAACAAGCATTTGATGGCATTACACTCATGGGTTCTACTTACAAGAATACAATACGATGCATCTTCTGATCGTTGTCCTATTCCTGACGCATGTAGTTTCTCCAGATGCCGCACCCAAAGAATCCTTGCTTAGGTGCGAGCCTCCTTATCAATCTTTTGCATAGTGCGGAAGCAGAATATTTTGCAATCAAAGATTAAAAAATTATGGCCCTGGAGTCGTCGGTCATCGGCCGGGGTGTCGGGATGGAAACTGCTCCGCGAACGCACCATATGCATGGTTGTCTGTCTCCACCGTCATTGACAACGATCTTAATAACATGTAGGTCTATGCATAGCCTCTTGCTAGATCCTGCCTGTCAATTAACGGGCTTGTAGTAGAGGTTCACCTCAATGTAAGAAAAATTGTGATGCAGAAACTTTTATCTAGGATTTTGAAGAGAAAATCTCTAGAAAAATCTCACATGAGGAAAAATTGACGAAGCAAATTTATGATTTCCAAAAATAAATGGAGCTTAGGCTTGTAAGTGTAGCCCCACCTTATTGGAGTCGCCACGGATGCACTGCAGTAAGGAGCAGAAGTGCAGAACCCATGGCACTGAAGCGACCTAAAGAGCTCGACACTAGGGAATGACAATTAAGGACCAAAATAAAAATCTTCAGGTAAGCAGATAGTAAGCCTGTTTGTAAAAGTAGTTACACCAAATTAATCATGCATACTGATCACTCTATTAGTTTAAGAGTACTAGTATATGTTGAACTACCCCAGATCAGATACTCGTCGCCTTCCAGGCTAAGCATCAGGTTGTCATGGGAACATCTTTGTTCAGATGTGATTACACTTATTACAGCTTATGGAAAAATATCCCTATCTGAACCAAATATGCAGCAGCAAAAGATCCCTATAGTCCTCTGTATTTATGCATGGAACGAAGTACTTCAGCAAATATATGTTTCGGAGCTTGTTATCTCCATCATGTCACTGTACTGTTCCTCCTCCCATGTGCCGCCTCCTTCGTCGATGTGCCGTCTCCGATGTCCCACCATCGCCTCTATCCTTCCTCCTCCTCTTTGGAGCCGTCTCACCGCTGCGAGACGAGAGAGGAAATCTAGAATCCCTAGTCCAAAACAGAAAATGAAATCAACAAATTGAACAAAAACACCAGTGTGATATGGTGAACTAAGTAACATAATAAGCACTTAATCAACATAGCTAATGCACTTACAGTTCATCAATTATGTAGTACAATAATTTGTCTACTCGTGGTACATAAAGTAACAACGTTTATACAATGACGCTAACAGAAACAGAAAGCAAAATCAATAAGTTGAACAGAAAGTAGTGGCATGATGCGGTCAATTGAGTAACGTAATAAACACTTATTCACTAAATCAACATAGCTAATACCCTCATAGTTCCTCAAATATGTAGTACTATAAATAATTAATTTCTCTAGCAGTACATACCAAAACATTGTACGCATATATAATGACGCTATACCTGGTACCAAGCCGAGCAACAAATATCGCCGGCCAATCCATCTCCAAGGAAACGGCCTCCCCGGGGATGAGATGCTCACGAGGCCAATCCACCACCTTCTCCATTATGCCTGTTTCGAGGTCGGCAGTGTACAGACGTTGGTAGATGTCAGTGACAAGCAATCTTCCAAATTTCACTGCGAGCAAATATAGTTCTCTTTCTTGAATCCACTCCCCGGGTAGTTTTAGTGTGATCGTCTGAGCACAGAGCCATTCTGTGGTGTTGCCTACATTCTTTGGATCCTTTTGTTGTTTCCATATCTCTAGTTTGTGGGGACATGTCCGTTGCATCCATAGCACTGATGGTGCCCCATCCACGGCTAGGGTAAGGCATGGACGACCCCTGTAAAGGTGATCATCGTGAATAGAGCTTAGTGGAAAAGGCAGCTTCATCATGGAGATGTAGTCAGTCTTGGTGCTAAGATTTATAACATAAAAGCATGAATCTTGCCAACTAAGAAAAAGCCAGTGGGTCTCGCCATGACACACGACAGCATCACTAAATTTCCCCAAGTCATGGCCCTCAAGCACTGTATTTTTGAAGCAATCCTCATGCACTCTCCAGCTCGCTTCGTCACATGAGAGGGTGTAAAGATTGTACATGTCCTTGCGCCGGATGTACCAGATGATTGCCACTTTAAAGAATGACGACGAAGATTTGCTTGGCTGCGGCACCTTATTGTCAACGTAAGATCGACAATACGTCCCTGTTATAAGGGCGTAACCATTGTACTCGTACCGGTAGCGGCGTAAGACTGAATCGAAGTCTAGAGGAGGGAGCGTGTGGCATGTGCCGACGTGTGGGTTGCATATTGCGAGTTGGACGCTGGTGAGGTCCGTGCGCTCATCGCCGGCGGCATGCCTTTCTAGGCTCATGAGGAGGAGGCCATGGCGCGAGAAGAGTGGCACCATGTGGCACGCGGGCACACCAGGCACGAAGCTGCTAACGTCATGGAGACCACAACCCAGAGGCGACTGCGGTGCCGGGATGAGCCGTAATTCCTTGGTGACGAAGCCGACCAAGGAGAAGGACTCGCACGCATTCTCTGGCCAGCAGCGACGAAGGAAGGAGTTATGATTGATGAGATCGCGCCACCGCTTACACACCGTGGCACAACGGAAGAGGGCGGGTGGGTCGGCCTTGACGCGGAGGAGGATCTCGACACTACTGGAAAACGGTCCTACGCCGGCGGCCAAAACTATGCCGACGGCAGCCGTCGGCCTACTTTGAGCTATGCCGACAGCCACGTCACGGCCGTCGGCTTAGACTGGCCGTCGGGCTAGACGGAGCTACGCCGACAGCTGCCGTCGGCATATATAAGCCGTCGGCGTAGATGCTTACACGCCGACAGCAGCCGTCGGCATATACAAGCCGTCGGCATAGTAGTGGGCCCGTTGACCGCTCCGGTGAGCAGCGTTTAACGCCGTCAAATCTATGCCGACGGCCTGGACGGGCGGCCGTCGGCATATCTCCGCAAGCCACGTCACCGATCCGCGGCAACCGATATGCCGACGGCAGCTGTCGGCGTAGACGCCACGTCATCGATCCGCGGCATGCCGCATCTATGCCGACAGCAATGCCGTCGTCATAGTTTTTCTTTTTTTTTAAATGTAATGCTATATTACGTACTATTATATGTAAGCCGACGGTAATGCCGTCGGCATATTTTTTTCCATGCATTACTACATTAACTGCCTTGTTTTTCATGCATTACTATATTAAGTGGCATATTTTTTTTATTATTATATCTACGCCGACGGCAATGCCGTCGGCATAACTTAAATTATATCTATGCCGACGGCATTGCCGTCGGCATAGATTTTTTTTATTTTTTTTATGTTCTATTATATTAACTAATGCTTTTTATGTATTATTACATTAATATATATGTAGTTTGTAATTTTTTTCATAGATTATATGAATATATATATATATTTTGTATTTTTTTCGAGCACGTTAATAAGGTGCCGTCATATTCTTTTGAATATAGGTGCTTATATTTTATTAAAATCAAACATAGCTATGCCGCTAGAAGTTTTGTGGCGGTTGCAAAACGCCGGCAACCGTCTCCGGAGTGTGACCCTCTCACGTTCGCGGTGTGCCCCCGTCCCGAACGGTGCCGCCGCCGGCACCTGGAGGGCGAAAACAGCCGCACATCGGGTCTATACGGAGGGGACATTGCTCCCAAGTGTTTCTATCGGATGACCTACCACAGCCGGGTGGTGTTCTGGCATGTCCGAAGAGGCGGCACGCGTCTCCGGGACGTGGCCTCCCTCACGGACGGCGCCGCCGGCCGGCCTGCGAAGGAAGGAAACGGACGCGTCGGGTCTACACGGAGAGATGTAGCTGTAGGTTTGGCCCGGATGTTGCTCCCAGGTGTCCCTCTGTGCTGACCTGACACAACCGGTTGGAGAGGTCCATTGTTGAAAGCCCGTCTATGGGAAGTCAAAGGGCTAGATCTCGTGGTCAACCGCTCCAGGATTAGGCGGGACGGGGGCCCTGGGGGGTAGCAATGCCACCGGAGCATCGCACCGGCACCTCATACATGCGGGGTGGTGTTGTGGCATTTCTGAAGAGGCGGCACGCGTCTCCGGGATGTGGCCCCCCACAC
>LR738714.1:788085701-788111780 GCA_902687465.1 Secale cereale | reverse complement strand
ACAGGCAAAAAAAAGTAAAAAACCAGCGATAAGCCATTCAGCCAACACACAATTGGGCTAACAACCCATGAACCAACAGCACCCACCACGGTGGAAACACCAGCAACCAACCGAATGGGCTTTTGTGCCTCACATGGGCTGCCAGCCCACGCTCCCAAGGAGCTGAGCTGAGCATTGCCGAACGCTTCTCCAGCACTCGGGAGAGCGCTCTTTTTCCAGAGCGGTGCGTTACCGAACGGGCTCGAAGACAGAGACAGAGCCCGAGCCCCCCATCCCCATCCACATATCCCCAATCCCAACCCTCTCTCTCCCCATCGCCGCCGCCACTAACTCCGGCCGACTCCGGCGACTCCCGCCACCGCGCAGCACACGTCCGAACTCGCCTCGCTCCGATGCATCCACCCCTCCGGCCAGATGCGCCGCTTGCGGCCACCGGCAACCCCTCCCCCACCCGTGGCCAGGGCTAGGGTTTCAGGAGCGGCCGGCGTCGCCTACAGCGCGCGGATTCCTCATCTCCCGTCCTCTCCTCCGGCGACGTGACGGTGAGTTCATCCCCTCCCCCTTCTTCCTCCTCTGGCTTGTGGTCTGTCTCTAATCCCAATCTCGTCCCTTCTTCTTCTGCTGCTACTTCTAGATCTTCATCTGCGCATCTGATGCCCCTCTCTCGGTTGCTTGTGCCAATGGAAGGGTGCCGTAATGGAGAAGCTGCTGCACCCCACCCCACTACGGCGGCTGCAGCGCCACGCTTCTCTCATCCGAGTGGGGCGTGCCGGAGGACGAGCTACGGCTAGCAGCAGAGGAGCGGATGGATTCCTGCAACATCAAATTCTACGGCAGTGGTAAGGCACCGATCCTTCGTTCCCCACTTCCATGCTTCCTGCAATTTAATTCCCCACCGAGCTCATTTGGTTTGGTTTTGTTTGGTCAGGAAGTTGGGGTGCAAGGAGATGATGTAACAAAATTTTCAGCTTGAAACCATTATTTATGTACGCATTGCCATGCCATTTATGTTGATACAAATTAGTTGTTCAGATTTGTTTGGCATGTTCAACTCGAAACCACATGAACATGCTTTGCTTGGCATGTTCAGTGGCAGCAGGGAGTTGCCCTCAATCTAAACTATAAACATGTAGCTCTAGAAAATCAATGGACTTTCAGTTTGAGGAGATAACATTAGAAAAAAACTCATCTTTTTTGCTCTATGTAATTTGGTAGCTGATGGTCGGACCTCTTGATTTGCATTCTGTCTTGTCTTCCCTTGTCAAGAGAAGTAGCAGCTCCGTCCTTTGTTGTTTTCTTTCCGAAAAAGTGCAGAACAAATTCTCTATCTTTCATGTGCATCTCCTGTTTAAAATGTCAAAGAAGCTTTTGTCCAAGGGGTCTATCTACTGTATTTTTTTATTTTTATATTGATTGATTCTGCAATAATGAAAGGCCTGTTTGGTTGGTTGTCTCATCTTCATGTACAGTAGTTTTGGCAAAAAAGAAAAGAAAACTGGAAAATAGTTTCAGCGAGGAGCAAAGTGCTTTGCTATCTTAGCTTTAGTGGTAAGCCACCTGTTAAATTAGATGTGATATATTACTAGACTAGAAAGTACATTAATAAACTAATTAAGAGAGCAACAAGTATGTATATACAAAGAATCAGCAGCCATTACTAGGTAGACAGTACATTACATCAGATCCGTTTGGCATATACAAAGAATCATCAGCCATTCCTCCCTTCCATTCTTTGCTATATTAGTTTTAGAGAGGTAAGCCAGCAGTTAAATTAAATGCGATTTACTAGACTAGATAGTACATAAATAAATAATTAACTAACCAACGAGCACTTGTCTTTTTCCCAGTTAAGTATTTATCCCACTTCCCTTATTTGCTGGTGTTCATCTTGAATTCTATTCGTTGTCCAGGGTGCTCATGTGGCTGACATTCACGGGATGGTCCAAAAGGACGAGCCTCCTCAAACAGTTCTCGAGGTGAACGCTGCCGTACAAGACCAAGCCCACTTCCACGATCGCGTGCCGGAAGAGGATGTGGGGGCTTCCTCCGGTCTGTTTGCATTGCCTCCACAGGCACCCGGCTGCTTGGTTGTATAGGTGACAACCATTTCCCTTCTCTGTTGATGCAAACAATGTTCTTAGTAGGATTCAAACCATGTTATAAAACAATCTGCACATATATTGTACATGTATGATTTATGAGTGCAAGAGATGCTGGTGTTCTGGTGATCTGCCGTATGTGCTTGAGGCTTACTGGCATCTGTAGGAACTTAGTTACAAGCATATTTAGATACAACAACAATAATAATGGTGTGGTCACACCTGTAGATCATTCTTATTCAGTACATTCACGTAGTTAAACCTCCACCTTGTTCAGGTACTTAAAGAAGCATCTTCAGCTTAGTCTCACCACCTCACTTAATTTCATTCATTGCCATTAAAAAGGATCACTCATGAAACAAAACCGTTTTTAGAAGGGGTTGATCAAATCCTAATCAAGTATATGTAAAATTATGCTCGACCATGGTAATTAAAGTGCGTGGAGTTTCTTCCGTGCAGGTTTACGGAGGCAAAGATATATCTACATCAGCAAGAGGCCTAGGTAACTTAAAAAGAATTTGCATATTTACCATCATTTCTTGACATAGACCATTTTGTGCTATATTACTCTATAGGTATATTTTTTCTATTTAAATATAATCTATTGCTCTCAATATAGACAGGCGCGGCGACGCGCGCCTTCATGTTCTAGTATTTCTTGTAATGACACAGATTGCATGTCAAGTGTAGATGTTTCTTTTGAATCTGATTGACGAGCTTGCTTTACCAGATTTACAAGAAATTTGGTGCGCAGTTGAACACTGTTCGATGCCAATGTCCTCATTTACGGACCTCCCACCATGCGGCGATGGCGGCCGTGCTGTATGGCCTCGGCTACACCCATTTTAGCTAGCTCCTGGATTTCCTGGCTCCTCCCCTCTTTTCCACATGTTATGGGACCTAGCCTATGGCCGCTCTGTGCGCCGTCCATCGGGGGCACAAAATAACATACACATTTCTGTTCTACATGCATGGTTCCAGGCTCCCAGTCTACCAAAGTCTACCACTTTTGTTGCTGTGATGTCGAGCTGTGCTTTCTTCATTATCACGAGTTGCAAAATTAGTAGGAAGTAAACTTTTATTAACTTGTTGGCTGAACTAATAGAACTCCTGTATGTTTGATTTGTCGCTCAACTAGTGATGCAATGATTGGATCGAATGATTGCATGACCCTACTGTTGGTCTATCATTACAGTTATCTTGGTCTTGTAGATGTTATTGTTCCTGTCATATAGCACATGCTAGTTACTTTATTAGTTGGCTGCTGGTTCTATTTTTTCATATGTATAAGTGCTACTGTTTCTTTGTTATCTTATAAAGGATATAGTCCTTAATTTGCACTCCCTCTGTACCGGAATAGTTGTCGCTGGAGTAGCTGAAGTTGAGCTACTCCAGTGACAACTATTTTGGTACAGAGGGAGTAAATAGCTGTAATTCTCTTCATTATCAACATATACCGATTCATCTCTTTACTGCAATTACTGTTTGTAGTTCATGATTTGCTCCTGTAGTGGTATAAAATTATAGTTTCATTTTCAAGCTGGTATCTGTGTTCGATATATACCAGTCTTTATCTAAATACCATGTATTGGTAGGACATAGTGTTTCGTTTTCAAGCTGGTAAATGTGTTTGCTCCTACAGCAAAGGCATTTACCTAAGGGGAATGCTACATTTTAACCTTAATCAAGTTTTTCTTGTTTGTTGTTTCTTGTTTTGTAGGTTGATGAACTGGAAGAAAGAAGTAGAAGATGACGGACGATGACGAACTAGATAGTTTAGTATAGGTTTAGTTTAGGACTTTTCCTTTCTTCTTTTATTTATTTTTTCTCTAAGTGTAATTCCTGAATGCTTGTAATTGACATTTATATTAATAAAGTCTATTGTTTATTATTCAAGCCAAATAATTGTAGCGTGCATGTGGTCGTCGTGCCATCTTTCATGTTTCTGCATAATCCTATATTATTCTGCTTTGAAATGCTGTCAAATGAATTGAAAAAGAGAAAACAGGAAAAATTAAAAAAACTATGCCTACGGCAAAGCCGTCGGCATAGATGAGCCCAAGACTTCCCGGGGGCGCCACGTGGCAGGCCTATGCCTACGGCAAAGCCGTCGGCATAGATTCCATCTATGCCGACGGCTTTGCCGTAGGCATAGCCGTGCCACGTGTCACGTGGCACGGCTATGCCGACGGCTTTGCCGTAGGCATAGCCCCGCCACCAGGAGGCACCACGGGATGCCACGTGGCAGTGGTATGCCGACGGCTTGGCCGTCGGCATAGATTTCCACCTATGCTGACGGCTTGGCCGTCGGCATACCTCTGCCACGTGGCATCCCGTGAATCGTCAGCGCTTTTGACGGCGCCGTCCGTTGCCGTCACGCGAAAAAACGATGCCGACGGCTAAACTATGCCGACGGCCGACTACCGGCCGTCGGCATAGGCCCCTATGCCGACGGCTAAACTACGCCGACGGTCTGACAAACTACGCTGACGTGATCTACGCTGACGGCCCTATGCCGACGGCTGCCGTCGGCATAGATCTATGCCGACGGCAAAAGACCTATGCCGACGGCCCCTGGCTGTAGGCATAGCCCTCGAGTCCCGTAGTGCGAGGACCACGTCCTCTGGGAGCGAGGCTATAATTATCGCTTCCTCCTCCATCCTTGTTTGATTTCTGTCCGATTGAAGGCTTATCGAGCATGTCCTGTTAGGGCCGGCCTGCCATGCATGTGCATATAACCTAACCTCCCATCTCCTCTTCTCTCGGTTTCAAGTTGAACGTATAGTCGGTTGTTATCTCATACCGAGACTCAGACGAGTAGCACGTTAGGTCTCTTGTACGTTTTGCATGTATCACCTTTTATTTTTGAAGGGAAAAGCCACTTGAAAAAAGGCTTTCGCCTCGCTTTATAGATAAAGCAAAGTTTCGTACAACAGTCATCTAGATCCCAAACCACAAACCGACGGTTGAGGCCATAGCACAACAATGCCCAAGAAAACATAAAAGAAATATGAAAAAAGGTCACCTAGTGGCAGTGGCGAAGCGACACTGCGATGCAGAGAGCCGACGCACTGTAGCCAGGAGCGCATCCATCATGTGGCCGAAGCGGGTACAGTCACCTTGCCTCAAGAGCAGGTGCTAGTGCTGCATAAAAGCAAGAAATTTGAAGGAGTCAGATGCCTTTACCGGCAAGACCTTTTCAATCACCATCTTATTACGAATCGTCCAACGTGTCCAAGACTTCGCCGCAAAAACTAGCCAAAAGAAGCGGCGATGTTGCGGCGAATGGGTAGCCCTATGATGAAGAAAGTCCACAAGGTCCAGAGCCACCCATTCGGGCCTCGGCACCTCGTAGACGAACGTCCACATCACCCTTACGGCCGTACAAGAGAAGAGGGTATGTGTCTCCGTCTCCGGTACAGCGCAAAGAGGGCACAAGCCGTTCCCGGGCTGTGCTGCTTAAGAGTGGAAAAGGTACTGTACTGTTTGGTCGATTCTCTACCATAGCGAACTGAAATATGCAAATATGTATGGTGGCCGGAGACCGAGAGCAGTTGGGTTCCCAAGCGTACGTATATATGTTGCCCCATCACAAGTCGCAAGTCGGCAATCGCATAGCCTTACGCTCTTTTCCTACGTACGTACCCTGTGTATCCCATCCGTCGATGGAAGACATGGCGGCGTCGTCTCTCGCGGACGACATGGTCCTAGAGATCCGCATCCGCGTCAAGGACGACGCAACGACGCTCTTCCGATGCGCCACGGCGTGCAGGCGGTGGCGCGACCTCGTGGGCGGTACCTCATTCCTCCGGCGCTGCTGGCCCGAGGAAACCAGACCCTCCCTTATCGGCTTCTTTTTCAGGGACAGCCAGATGGCCCGTCCGTGCTTCGTCCCGCCTCTTAGAGCATCTCTAGTGGATGGTGTAAATTTGGACGTGTATATCTTTATATACACGTTCATATACACCTTGCTAAATTATACACGTCCTAGTTTTTCAATGGAACGTGTAAATTAGGACGTGTATATTTCAACGGCTATATTTTCAAACGGCTATATTTCCAACGGCTATATTTTCAAACGGCTATATTTCCAACGGCCATATTTCCGATTTATATAAACCACCCCCACCACCTCTCTTCCAGCACACTTCTACCTGTGACTTCTCTTCTCACCTGGATTTCTCTATCGTTTCTCACGCAACACAATGAACACATCCACTTGGGACATGAGTTCTTCGTCATCTTCATCTGGGGACGATGAACTCATACTTGCAGCATTCGTCGAGCGCGAGGAGGAAGAGAGGAAGAACGCTCGACGCCATGGGGGTTCCAAGCATGGACGCCAGTCAATCGATCAGGAAGAGATGCCGGATTTATTCTTCTGTGGAACGACTACTTCAAAGAAGTTCCTCGCTTTCCCGAACATTTGTTTCGACGAAGGTTCGTATAGTACAATTCTCTGCTTTGGTCCTTTTTTCATTTCCCTATCTCATTTACTTTTTATGCACAGATTTAGGATGTCACGTACTTTGTTCAACCGCATAGCTGATGGTATACTTGAGCATGACTATGATGGTTATTTTACGCAAAAAAGAAGTGCTTCTGGAGGTCTTGGGTTACATCCTCTGCAAAAGATGACCGCGGCAATGCGGATGCTAACATTGAACATATAAATGATGCTGGGGGTGCTAGGCAGGCTTGCGCTATCCACGTGTCCGTGAATAGTGAGCGCGAGCGGGCGGCCGTGGTAGCGAGAGCGAGATTGCAGCGAGCCAGGGTGACCCCTCTCTGAGAAAATATCTCCTCTCTCTCCATCCTCCCTCCTCTTCTGGCTCCTCTTCTCCATGCCGCCGCCGCCTCCTCTTCCCCGTCCCTCACGGCCGCCTCGCCCCCTTCAGCACCTCCTCCTCCCCTTCCTCTCCTCCTTCCCTGCCTCGACCTACAGGTAAAGGGCGACAGCAGCGGCGCTCGAGCAGATGAGAGCGAGAGAGAAGGAAGGAGAGGCGTCGCTCAAGCAGATGGGACAGAGATAGAGAGAGAGAGGGGGGGGGTAGGTGCAGCGAGGCGACGGACGGGGGAGGGGCAAGGGCGAGCTCCAGCGAGAGCGCGCGGACCCGTCACCCACGCCAACGAGGTCCTTGTCCCCGAGCTGCGCCTCTACCACCGCGAAGACGACTGCTGCAACAACGCTTGGTACGCCCACAGCCCCACCAGACCCTCCCTCCTCTTCCTCAATCTCACTCCTAGCCGCCGCCGCCTCCCCTCCTCTTCTCTCTCTCATGTGCCCCCGTCCTCCCCCATCCACCTGTACTCAACCCCGACCCTAGATCCCATCGGATCGAGCAAAAGATTCAGTAGTTCTAAATATTGGTGGGCTTCAAGAGCTGCTTCCCATTGATGTTTCTTCATAGTCACCATTGCTATTTCCCCTACTGCTCCTGGAGAATTTTTTTTAACATGCAATATTGTTAATACATGTTTAAGAAGAACAAGAAAATTCTTTGTCTTTTGAGTTGAACTAGGAAGAGCGACATCTGTATGGCTAGACGTATCGTTTTTGAGTAATTGAGTTCATGTATAATGAGCAACTGATCATATTTAGTGTACATTCCTGAGATATATCTGTATGCGTCTCCTTTTTCAGATTTTATCTAACAGCAGAACTACCTACTAATGGCTCACAAGATCGAAAACTAAGCCTGATTTCTCAGGTAAATCATGTTACTGAATACACTGCTGTTATATCTCAGTAAGAAACAAGAAATATATCATGATTTATAGTGTGCAGATGCTCACAAGATCAATTTTTTTTTTTTGCATAACTGTCTTAGGAATCCCCTTTGGTAACGTAGATGATTTTGTTTATGATTACCTATACTTGTGTGTTTTTATTGCATTAGGGATTTGAAAGTCCAGCCTCCACTGAATTATTACATACATATTTTGCTCTGTACTAAAGCTGTTCTAAACAGTTTCAGAGAAAGGATCAGAAGAGGCATTCAAAATACCACTTGATTTGGCGAATAACTAATTAGTTCTGTGTTGTAAACAACTTTCAGAGAAAGATCAGAAGAGGCATACAAGGATGCATTTTCAGGTGTGGTGTTAGTTAAGCATGTATGTATATTACTGGAGTTATGATATTTTCTCAGTAAGCTTACATGTACATTCAAATTACTCCAGAGTCCTCTTTCAAGATTTAGATGCTGATACCATGGAATTTGATTATATTATTGTCATTTAATTTTGTTTAGAGCTTTGTAGTTCCAAACATATCTTATAACATGAATATATTTTAGATACTTGAATCAGCTAAATATGAATATTTGATGTTGTTTTGTTTTCCTTATTTCAGTATGAAAAGGAGTTCTTTTGTTGTCTCATTAACTGAATGTTGTTGTACTCTATCGGTAAGTAAATGGTAAATTTACTTGAACAACCATTTTCCCTTATTTCAGTTTGAAAAGTTTCTTCTGATGTTTTCAACAGCAGGAGTGAATGTGCCGAGCATTGGACCATCGTCCTCGTGTTCATGCACCTCTGGAAGAGGACGACCCAAAGTGACCCACCTCCGATCCGCCGAGGCGCCCAGCTACTGTCTCCTGGCCAAATCCGGTCGCCACTGGCCGACACGAGCTTGTCTCGGCCTCCTCCTCTTCCTTCCTAATGTCCCATGTTTGATTTTCTGTTATGTTCTTTGCATTTCTTTAGTATTCCCCTCTGTTCATTAATATAAGACATTTCAAAGACTTGTATGGTTCAGTCTAAAACTTACTATATTGGTGAACAAAGGGAGTAGCTCGTAGTAATAATCAATTTTTTTAAGTACTCATATGTTTTTTCTTACCCAACAAGATAGTAGGAGAATTAGAATGGAATTCATGCGGAACAAACATTCGTTCTCTAATTCAACACACATAATTAAAATATATTAGTCACTTAAATTTAAGAAGTTCCCTAAATGGTCCAGTTTTGCGCGGATCTTTGTTTTGGTAAACATCTCTAAATTTGGAGTTTATAATAATTGTGGTGTCATTGAATTATGCGAATACTGCTCTGCCTTGCATAGTTGCTTCTTATATATTCTGCCTAATGAGTGAATGGATTTTCCAGCAAGTAAATTTACTAAATTTCTATTGGTTAATCTTGGTATCAGCACTATACCAATTTTTCATGTGTATCACTATCCTACCAGTTAGTGTATTGCTTCGATATTGATAATTCCTTGTGGTTTTACAGATGGGCAAACTGACCAGAAGACCAATGTTCGTGGTTGTACACAACATCAACAGGTATTTGATGCTTGTGGCTTGCCTAATCCAACAGTAAGGCAGCCCACAACTCTGCTTCCACGGACTATCCACGAATCAGGGAGCAGAAAGTCCTTGCTGACTATAACTATTTTCAGCTAGAGCAACAAAAAAGGCAAGAGTCACAGAAAGGCTGTTAGAAAAAGCAGGAGAAATTGAGCAGCACAAGAAAACCATCAAGTAGATAACTAAAGAGGCGTGCGACTATGTGGAAGAAGTGTGTGTTGCATGGAACAAAATCCATGATCTTGCTGGCGTTGCCTTGGACCCTGCTGGCTTAATGTCTGTTTGTAATCAGAAGCAAGCTATTCTGGAGATTCATGATGCAGTGGTTGCGCGTCCGAACACCACAGGTGCGGCGTCTCTCTCACTGCAACCTAAAGGTATATATATATATCTGTATGATTCAGACTCAGACACAAGCTACGGTGAGGTTCATGCTGCTGACATGGGTGATGGCTATAACAACTATGCGTGATCACCATAGGCACCGTCTTGCTCTATGCCCGTCTGTTATGCTTTAGCCCGGTCCAGCGTGCTATGCGTCGCTATAAACACTATGTGTTGTACCAGCTTTCATGACATTATACAACCACCTGTTTTACTTCCAGTCGTTTAGTGACAATTTTCAATCTACTATGTTATTTGTATGTACTATGTATTGAAGCTGTCATCCATGACTTATTTACCTTAACATTGTGTTTAGCGCTCATCACCGTGCATTTACTTACCCCTGATGCATCGTGTTTTAATGCATCTCCATTGTGTTCTCTTAGAGCTAATCAATACAAGACTTCTTTTAGAGCTCTTTGTTAATAT
Organism: Secale cereale; assembly: GCA_902687465.1. Classification (NCBI taxonomy): domain Eukaryota; kingdom Viridiplantae; phylum Streptophyta; class Magnoliopsida; order Poales; family Poaceae; genus Secale; species Secale cereale. Next base: position 788,101,552 of record LR738714.1, on the reverse strand, counting down.
AACTATCCTGACAGAACTTTTGTCTGTAATATTCTTTTGCCCCTTTTGTAAGCTGGATTGCGCCATCCATTGCCTCTTGCATGTGCCATGCTTTTCAAAATTATGCTCCTCTGCCTGGCGGTTTTTACCGTTTGTAGATGGATATAACTTTTGTCAACCGTGAAGACGATGAAGTCATTTTCAATACCAATGGCACATGCAGCGATGATTCTACCTAACGTTCATCAGTACTGTAAATGAGCCATTGAAAACTCAGCGCCTTTTGCACCATCAACACAATGGGTCTACCTATGTAGCTTGCCTTTTCTTAGAACGGTAATGTAACAACTTCGTATCTTTTGTGCCTAAATATTCTAATGTGCATGGTTTGCAAACTTGGCTTGCTCTCGCCCTTTGCGCCATCGACGCAACGGGTCATCTAGTATGGAATAGCAGCTGATGGTGTTGATGAGTACATCCGGTCCGTTGAGTCTACTAATTTAGAGTCTTGCAAGAAATTTGTGATCAAAGTTTGTGAAGTTTTTGGGGAAAAGTACCTGAGATCTCCAAATGAAGAAGACATTGCTAGGTTACTTGCAAAAGGGGAGGAAAGAGGATTTCCCGGTATGTTAGGGAGCATAGATTGCATGCACTGGGGGTGGAAAAATTGCCCCAAAAAATGGCATGGCATGTTTAAAGGCCATGTGAGCGAGCCCACTATGATCTTGGAAGCAGTTGCTTCACAAGATCTTTGGATTTGGCATGCTTATTTTGGTTTACCAGGGTCTCTGAATGATATAAATGTTCTTCAACGTTCTCCTGTTTTTTCAAAGCTAGCCGAAGGCCAAACTCCTCCAGTGAATTATAGCATCAATGGCCATCAGTACACAATGGGGTATTACCTTGCAGATGGTATCTATCCATGGTGGGCAACATTTGTGAAGAGCATACCAGCTCCAACTAGCAGAAAGCATAAAACTTTTGCCAAGAAGCAAGAGGGGGCTAGGAAAGATGTGGAACGAGCCTTTGGAGTTCTGCAATCCTGTTTTGCAATTGTTCGTGGACCTGCTAAAGGATGGAAACGTAAAGAAATCACTGATGTCATGAAATATTGTGTCATAATGCACAATATGATAGTTGAAGAGGAGCGACAAACTGGTCGGCAAAGCTGCTCTTTTGAGGCAATGGGAGAAAGAGTCACATTCTCTCGTACTCATGCGGAAGAACTGAGCTCTTTTATTCAGATGACTCATCGGATTAGAAATTTCGATGAACATGATCAGCTAAACTTGATCTAATTGACCATGTGTGGCAAAAGTTTGGAAACGAGTGATGTAATGCGGCTATCAATAAAATTATTTCTTACTACAACTAGCAGTTCTTCCCGAACTGAGCTCTTTTATGCAGCAATGAGTGATGTAATCCATGTCCTCAAAAGTTTGGAAAGCAGTAAATAGTTCTTACTACAACATATAGCTCACATTTTACCCTAGGCCGCGAGCAAGGATCTCCTTCTGCTTACCTTGGTAGAACTGCTTTTGCTCATCAGTCATACCACTAGTGTCGATGAGCATGACCCTCTCATCTAATTCAAACTGTCTCCGTGCATCCTCCCTCTCGTTTCGTGCATCCTCTTTTTTTTAGTGCAATCTCCTCTTTTCGCAATTCCAATTGCTGTGCGTAGCGAGCATTTCTTGCCGCCTCTTTTATCTCATCCTTCTCTTGCTTTGCTGCCCACACAGTTTCTAAGACAGCTTGCAAGCACTGTCATCAGCTTTACCTCTCTTGTCATTCTTCACACCATCAGGTCTTTTCTCATGTTCAAGAGCATCAGTGTGTACTGAGGTAGCATCAGTACGTACCGAGGATGCATCAGCCGGATAATTGGTGGCTGTGCCCGGACTTGCATCAATGGTCTTCTTTTGTTTCTTAAGAGAAGTTTCAACTTCTCTTGTCTGCCACTTTGGATACTTCGAAAACTATAGATAGCAATGCATCAGTGTGAAAGGCCTCCTTTTTTTAAGATCCATTTCCTTGAACAAAATGTGTGCATCGTTGGTCTGCACATATAAATATGTTGCTAAAATAAGCACAACACATATAGAATATTGCACATCACATATAGAATTACAAGAAAGGCGCATACCTTTTCTTCTATAGTCCTTCCACTTTCTTGCCTATTTAAAATCTGCTGAAGGCAACCACAAAATTTAGAGGTGTCTCTGTTAATCGTTGTGTAACGGCAATTGATTGCATTAGCATTACGCTCCGGCCATGATGATTCCTTGTGTGTGTTGTAGTAATATGAAATTCTAGCCCAATAAGCATCTCGGTTTTGATCTGTCCCAACAATATCCAAACTTGTATTTGCCCATGCTGCTATGAGAACCTTGTCCTCATCACTAGACCAATTTTTTTCTTTGTTGGATTTTTCTTTCTCTGTTATTGCAGAACGATGCTGAGTTGATGGAGTTGCCTGCTCTCCAATTGGACTATCTGGCTGTGTTTGTGTGTAACCAAAACCAATAGTGTCCAAGAAGCTTTGGTCACCATCCATCTGCAAGCAACCAACGCACAGCTATTTTAGACAACAAGGAGACATCTAATTGACATGGCCAAGCAACAAATTGACATCAACTTGCATCATATGGAGAAAACAGACCACTACAAAACAGAGCACTTGCATCATATGGTCGCTGCCTCTCCCCTCCCAGCACATGAATCAATATATTCGGTACCAATTCAGTAGCAAACCCTATCAAACACAACTATTGTTCTGCTAACAAACAGTAGCAACTTCTACCAAATCCTATCAATCCTACCAAATTGAGCACGGCCGGAGGCCCCAAATCGAGCACGGCCGGAGACCTGCTCCTCCAGCAGGCCAGCACCTCACCCATCTCCCTCATCGTCCGCCCCACTTTCCTCCACCGTCGCGCCATCTTCCTCCTTCGTCGCCCCAAATCAAGCACGGCCGGAGGGCCCAAATCCAACTCGGCCGACGTCTCCGCCGCGCCCCATCTCCCTCCTCCCCCGCTCCCCTCAAAGCCGCCGTGCCCCATCTCCCTCCTCCCCCGCTCCCCTCAACGCCTCCCTGCCCTCTCACCAGGGCGTGCGCTGCCGCCGCCAGATCTGGCTGCAGGCCTGCGGGCGGTGCGGCCGCCGCCCCACTGGTCTTTCTCTCTCGAATTGGGCGAGGGATGAAGAGCACGTACCTGGTCCGGCTGTAGAGGGGTGGCGACGGGCGACGGCGACCTTCGGGCGTCTTCTTCCGCTCGGCTCCAGAAGGCGCGGGATAGAGCGGCCGCGTTCCACGAGCGTGGCGTTGTCGTGTTTACTTCCACGACGAGTAGCTTCGTGGATGGACGTGGATAACTTGCACGCCCGTATACACGTTCCGCTGGAGACGATTTTTTGACAAACATCGTGTATATTTAACATACACCCCCATATACACCATCCACTAGAGATGCTCTTAGCACCTTCATGTCGGCTGAGTCGACTGGGCTCTTAAACTACGCGGAGCCGCTCGTCTCGTGCCACGGCCTCCTCCACGTGAATCTTTCTCCGTGGGCAACGGAGGTCCTCCACCTGGCAGTGTGCAACCTGCTCATCGGCAAGTGCCATGTGCTCCCACCGCTAAAGCTCGGCCATGTTGACCCCATGCACTGCTATTGGTGCGGATACACTGTTTTGAGCGATGCCGATTATTGCTCCGATAGATGCCAGCCGACATCCCCGGACGACACACAGTCTGGAAAAGTGTCAACGGGACAACAGAGTGGCTCCCCATGAAGATATTGGAGCTTAATGAATCAGGTAAGATGCTCACTAAAGGAATACTACCTCCGTCCTAGTTTATTGATCCCTATTGTATTTCATGCCTGATTTTGACCATAAATTTAACTAACAAAATGTTCATGCATGTCACAAAATTGTATATCATTGGAAACTATGTTCAAATACGAATCTAACGATATAATTTTTGTTAACACGCATTAATAATTTGTTAGTTAAATATTTAGTCAAATTTGGGCACAAATTTCAAAAGGGACTGTTGACGTATAATGTGTTGCATAGTCTCTTCCATTAGATCGGTCTTTTGGTTGCATTGGCTAGCGCGTGCACTTCTACATGGTATCAGAGCCAAGAGGTCTCAAGTTCAAGACCCGGCTGGCGCAATTAAATTTGCAGCCCACTTTCAGTCCACGTTTAGGCCTGAGGGAGCCATACGTGAGGGGGAGTGTTGACGTATAATGTGTTGCATAGTCTCTTCCATCAGATCGGTCTTTTGGTTGCATTCGCTAGCGCGTGCACTTCTACAGGGACCAATAAACCAGGATGAAGGTAGTATAAAATATTTGCATGTTAGGAGGGACGTATGGCACCGTGATTGTCCACAGGATCAGCGGCTGTATGTTCGTCGTTGACCTCGAAACCGGGATGGCTGATGAGCTGGTGGACTGGCCTCGACAACATGCTAACCACGCGGAGGTGGTGCCATTCGATATGGATTGGTTGGCGATCCTCCTTTCACGGCTTAGCAGACAATCTTAAGATAACCTGTATTACTTCTCATAACTTTTTTTGACGTGTGTTTCTTCTCATTACTTTTTTTTGACGATTTCTTCTCATTACTTAGCACAAGTTGTGTTGCCGCGCTGGCGCGAGACTAGCCCATGACCCTAAAATCTGCTATAATGAAAAGATGACCCTAAAATCAGAACAAATAAAGCTCATTAAGCGAACAACGGATAGTATAAATAGTAATGCCGATGGATGGATTTGATCACGGTTCGTTCGGGCGTTCCTTCACCCTGCCGCAGATGCTTGCCACCATCAATGAAGATGAAGCGAAGAGCGTGCGCGGCGCCGCAGTACGGCAGCAGTGCTGGTCTTCTACGTTTCCCTACGATCTACCGCATGCTGGCCTCCCCACGCCGGCGAGCGTGCTTCGCCGTCGTCTGCCAGACATGGCGAGCAGTCGTACGTCTGGCACCGCCTATAACGGCACTACCATGGCTGCTCCTGTCACCGAACAGCGGCAGCACAATGAAACCCGCGTATTGCCCTGAGGACGGCACCGTCGTGCGGCTTTAGAGCAAGATGGCGGGTTGGAGGATCCTTGGTGGTTATTCCGGTGGCTGGGTCTTCTGTCTGGATCGTTGGAGGACCTCTGCCAGGATCATGAACCTCTTCTCTGGCGCCGAGGTGACGCTGGCCGAGCAGCAGAGCAGATACCTCCACAGAAACCAGGTCGCCAAAGTTGTATTCTCCCTGGCGCCCACCTTGCCTGACTGCATCCTTGCCGCCATGACATACAACCAGGGTCTTGCATAGTGCTCTGCAAAGTTGCTTGTCGTAATGGCACGTATATGCTACATTTATATTCCAGCCAAGATCTCGCCGACATCACTTTCTACGACGGCGATCTCTATGGCCTATGCTCCAGAGGGGAACTCGTCAAATTTGATATTCGCATGAACATGGATGGTGCCCCCATGATTACTTCACGTCGCCAGTTATCGACCAACCATTCCATCCTAGGTGACTACACTAACTACAGTGATTATAAGAGTTATATATTTGATCTGAATGGCAAGCTTGCGATGGCATTGAGGACCCAGTGGTCTATAGACCTCGAGCCTTTCTACAAGGTGTTCGATCTTGTTGACATCCATGCCGACGGGGGATGACAAATTGCAATAAAAAGTGGAGGGAGCTTACAAGCTTGGGTGACCATGCCTTGTTCTTGCGACGGGCATTCTCTAGGGCAGTATGCGTGCCAGCGGACCGGGTGGCGGTGTACAGTGGAACTTCATCTACTTCTTCACTCATTGTTACTTAAGTCTAACTTATGGAGACCCCAATGGTGCTGTTTTCTTAAGGATCTCAAATCATAACGACAAGCAGAACTTCTACTATGTAGAGGATGACAGGAGGTATTATAGAATAGATGATTTTGATGGCAATAACATGGAAACATTTAGGTGCGTTGGATTCTTTACAAGGGGTGATCCTGAAGATGGCATGTGGATTCTCCCTTCGGCTATTAGTCTAGCACATTGAAGAGTCTATAAGGGATGCCATAAACATATGACCTTTATGAAGTGGGGAACCAAGGTTGATATTGTCTATTGTTTTTTAGGGCATAATATCTGGTGTTATTTATTTGTGGACTATATATAGTCTTCTAAAGTTCTCGTGGACATCCACGGAATTGTCACATAGCCACTAGTGTCAGCTCGCTAAATATATGTGTAGTATATCTGCCACGCTAAACTTATTTTACTACATCGAAAAGTTTTATTACTGTCCCTCAATTATTGATTATGCCCAAACTTGATTTTTTTTAGCTTAAATACAATCGAGGTTGATTCTTCACCTCCAGACCACAAACTTTTTTGCGGACAACTAAAGTCAGTTTTGCATTGTATTTCCATTGTTCTAGATCAGGGTGGATGCAGCCTGGTCCTTGACCGAGCCGTCGTTTGGACCGGCTGCTGGCGGTCCCGACCGAGCAACTGAGCTGTCCTGCTTTCAGGGAACAGAGCAGCGGCAATGAAGTCTGGCCAGACCGAATGAACTGGCCAACAACTCCCGACGTCGAAGTGCGCGGACGCAGCATGAGTTGGGCTAAGTGTTAGATCAAGCCCTGAGTCAACACACACAGTGCTGCGATGAAGAATCACTAGAACGCAAATCTTGCACTGGAGCATCACCGGACCGCCGGAGAACAGCCGGTGTTACAATGGAGCAATGCTAGACCGCTAGAAGCGTAGCTGGTGCTGCAATGAAGGATCACCGAAACATGGATGTTGCTACGGACCATCACCGGAACGCCGAAGCACAGCCGTCGTTAAAATGGAGCAACGCCTGGCCTCCGGAAGCGTAGCTGGCGTGGCAATGTAGAATCACGGGAACGCTGATGTTGCAATGGAGCAGCACCGAAACGTCGATGTTGCAATGGAGCACATTGTAGCTCTCTATCAGAGCTCGTGTGCAGCGCATGGAGCAGGCATGGTGCGTTGCAACATACCAGATGGCTGGAGGCGCCGCAGAAAAACAAGTTGGGGGTTGGAATCTATGGTGTGATGGGCCAGGAGCCCACGACCACCTCTCCGGTGCACGCTCCTCTTTGGTGGATTCTTCTGCCTTTCTTGTCTCATTACCCTTCGTGCTACGCGCCGCCTGGTAGAATATATCCGAGGTGCACCGTCGATCTACTGAGGACCAAGCAATCACACGAGCACGATACCGAAATATGTTAATGAGGATGATTAGAGTACATGAGATTGTTCTCTCTCTCTCTCTCTCTCACACGTAAAAAAAGACACTGCAGCCGCCTGTCGAGTCGATCGTGGCCTTACATAATTTTCTATCTCATCTCGTCTCTCGTCGTGGTGCTCCTCCTCAACAACGAACAAACTGCTGATGTGGCCTCGCCCTGCCTACTTAAGCCCTCGTCTCCTTCCTCTCCGTCCAGGTACAACGAGTCCAGCCTCTCCTTCATCGGCATAAGCATGCAACACGCTCCGTCTCCGCTGTCATAAGAGAGTGGCGGAGGACCGACGCAAGGAGCACGGCCTCGGGATCGATCGACGCTCGGGCGTGCCCGGCACATGGTCAGCGCCTCCCCTGTCTCTGCCTTCTCCCTCGCCCGCTGACGCTCGCGGTGGGCTGCTCGTGCCTCGGACTAGGGCGTCCTCAGCCGCGCCAGTGCCGACGCAGGCACGGGGATCCAGCAATGCCTGGATACCACTTCCGGTGCAGAGGGAACCAACATTGGTGATGGTGGGTGGCATACCTGAAGGACGTTGGGAGTGAAGTGGCCAGAGCTGCGCCATAGGCAGGACGGGCCAACAATATCACTGGTGTTGCGTCGACGGGCGTTGAGAAAGATGAGCCACGACTGCCTCGACGCGATGCCGAGGGCGACCTTCTTCACATTGTTAGGCTCCACTTGGCGCAGTAGGCTCGCCCAGTCGTCGGAACCGCCGGATTCTCCACCAAAGCCAGTGTTGCTTCCATCATCGGCCATCGATTCCGATCAACTGGTGTCTAGGGTTTTCCGGATGGGGATATTTTTGGGCCACAGTTGGGCCAGTCTAGGCCTAGCCAACCTAGCCAACGTAGCGGACTAACCCGGACACACCGTGCCACCCCATATCTGACATATATTTGGGGAGCGTGGGACAGCCCAGACATTTAAGGCTGGTTTAAGGTGCCCCGCTTGGCCTTTTTTTTCGATCGACCAGTGAATGGGACGTCCATCCAAGCGTTTGGGGACGGTTTTGGGTGCCCGGCTCGAGATGCTCTCACCTTCTCTTGTCAGCAGGGCGGAGAGCTTGTGACTGGTCCATCGATTGTAATCCTCAACTATATGTACATTACAAAACAAAAAGATAGATGGTGTTGGACGGATGGCGCCGACCCCAACAATGGCAACGAGAAATGGAATCCTCCAATGTACTCATCGTGTTCCATAACGTAGTGCATATTTTTTTTTTGAGAATTCAAACTTTACAAACTTTGGTGGATGGAGGCCCCGCCGAAAGACAATTTGCGGGATGGAATCTATGGTGTGATGGGCCAGGAGCCCACGACCACCTCTCCGGTGCACGCTCCTCTTTGGCGGATTCTTTCGTGTGGAGTTCTTTCTCCAATTTTTTTAGATATCTGTCATGATCCAGTCTTTTTGATAGTTTTCACATGTATGTATGCATTTGTACTATGTTTTATTGATTAATATAACTAGTAAAATACCCGTGCGTTGCAACGGGCAAAAAATATTGTAAAACTTATTCCGTGTGACGGTACATGCAATTTCTTATATACAATACCGATAAACATGGATAATAAGTTTATAATGTTATCGCTTTTCGGAGTATGATGCGTCTAGCTAGGTAAAGAAGCCACCCTAAAATATTTCGTGTGAAAGAAGAGTAGTGATACATGGAATAGTCTAATACTCGGTTTTATTTTTCACATCTTGGAAAACACAAATATTACTTTATTTTAAAATAATTAAAGAATTTCGAAATTTTAACCTTTTTATTTTAGTTGAAACATGTTTTGGAGATCAACATTTTTAAGCACATGGAATAGTAGCTCATTGTCTAATGTTTGTTTCTTTTTAGTTTTCGCGTCCTAGTAGCCGTACGAGTTTGTGATGGACTCAATAAAGTCAGATCTGAACTTAAAAAAAAATGTAGCAGCAATCCTACAAGAGGCTAATCATCTCCAACGCCGACCCGTATAACGGACACTGCTTCCGTCCATATGCCGGGGAGACCAGTCCATGGATATTGATGCGGAAGACGACCATCCAAAGCTATCCACATATGTTCAGTTGCATTTCGGAAGAAATTTAACAGAGGTGGATAAATTGGATATTTAAACAAATTGGACGATATTCATTCATACTTGAATAATCTTTTAGATAAAATCGAATGCTTTTCATCTAGACCAGAGCAAACTAATTAAATTTCGACATATTTGAACTAAATTGTACTCTAACCCTAGTTAAATGACCGTCGGCGCCCGTACACCCATTTTCGGCCGGCCATGAACCCCAAGTACTGAAGCTCTAGCTCCGCCTTTATAACCTCTGCCTCCACACCCACCAAGAGGCTAATCGGCCGACATTTTGAGCCCGCCAAGCTTGACTTCAGCGGGATCGAAAGGGCGCTTGCCTTCCCGGGACCCGAGCACCGGCGAACTCTCATGCTCTAATCTTCCTTGTTGGTGGTGGCTCCCTTAGACGTGTCGTCTTAGTGGTCGTAGCGGAGCTGGCAATGTCGTCCTCATCCTTTCTCTTGTGTTGATCTGAACATGTGCTCTCTTCACATAGAAGAACTAGATATGAATCTGTTTTAGGGCAATAATCGAGTACATGTGAGCTGTAAGTTAGCGAAAACTGGACATTTGATCTTTATTCAACTGAAAGGATTGTATATTCGATCTCTATTTAACTGAAAAGATTGAACCATTACTTTTGATCTTTCTTTACATTTAAAAATTTAGCTGTTTCACAATGGTGATACCAACATGGACCGGCGAGGAGGGTGCCTTCGAGTCGTCATTGGTCGCATCCTCCATTGAAACTTATGTAGAAACGTCGGCGAATGGCAGGGCAAGCGACGGGGTGGTTAATGGTGGGCGGCAAATGAACGAACGGGTGGCGCCGGAGTAGGTTCCCCGGCAACCGCACATGCTTAATGTAGGGAGGCGGAATGATGACCTGTAATTTGAACGTGGAGGAGTCGTGTGCACCAGGAAAGGGGTGGCGCTCACGGCCAGCACCGCCCTCAATGCCAGAGCGCCAGTGAGAGGTTGCGTCGCTCTGAGCTGGCATTAATGCGGCATTGGTTCTCTGGAGCAGGCGCTGACGACTTCGGGAGGCTGAGGAAGGGGTTTTTGGGTGGGTCAGGGCAGTCAGAATAGAGCGTGGCAGCGGTCCGGATGCCCATTTTTTAAAATTATCAAAATAATTAAATTCTAATGATTTTAATTATTTAGTTTTTTATGGAATTTCAAGATATATTTCATTTCCAAAGTGTTTTCATCATCAAGGCTTGGCCCAAACGTAAGAAAATACCCGTGTACAACTGACCCGTAAATTTTTTTTTTGCTTATGAATTAAACTTTGAGTCGAGCGGCCGGTACACCCATCAGGCACGTGTAAAATCTGTTGGTCGACATGCATCTCTCTTTCTCATCCCCGTGTTCCTCCACCACACCGCTTTTAAAAGCTTATCTCTCCACCGAAATGCATCTCTCTTTCTCATCCCCGTGCTCGATATGTGCTTCTCTCGCTACACGCCGGCAGCCAGAGCGAGCCCCGTTCCAGTGGAGCGTCGTCCCGCCAGATCCCGTCCCGGAAGTCGCTTGCGCCCCGTTCCAGTGGAGCCCAACCCCTCTGTCTGTCTGTCTCTCTCTCATTTGCTCATCTCATTCTCTGTGCGTGACTGCATGCAGGCCGATGTGAAGCCAAGTCGCCGGTGCCCCGTTCCAGTTTCAGAGTCCAGACCATCAGATGTGGAGCGGCGTCGCCGGATCCCGTCACGGATGCGTCAACACCATTGGATCTGGAGCGGCGCCGCCGGATCCCGTCACAGACGTTTTCGCCTCTGATTCTCAGTCCCTCCTCGACTCTGATCCTCCGCCATGCTTGGAGCTGTCCTAATTTCATTCGGGGTTAATTCTTTATCGCCTCTGATTCTCAGTCCTTGGTTAATTGGTTCCCTCGGCGAAGATCCCTTGTCGCTCCTCAGTCTGTTTTCTGCCTGTTTGTTTTCGAGGAGGCTGGTTGATAATAGGGATAATCTGCAATTGTATATAAGTTGATGAGAATCAGCTCAAGGGAGCGAGGTTGGACAACAAATTGAACGTACGTAATCAACGCCACGACCAGATAGAGTTTACATGTGAAAAACTGCAGGGACTTTTCTGCATAATTGACGACGACGGACGACCAGAAACAATCGCTGGTTTATTAGTAGGTAAAGATATGTATGATTCAAAATAAAAGTAGTATTCGAAACTGCCGCGCACGTTGTTTGGATCGATCGCGCTCCCCGGTAGTTCCGTCTTCCGTTGACCATGCTGGTTGACATCAGCCTCACAACGTACACGAGATTGTTCTCTCTTTCTCTTTCACGTAAAAAAAAGACGCCGGAGCCGCCTGTCGAGTCGATCGTGGCCTTACATAATTTTCTATCTCGTCTCGTCTCTCGTCGCGGTGCTCCTCCTCAACAACGAACGAACTGCTGATGCATGTCTATTCAAGCCCTCGTCTCCTTCCTCTCCAGGTCCAACAAATCCAGCCTCTCCTTCATCGGCATAGGCATGCAACACGTTCTGTCTCCGCCGTCATAAGAGAGTGGCGGAGGACCGACGCGAGGAGCACGGCATCAGGATTGACCGACGCTCGGGCGTGTCCGGCACGTGGTCAGCGCCTCCCCCGTCTCCGCCTTCTCCCTCGCCCGTTGCCGCTCGCGGTGGGCTGCTCGTGCCTCAGACTAGGGCGTCCTCGTGCGCGCCAGCACCGACGCGGGCACGGGGATCCAGCGATGCCTGGATACCACTTTCGGAGCAGAGGGAAGCAACATTGGTGATGGTGGGTGGCATACCTGAAGGATGTTGGGAGCGAAGTGACCGGAGCTGCGCCATGGGTTGCGTGGATGGGCGCTAAGGAAGATGAGCCGCGACTGCCTCGACGCGATGCCGAGGGCGACCTCCTTCACGTTGTTAGGCTGCACTTGGCGCAGTAGGCTCGCCCAGTCGTCGGAACCGCCAGATTCTCCACCAAAGCCAGTGTTGCTTCCATCATCGGCCATCGATTCTGATCGACTGCTGTCTAGGGTTTTCCGGGTGGGGATATTTGTGGGACACGGGTGTGCCAGTCTAGGCCTAGCCAACCTAGCCAACGTAGCAGACTCACCCGGACACACCGTGCCACCCCATATCTGACCAATATTTGGGCTGGATATGAGGGACACGGAATAGCCCAGATGTTTAAGGCCGGTTTAAGATGCCCCGGTTGGTCGTTTTTCCCGATCGACCAGTGAACGGGACGTCCATCCACGCGTTTGGGGACGGTTTGGGGTGCCCGGCTGCGGATGCTCTCACCTTCTCTTGTGAGCATGGCGGAGAGCTTGTGACTGGTCCATCGATTGTAATCCTCAACTATATATATGTACATTACAAAACAAAAAGGTCGATGGTGTTGGACGGATGGCGCCGACCCCAACAATGGCAATGAGAAATGGAATCCTCCAATGTACTCCTCGCGTTTCATAATGTAGTGCATATGTATTGTTTGAGAAGTCAAACTTTACAAATTTGACTAAGTTTAAAGAGAAAATTATTTTATGTCTACAGTTCCAAATATATACAATATGAAAGTACGCCTTACGATGTATCTAAGGATATGTATTTGGTATTTCATATGTATACTAGAAGAATGCACGTGCGTTGCAACGGGACCACATTAACTTTAAGAGTTCAATATTAATATTCTCATACATATCAAGTGACATTGGCGACTTTTTCTACCATCAAATCCTCACACACACACACTCTCCCTCCCTCTTCCTCACTCTCCCCCCTCTCTCTCTAACACACACACACATCCATTTTATTGGGTACGGGATCATAATCCATCTATTTCACACACACGCTAGTGCATAACAATATGGATTATGTATATTATATTTGCCACCACAACTGAGGAAATTAATTTCATGTAAATCGGCCAGCCACAACTCCAAGAATACGCGGAGGAGGTGGCCTGGGTCGGCGTCGGCGCCGTCCGATGCGGGCCACGGGCCTGCTTCCAAATGCGTCTGCGCGCCAGCCACGCACGTCGGGTCCTTCAAGTGCCGCTTCCACCGCACCAACTCCCATGGCCACGGCCACGGCCAGGGCCAGGGAAGCCGCCCTTCTTCGCCCCCTTAACCGGGCGCGGCCAACGCGGTGTCGTGGCACCCGGCCTCGCTGTCCTCATCCTCTGGCACCGTCGCGACCCAGTGACGCATCCCAAGCATCAGGCTCGAGAATCAAGAACGCTCGACAACGGAGATGGAAGGGAAGATCATATACATGTCATAAGAAAGAGAGTTTATTTACTGCTCCCTCGACGTATTGTTTCCTTTGTTTGGAGATTGATTACCATCCGTGAATTAAGGTAAGGTTAATGTGATTGAGCGAGTTTTATAAAAATAATTATTTATTTTCTAATTAATGTGATTGAGTGATTTAAGGTAAGGTTAATTAATATAGATTTGATCTTTAGAGATTGTTCATGATTGATTCTACATTACTAAATAACTTGCGCTAGTATGGAAAGTTTTGATTTGTTCAGATTTCTTTCGTTGTGTGAGAGGGTGACGCGAAAATAAACCGATGAAGTGGGGGGAGGGGACGAAAAAAATCTACAAAAAAAACCAGGAAAGGTGAGAGGAGGTACCAAAAAAACCATGGGAGGTGGAACGAAAAAAAACCCTGAAAGCGAGACTACCAAGTGCTCCATTAAGAGTAGAGATATTTTTCTCTACAAACTTGGTCAAAGTCTATAAAGTTCGACTTCTCAAAAAAATCTATATGCACTATATTGTGAAACGGAGGGAGTATCAAGTAGGAGGAATGAAAAAAGGAGTTGGGCATCGTATTGCTGACACCATCGACATTGATGATTGAAGCTCGGGGAAAAAATTGTGTTTAACATGTAGGACTGAATCTTTGGCTTCCACTTTTCTTTTTTCTTGATTATGACGACAGACACGGCAAGTACCTCCTATATGCGTAGTAATTATCTGGATAATATTTTTTCACATGACATAGCAAACGACAATAATGGTTGACGACTAAAGCTCGTGCAAACGGATCCGCCGACGGGGCAGCCAGGTGCTCCATGAGGGCGTTGACGAGTGGTAAAAAAATTGATGGGTTTTATAGAGAGCACGATCTGCGTTACGTGAGGCCTCCATCTACTACCCCTATAAACGATCGAGAGGGCAGATCCAAATTAAGATCTGAGCCGTCTAATCACACAATCAATGGTCTAAAATATGCGTTAACGAAATTGACCTCACTAACGAAACGCTAGCCCCCCTTCCCCCTCGCTTCGTCTCACCCCGTCCTCTGCGCTAACCGCTCCCACATTCGCCGCTCCGCCCCCGCCGCATTCGCACGCCTCCCCTTCATGCCGCCTCTGGCAGCCGCTCGCCCCGGCCCCCGTCGCACCGCCGCCGCCGCCAGCCGCTCGCCTTGCCTCCCCACCATCTGCCTTTGACAGTGCCGTCGCCCCCACGCACATCCATCTACAACCGGCCCTCTTTCTTCCACTCCTCCGGCTCTCCCGCCGGCTGCTCCTCTGCTGATCCCTGCCGCTAAGCCTCTAGTAATTTCCGCCGCCGCCGCCGCCGCCGCCATTGGTGTTGCGCACTCTCTCCCAACTCCATCCATGCATGTTTCTCTTACCCACCCATCCCCACGCCAGATCCCCTTGTTCATGCGTGATGGCGTGCGACATACTTCTTGCGACAAGATTCTCATAAAGCAGTTGTGCATCGGTGACGCAAAGGAAGGCCTCAAGGTGGCCGGAGCAGATCCCCGCGGGTCTAGGTGGTCGCCATCTACATCTTCAGGTATGTCGACGAAGTGAACAAAAGGAGGTCATCGTGGCGTCGTTGATGGACGAGGTCGCCACCCGGTGATGCTATGTGACGCCCGAGACCGACGTCCCAGAAGATTCCAGAAGATTCCAGAAGTTCCAGATGTTCCGGGGTTTCCCCGTGTGTTCTTTTGTGCTTGTGTTATTTATTTTTGCATTGCATCATGCCATCATGTCATTTTTTATTTTGCATCTCAACCCAAATAAATTGTGTGGGCCTTCGGTCCATTTAAATCGAGGGAAGATGTCTTCTCTTCATAACATATAAAAGCCTCTCAATATTTAGGGAGCTATATTAATAAATATTCCATTGCTTCGGAATCACCGTAACACACTTGCATATTCCCCATGTTTATTTCACTTCGAGTTTCTACTTCTAAACCTTGTCTTATTTTCTTTCCGTTGTTTCGAGGCTCCTTCATTTATCTAGACTCCATTCAAACTCCTTTTATTTTTTTGCAACCTAAATGTTTTAGTTTGCACTTCCCTTTTGTTGGTTCTATTTTTGTTGGGTTGGTAATAACCCGTAAAGCCTTACAAAAATGACCCATCTTTTATTTTCTGTTCTTTGCCTCTTTTCTTTTTATTTTGATTCTCTCCTTTTATTTTTATTTCTGCTAAGGAATAAAAATAAGAGGCATCCCAGCCGCTCGGGCCTCAATCTCTCTGGCCCATCTCTCCTCCCTCTTGGGCC
>LR738714.1:788015703-788085691 GCA_902687465.1 Secale cereale | reverse complement strand
AACCCTAGCCCCGATCGGTTCGCAGCCCTCTTCCCTCGCTCTCCCACCCCGCCGCCAGCTTCGCTCCTCTCGACCCCGCGCCCCCAGTTCTCCCGTCGCCTTCGCCCGAACCCCCCGTTCCCTCGATCTTCTCCCTCGCCCGCTCTACTCCTCCGCGCCAGGTGCCCCGCCCCCTCCGTCCTCCATCTCCTCTACTAGGGCAGCGACCCCGCCGCGCCGGCCCTCTCCCTCCGGCCAGCCCGCGCCATGGCGCCCGTCCGCCCGCGCACGAGGCCGCGCCCAGCCTCCTCCTCGCGCCTTGGTACCCGTCCAGGCCGCGGCCTCTCCTTCCCTTGTCGTTCGCCGGACCGGCTTGCTGAACCTCTCCGTCGTCTGGCTGTCTCCGCCGCCAAGACGAGCCCGGCGCGCCTCCAGCCCAAGCGCCGCCCTGCTTCGGCCTCTGCCTCGCCCCGATTCCAGCACCGCAGCCCGGCGCGCCCCTCCTCCATCTCCAGTTCGCCCGTCCTCTGCCGAGGCCAGGAGCCGCTGTCTCCTCCGGCCTCCAGAGGCCATGGCCCCGAGCGCCAAGCCGACCTACTGCCTCGCGACCCTGCGCTGGCTCCTCCACGCGCCAAGGCCGCCTCCCTCCTGCCTTCCTTCGACTCCAGCAGCTCCACCTCGAGCGCCCGTCCCCTGCTAGGATCCTTTCCCCACAGCCTTTTTTCCCCTTTCCGTTTTGTTTTGTTTTATTGCTGTTTTGTTATCTCAAGTAACCTTGGAGCAGCAAGTGCCACCGACGAGAACGTCTAAGAACCGTGAACGTGACCGACGACGAGTACCCCTCCGTGACAAGTACAACTACAGCCGAGTTCGACTACACGATCGAGTACACGGCGACCCGACCAAGTACCCCTACGGCGAGTACCACTACCGTCGACAAGTTCGGAGACCACAAGTACCACTACGAACACCGACGCGACAAGTACCTCTTCAGAAACGGAAACGCCTACGTGAACGTCTACCGTCGCCCCGAGTACCACTACCGTCGCCGAAAACGAGGAATTCGCCAAGTACCACGACACGATGACGTGAACCACTACTTCCTCTACGAGTTGCGAGAACGACTACTTCCCTCTACGGAACGGCTACTCCTCTCCGACGTGAACGACTCCTTCCTCTACGTCTCGAACCGCCCCGAAACGCACGCTTCGAAGGTATACCGAGACGACCCCGTGGATGACCCGTGTGATGCTTGTGTTGTATGAAATGTCTCCCTTGTGTGCTTCGTGCCCGTTCCACCTTTGTCATGTTCCTCGGTTGCCTCGTCGCCGACCCGTGGGAACCCGGCAACGGGATCACCCCATCATCTCGTTTGACTCGCTTCGTCACCTCTTGCACCGGTCTCTTAACGAGATACCGGGACCGATATGATGCGTTGCATCATTTTCGGAATCGTTGTCGTGGCACTCTTTTCTTTCCACCATGGTGACAAATGCTGCTTATCTCTTCATGTTAATGTTAACTAAATTGCATAAACTTGATCATGTCATCCGCATCATGTTAACAACCTTGAATGTTTAAATGTTGTTGCTTTATAATTATTAAACATGCTCATGAGGATTTTTCCGGAATATGTTGTGGTTATTTTCCAGCCTCATTTAAAATGTCTTAATAGTGTAGTTTATTTATGCTTCACCTCTTGCCATGTTAAAAACAATTAATCTTGTCTTGTAATTAAATGAGAGTCAACTAAATAATTAATGTGGTGTTTCGTCAATATGCAACTCGTTGCATATTGAGCTCCACTTAACTTGTAGTGTTGTTTGTGCACCTTGCCATGCCATGCATAATTAAACCAGACATGCATCATGCTTGTTTGTGCATCGTATGCCATGGTTATGCTTGTGTGTTTACCGTGTCGTTTCTTCTTTCCGGTTGCTTCTCTTGTTAGCTTCGGTTTTGTTCCGGAGTTGTGAGGATTCGCTCGACTGTTGCTCCGTCTTCTTCATGGATCCGTTCTTCTCCCTTGTGGATTCCCAGGCAAGATGATCATACCCTTGGATACCTTTACTACCATTGCCATGCTTAGTTGTCTCGATGCTATCGTTACATGTCGCGCTACCCATCTTTTATGTCAGCCTCTCCTTGTTGCCATGAAACCTCTAACTTTTGACACCTTCCTTGCAAAACCACTGTTTGGCTATGTTACCCGCTTGCTCAGCCCCGCTTGCTCAGTCCTTCTTATAGCGTTGTTAGTTGCAGGTGAAGATGAAGTCCGTTCCAGGAGGGAACTTGTTGTTGGATATATCACAATATCTATAATTGTAATTAACACACCTATACACTGGGCATGGGTGGAAGGCTTGGCCTTTTGCTCGGTGTTTTGTTCCACTCATGCCACCTTAGGCGCCGATAAACCGGCATTATGTTCCTTGATTTTGCGTTCCTAACACGATGGGTGTAATGGGGACCCCTTGACAGTTCGACTTTGAATAAAACTCCTCCAGCAAGGCCCAACATTGGTTTTAATTTGCCTCATAATAACAACTTAATTAAATAATTAAATTTGCATAGGGAGTTAGCGCTACCCGAGGATTCTTAATTCTACATAGCAGGGGGGGCCAGTGCTGATGGTGTTGGTCCCAAACTAGAGCCACTTGCGGATACCACCCAGTTCGCTGGGGTCTTCGGTATCTGTACGTACTGCTCATCCGGACGTGGCCTGAGACGAGATACGCGCGGCTACTATCAGGGTGTCGGCACGCCGGGAGGTCTTGCTGGACTTGTTTTACCATTGTCGAAATGACTTGTGCTACAGGGATTCCGAGCCTGATCGGATCTTCCCTAAGATAAGGAGTGATGGTATTATATTTATCACTTCAGCTAATCGTGAGAGCTTGTGATGGGCTAAGTTGGAACACCCCTGCAGGGTTATGAACTTTCGAAAACCGTGCCCGCGGTTATGTGGCAGATTGGAATTTGTTAATGTCCGGTTGTAGAAAACTTGACAGAGGATTCGAAGTAAAACACACAACTGTGTGAGTAACCGTGACTGTCTCTTTTCACTTTGAGAAGAGAACACGGTGGGGTTATGTTTGACCGTATGTAGTTAGGATCTTTAGCGATCACTACTTTCGCGACCGTTTGCGTAGCGGCTCTTCTCATTCTGGTACTCATAAGTTAGCCACCATATATTGCTTAGCCGCTGCTGCAACCTCACCACTTTACCTCTTCCTACCCACAAAGCTTTGCTAGTCTTGATACCCATGGTTATGGGATTGCTGAGTCCTCGTGGCTCACAGTTACTATAACACCAGATGCAGGTTCAGCCGAGTATGAAGCAGGAGCTGGTTCAAGTTCTTCACTTGGAGCTCGATGAAGAGTTTGGCTGTTTGCTCGTGACGTTTCGATGTTCAGTAGTGGTTTCTACTAGGATTCGATCCTGACCTGTGGCTTTATGTTGTTTTGGTATCTTTCTTTTGGTTCTTCACCCGTAGTCGGGTTGTGATGTTCTGAATGATGATTGCTTATGTAATGTATTGTCTGAAGTGGCGAGTGTAAGCCAACTATCTCCTTTTGCATTTTAATCCCTCTTTTACATGAGTCGTGCAAAGATACCAAACTTGAGATCATTCTAGGATGGGCTTATACCTTTAAGTCGTGCCTCGACACGTAGGAGGTATAGTCCCATCCTGGGCATTACAAGTTGGTATCAGAGCCTTCTCCGACCTAGAAGCCCCCACTGATTGATCGAATCGTTGACGGTTGAGTCTAGGCACACACTGAAAACTTTTTGAGTCCTATATTATATCGGAGAGTAGGATTTCTTTGCTTCTCATCCCATTTCTCTCTGGTGAGGACTCCTGACGATTACTCTTTTCTCTTCTACTTTCAAAAATTGCACCAAATTTTTTTTTAGGATCCCGCGAGTATTCTGGGATTGCTTCGATGTTCTTGTGACAAGGATATTGTTCTCGATGCCTCCTGTTCCCGAGGAGTTGAGCTTCGGGGTATCATTGTAACAAGCATATCGCGGCAGTACTAAATACTTAAGACGGCCGACATCGAAAATCTCTCCTATACGGCCAGTGGCAAGATAACCCCGACATCACCCAGTACTGGGGAGGTAGTTCGAGAGTATTGCCATAGCTTGTTATAGTGGATGCTTTTCGAAGGTCCGAGGTAAATAGTTTCCGAGAAAGACTGGTTATGTGTTGAAGGATGGATACACCTGGATGTAGGTTTAGAGTTGATTGCGCGGTGCTTCCCGTGTATCCCCAACACCTGATTGCATAACTGGAAACTTTCGGAAATCTATAGGTGGGTTCATCTAGTAGTTCTAGGCATTCTTCCAACGGATGCTCGATATGAAGTTTGGGGTTCTACATTGAGTGAAGTGGTTTTATGGACTTGTTCTGATCGGGAGTTGCATCTTAAAGGGTCCTTGGCTATGCTGATCCGGGGATTGCAAAACCCTTTTGTAACACGTTCCATGAGCTTTCAGCACAAAGATGTCGAACGAAACTTCTATATTGTATTTGTTCTATCTGATCCTTGTTCCTTTTTATTTACTTTTGTTCTCCAAGTGTCTTCTCGTCTAGTTGATGTAACTGCAGAATTCATTCGTTCAATTTTCTGTTCGGATGATATTGTGAAGATCATGTTGCACATCTACCCTTTGTTTTGTTTTGATTCTGGTATTCGAGTTGCTTCGATGTCAAATTTTGATTCCATACCTTCCTTATCGGTGTTCTCATATTTCTATGGGAGTGCTAGTCCTTCTTGACCATCAAGATTGTCATGTTAAATTCTTTTCCAACCGGTGTGCCTTCTTTTCAAGTTATTCCATACGGACACCGTTGAGAAATCTGACGATTTGTCTGTTTCATTCATCCCAAGTTGTCTTTGTTTTCCCCACCCTCCCACCCTTTTTCTTCTTGGAGCCAGAAAATCTCAAATGAAATATCCATTTTATTCATGTGATATTTCTTCATTCTTTCCTTCAATGTTCTTATCCGGTGATTTATCGTGAAGATGCTCAAGAACTTCAAGTTCATCATTCTTTTGTTCTTAATTCTGCCGGTGGATGTAATTCAAGAATTCGGTGTTGATCTTATCATCTTCCTCATTTCACAATGTTTTCTTATTCCGGTGCATCAATTAATCATTCTCCTCTTGCTATTCTTATCCGGAGTGCTCAAGATTCATAATTCCATTCTTAATCCGTTCAAATTATTTTGAGGATTATCATCTTACCCAAGCCATTTAATTCAACCGGTGCAATATCTCAAGCAATCTTTTTCAACGGTGATTTCTTTGAGTGGGCCCTAACCCACAGGTCTTTTTCCAGGATCTTACCTGACTCTTCTATTTTCTGGAGTTATACTCAAATTCTTTTCAAACTGTGACGTAAGAATGATTTCCATCAGTCACATGCCTTCTCCAAGACCGCTTTCAAATTCTTTTCATCGTTGGTTCAAACTTTTAAATTCTTCATTCCGGAGTGCTCAACAATTCTTATGGCATTTCTCGTCTTCATTCTCAACATTTGGAGGCCGGACAAGTGTTTCTCTTAAATCTTGGCCGTTCTCTTGAAGATTCGTGGTTCTAGCTTCATGCCATCCTCATAGTTGTTTCGATTGTGAGGTATTCTTTTATGCCATCCGAAGCATTTCATGAATTCTTTTCCTTGTGTTCCTCCAAAGGCCATCATTTCAGTTTATTTCTTCGTTTTCAGTTTTCAACTTCGTTCTCCAAATATTCTTAATTGATGCCTCTCGTTCGTCTCCCTATTCTTACGGTGGTTCTTTCAAGTTTACTCTTCCGTTGTTATCATTTTAATTCACTCGTTCTTTTCACAATCATACCGGTGGTTCGTTGAAGATTTACCCAAGCTTGTGCGAGATCTCTCTTTAATTCTTTCCAACGAGAATAAGTAATATGCCAAATCCTTTGGTTGTCATCAATTTAAATTGGTGAAGGAGATGCATGACATAATTCTTATTCTTGTTCCTTCCAGGTGATTTAATTCTGTTGTCTGGAGCTTGTTCATCATATCATATTCTCGGTTCTAAGTTGTTCATCTTGTTTTCCGGAGATCCATGTTATTTCAATTATATCATTTCAACCTCCATCTAATTCTTCACAGGCCTTGAATCTTATTCTTTTCATCTTTCACTTCTCATGCTTTCATTACCGGAGTTCTCATGGTGGTTCATCATCATTTAATTCATCCTTGAAGTCTTCATCAACATTCTTGTTGGAGCTCAAGCATTCTTCTTCATGCTTTCCAATTGCAATCCTTTCTATCTTATCTTTGAGATGGTGTTATGTCATTCTTGACAATTCCTTCATGTTTCATGATTCACGGGTTATCAAGAATGAGATATTTAAAACCCATCATTTTCTTTGTTCAGGAGATCTCCAACCATTCAATTTATTCATTGGAGTTATCTTGGATTGTATTTCACCTAAAGCTCTCCCTGAGGATTGTTGCTATTTATGGTGCTTATAAATGACCCAAGTTCTTCTTTTATCATTCCGGTGAGATAAGTTTATCGTCTCCTTGTTGATCTCAATCCAATCAAATATTTCCATCAGTGGCTGGTTGACACCTCATAATTTTGAGATGTTTTCCATAAGCCCACAACGAGCTTATTCTTTGCGTTGTTGATTTTCCATCAACGTCGTTCAACCCTTCTCCGTAAGGAGGATTTTCTAATTCATTCGTGGGAGAAGTTGTCTTTTTTCTTCTCCGTTCATTTCTTTCATTGAACTATATGCTATTCTTTCATTCCGGAGGCTTTGTGATGTTGCTCTCTTTAACCATCATCTCGTTTTTATCGAGATCATGTTCTTTCCCTTGCTTATCATTTTTAACCGGAGTGTTGTATTCTTCATTCTAGTTCCCTCATCTATCAAGTTTTGCCTCTCTTTATACCGGTGTGCCGTCTGAATCCTTCTTAATCTTGTGCCATTCTTTTAATTGTTTCGGAGGCAGTATGTTGTTGTTTTCATCAAGTATCATCTCAACTTGCCAAGTTCTTGTTCAATTCCTTCCATTTTCAAACGGAGTGCTGTCCAAATTCTGTCATTCTTATTCCTTGGCTATACCGTTGCAGTTTCAAATTCTTTCGTCATCCGTGAGCTCTTGTTTCATGGCTTTTATCCTACAAGGTTCTCATAATGTTCCTTGTTCCTCCTTTTACCGGAGTGCTCTTAACTTCGTTCATCTCTGTTGTATTCTTCTTTCAGTTTGTTCAACCTCTCAAGGTTCTTTCGTTTCACTCGTTTGTCAAAGAAGCAACTTTGTTTTACCTATTCCTCTTCCGTTTTTACCCGGTGATATCTCTAGGATCTCGGGTCGAGATCCTCTGTTAGTGTGGGAGAGTTGTGACGCCCGAGACCGACGTCCCAGAAGATTCCAGAAGATTCCAGAAGTTCCAGATGTTTCGGGGTTTCCCCGTGTGTTCTTTTGTGCTTGTGTTATTTATTTTTGCATTGCATCATGCCATCATGTCATTTTTTATTTTGCATCTCAACCCAAATAAATTGTGTGGGCCTTCGGTCCATTTAAATCGAGGGAAGATGTCTTCTCTTCATAACATATAAAAGCCTCTCAATATTTAGGGAGCTATATTAACAAATATTCCATTGCTTCGGAATCACCGTAACACACTTGCATATTCCCCATGTTTATTTCACTTCGAGTTTCTACTTCTAAACCTTGTCTTATTTTCTTTCCGTTGTTTCGAGGCTCCTCCATTTATCTAGACTCCATTCAAACTCCTTTTATTTTTTTGCAACCTAAATGTTTTAGTTTGCACTTCCCTTTTGTTGGTTCTATTTTTGTTGGGTTGGTAATAACCCGTAAAGCCTTACAAAAATGACCCATCTTTTATTTTCTGTTCTTTGCCTCTTTTCTTTTTATTTTGATTCTCTCCTTTTATTTTTATTTCTGCTAAGGAATAAAAATAAGAGGCATCCCAGCCGCTCGGGCCTCAATCTCTCTGGCCCATCTCTCCTCCCTCTTGGGCCACCTCCTTGGCCAAGGGCGCCTCGGCCCAACTCCCTCCGGCCCAGGCCAGCCCGCATACCCCCTAACCCTAGCCCCGATCGGTTCGCAGCCCTCTTCCCTCGCTCTCCCACCCCGCCGCCAGCTTCGCTCCTCTCGACCCCGCGCCCCCAGTTCTCCCGTCGCCTTCGCCCGAACCCCCCGTTCCCTCGATCTTCTCCCTCGCCCGCTCTACTCCTCCGCGCCAGGTGCCCCGCCCCCTCCGTCCTCCATCTCCTCTACCAGGGCAGCGACCCCGCCGCGCCGGCCCTCTCCCTCCGGCCAGCCCGCGCCATGGCGCCCGTCCGCCCGCGCACGAGGCCGCGCCCGGCCTCCTCCTCGCGCCTTGGTACCCGTCCAGGCCGCGGCCTCTCCTTCCCTTGCCGTTCGCCGGACCGGCTTGCTGAACCTCTCCGTCGTCTGGCTGTCTCCGCCGCCAAGACGAGCCCGGCGCGCCTCCAGCCCAAGCGCCGCCCTGCTTCGGCCTCTGCCTCGCCCCGATTCCAGCACCGCAGCCCGGCGCGCCCCTCCTCCATCTCCAGTTCGCCCGTCCTCTGCCGAGGCCAGGAGCCGCTGTCTCCTCCGGCCTCCAGAGGCCATGGCCCCGAGCGCCAAGCCGACCTACTGCCTCGCGACCCTGCGCTGGCTCCTCCACGCGCCAAGGCCGCCTCCCTCCTGCCTTCCTTCGACTCCAGCAGCTCCACCTCGAGCGCCCGTCCCCTGCTAGGATCCTTTCCCCGCAGCCTTTTTTCCCCTTTCCGTTTTGTTTTGTTTTATTGCTGTTTTGTTATCTCAAGTAACCTTGGAGCAGCAAGTGCCACCGACGAGAACGTCTAAGAACCGTGAACGTGACCGACGACGAGTACCCCTCCGTGACAAGTACAACTACAGCCGAGTTCGACTACACGATCGAGTACACGGCGACCCGACCAAGTACCCCTACGGCGAGTACCACTACCGTCGACAAGTTCGGAGACCACAAGTACCACTACGAACGCCGACGCGACAAGTACCTCTTCGGAAACGGAAACGCCTACGTGAACGTCTACCGTCGCCCCGAGTACCACTACCGTCGCCGGAAACGAGGAATTCGCCAAGTACCACGACACGATGACGTGAACCACTACTTCCTCTACGAGTTGCGAGAACGACTACTTCCCTCTACGGAACGGCTACTCCTCTCCGACGTGAACGACTCCTTCCTCTACGTCTCGAACCGCCCCGAAACGCACGCTTCGAAGGTATACCGAGACGACCCCGTGGATGACCCGTGTGATGCTTGTGTTGTATGAAATGTCTCCCTTGTGTGCTTCGTGCCCGTTCCACCTTTGTCATGTTCCTCGGTTGCCTCGTCGCCGTCCCGTGGGAACCCGGCAACGGGATCACCCCATCATCTCGTTTGACTCGCTTCGTCACCTCTTGCACCGGTCTCTTAACGAGATACCGGGACCGATATGATGCGTTGCATCATTTTCGGAATCGTTGCCGTGGCACTCTTTTCTTTCCACCACGGTGACAAATGCTTCTTATCTCTTCATGTTAATGTTAACTAAATTGCATAAACTTGATCATATCATCCGCATCATGTTAACAACCTTGAATGTTTAAATGTTGTTGCTTTATAATTATTAAACATGCTCATGAGGATTTTTCCGGAATATGTTGTGGTTATTTTCCGGCCTCATTTAAAATGTCTTAATAGTGTAGTTTATTTATGCTTCACCTCTTGCCATGTTAAAAACAATTAATCTTGTCTTGTAATTAAATGAGAGTCAACTAAATAATTAATGTGGTGTTTCGTCAATATGCAACTCGTTGCATATTGAGCTCCACTTAACTTGTAGTGTTGTTTGTGCACCTTGCCATGCCATGCATAATTAAACCGGACATGCATCATGCTTGTTTGTGCATCGTATGCCATGGTTATGCTTGTGTGTTTACCGTGTCGTTTCTTCTTTCCGGCTGCTTCTCTTGTTAGCTTCGGTTTTGTTCCGGAGTTGTGAGGATTCGCTCGACTGTTGCTCCGTCTTCTTCATGGATCCGTTCTTCTCCCTTGTGGATTCCCAGGCAAGATGATCATACCCTTGGATACCTTTACTACCATTGCCATGCTTAGTTGTCTCGATGCTATCGTTACATGTCGCGCTACCCATCTTTTATGTCAGCCTCTCCTTGTTGCCATGAAACCTCTAACTTTTGACACCTTCCTAGCAAAACCACTGTTTGGCTATGTTACCCGCTTGCTCAGCCCCGCTTGCTCAGTCCTTCTTATAGCGTTGTTAGTTGCAGGTGAAGATGAAGTCCGTTCCAGGAGGGAACTTGTTGTTGGATATATCACAATATCTATAATTATTATTAACACACCTATACACTGGGCATGGGTGGAAGGCTTGGCCTTTTGCTCGGTGTTTTGTTCCACTCATGCCACCTTAGGCGCCGATAAACCGGCATTATGTTCCTTGATTTTGCGTTCCTAACACGATGGGTGTAATGGGGACCCCTTGACAGTTCGACTTTGAATAAAACTCCTCCAACAAGGCCCAACATTGGTTTTAATTTGCCTCATAATAACAAATTAATTAAATAATTAAATTTGCATAGGGAGTTAGCGCTACCCGAGGATTCTTAATTCTACATAGCAGGGGGGGCCAGTGCTGATGGTGTTGGTCCCAAACTAGAGCCACTTGCGGATACCACCCAGTTCGCTGGGGTCTTCGGTATCTGTACGTACTGCTCATCCGGACGTGGCCTGAGACGAGATACGCGCGGCTACTATCAGGGTGTCGGCACGCCGGGAGGTCTTGCTGGACTTGTTTTACCATTGTCGAAATGACTTGTGCTACAGGGATTCCGAGCCTGATCGGATCTTCCCTAAGATAAGGAATGATGATATTATATTTATCACTTCAGCTAATCGTGAGAGCTTGTGATGGGCTAAGTTGGAACACCCCTGCAGGGTTATGAGCTTTCGAAAGCCGTGCCCGCGGTTATGTGGCAGATTGGAATTTGTTAATGTCCGGTTGTAGAAAACTTGACAGAGGATTCGAAGTAAAACACACAACTGTGTGAGTAACCGTGACTGTCTCTTTTCACTTTGAGAAGAGAACACGGTGGGGTTATGTTTGACCGTATGTAGTTAGGATCTTTAGCGATCACTACTTTCGCGACCGTTTGCGTAGCGGCTCTTCTCATTCTGGTACTCGTAAGTTAGCCACCATATATTGCTTAGCCGCTGCTGCAACCTCACCACTTTACCTCTTCCTACCCACAAAGCTTTGCTAGTCTTGATACCCATGGTTATGGGATTGCTGAGTCCTCGTGGCTCACAGTTACTACAACACCAGATGCAGGTTCAGCCGAGTATGAAGCAGGAGCTGGTTCAAGTTCTTCACTTGGAGCTCGATGAAGAGTTTGGCTGTTTGCTCGTGACGTTTCGATGTTCGGTAGTGGTTTCTACTAGGATTCGATCCTGACCTGTGGCTTTATGTTGTTTTGGTATCTTTCTTTTGGTTCTTCACC
The DNA here is from genome assembly GCA_902687465.1 of Secale cereale. Lineage (NCBI taxonomy): Eukaryota > Viridiplantae > Streptophyta > Magnoliopsida > Poales > Poaceae > Secale > Secale cereale. The sequence goes on along the minus strand of LR738714.1, from coordinate 788,074,140 downwards.
CGTAGTCGGGTTGTGATGTTCTGAATGATGATTTCTTATGTAATGTATTGTGTGAAGTGGCGAGTGTAAGCCAACTATCTCCTTTTGCATTTTAATCCCTCTTTTACATGAGTCGTGCAAAGATACCAAACTTGAGATCATTCTAGGATGGGCTTATACCTTTAAGTCGTGCCTCGACACGTAGGAGGTATAGTCCCATCCTGGGCATTACATGCTATGCCCAATATGATATCAAAGGAGTTGGTCTGCCTCAGTTTCAGTTCCAATTCCAATCAATATAATTGCTTGGTCTGATGCAGCAAATTTTCTTCACTGCTGAACCTTCCTGACAGATTTAGCACATACAGCTCGGGCCTCATATATCTGCAGATGGTATGGCATCATAGTAAATGTATTTATTTGTTTGCTAGGTACGGATGACTTGAGAAATAGTATTGTTATATTACTTGAGCATGTCTTAGTAGTTAATAACTTAGTATACTTGTGAAACATGTTGTACCGTTAGCTGCATCTCTACAGTTTGCTACAGGTAACATCTATCCATCTCCACATGACAGGGCACCAAACTTAACAAGTTCAAACTGCCAGTTTCTATTAATTTCAGAATTATTCTATGGCGTTGCATTAACAGAACAGAGAAGTTCACTGACAAGTCTTTTTTTTGACGGGAAAGTTCCTGACAAGATAGTACACTAACTTTTCTTTTCAAAACATCACATGGACGCATCCTATTTCAAAAGTTTGAATTCGAATTCTATAGTTTCTTTTAAACAAATCTTTCTTGCTAGCATTTCCAGACAACAACCTAATACAGTTCAACCGCCAACTGAGGAGATGCAATTAGAACCTGGAAGCCTGGAGGAATATGGTAGAACCAAGAGCCGCACCAGACCTTCGCAGGTGCTTCAACATCTTGTATCTAGACGATGGTACCAGCGCCAAGGCCGAACTGGCACATCCATATTCCAACAATGAAGTGCTCCTCGGCCTCTAATGCAGAACCTGAGGCTGCAACTGTTCCATGTGACCCAGAAGGACTATAACGAGGCATCTTGATGGACTACAGTGAGCCTCATGGCAAAATCAGGAACAGAGGAGCGAGGAGGATTCACAGAAGGACAACTTCAAGAGCTCAGCATATGTATGTCAGCAAGCACTAGAGTTGGTGGATGAGTTTCTTTTGTCAAAACACATTTCATTTCGTTTTCAGGATGCTCGGCTGGTGTCCACTGACCAGTTGTGATATTATTTCCTTGGGCAGCAAATCGAATAGAAGAAATACAGCGCAACGTGGCCGCGGCGATGATGCGGGTGCAGAGGAAGATCATGAGAATGATCAATGAGAGCACAAACGATCTTACCAGCCAGTGCAAGAGCATCTGGTGAAGCCACAGGATCCCCAAGGAGGAGTAGCAGGTGTACATTTTGTCCAGTTCTTATGTAAAAAATGTCACCTGTTGTAGCTCCAGCCTATGTCAATAGTATCCTACTTGCTACTACTCTCTACGGCTGGTGAGTGCAGATTTGTCCATGGGAAATAGTACGTTAATATACCTATATACAGTGTAAAGATAGAAGGTAAATTGTGGAAACACGCTGCAAAAGCCATGCCGCCGCGTGATTATATAGAGTTCTGAAGTCGACTGACCTTTCAAGTAAGGCATCTGTGAATTCTTTGGCTAATTCTTGTTGACATTATCTCAAGGGACATGTTTTCTTATTGCTCCATTGTCACATGTATAAAGTGAATAACATAGTATAGGCATCCCATATAGGAACATACTAATTCATTTCATATTCTTCGATATTTAGGAGTCGTCGTTTTAATTGTCCTACATTAAAGTTATGTGCATTTATATTTGTTTATTGATTCTGCTCATTTATTTTTATTCAGTTTCGCCATCAACCTCTAGATGGTGTTTAGCACTATTGCAAGTTCGCTAAAAAAGTGAGAATTGGTCAATAGAAATTGTATCAGGATAATATGTGTGTAAAAGATCTATTCCTGTTTTCCATCATGATACTCTGCACAATATAATTGTTTAGAACAACACACACGATATACTTGACTAATCATCCTTTATAAGTAAATAGGCTGGTACGAGATGTTAAAATGGGTTCCTATTCATCCATTTCCAATGTATTAATTTCATCTATTTCTTGCTTACATTTACTCTCATGGATGTATTTCATATGTATGCTAACCGCATAAAGTTTTGCCTTTTTCTTACATAAGGGAAATGAGCGCTCTCCCCGAAGCCTTCTTTTGCAAAATGGTCATCTATGGTACTAAATAAAGAGTCAAGCTAGGCCAAGTTCTTTAGTTGGGTTCATATAGGTTTAAAAGAAAGGTATGTTATGCATTTTTTCATTGCGAGTACAAATCTCCACACGTTGTTTATCTGATGCCACCGATGGATCATTTAGACTGGATATTTTATTTGAAATGGTGGATCATTTAGACTGGATATTTTATTTTGAAATGCCATTTTCAGCTGTTTGGTATTTTCTTTGAAAACATAAAAGGGGCACTAGGACTATGTAAAATTTGGACGTATTTTTTTTTGATAGAAGAAAACAAGGAAATTCATGGTTCATAAGTTTATATTCTTCATGATTTATCAATTTAAATAAAGTACTTGATGTAATTATACACATGTGTGAATTTGTTGTGCTCCCAACATGTTCTGTTTGATTATTATTAGTTGAAACATAATTTTGAAATGTTGTGTAGAGTCTCTATATGTTATTAGTCATGCATTGCATGTGCGTTTACTCAGTGGATTTTTTGTTGTAAAACATCTTTAGCTAACTTCCAAGAAGATTGCAACCAAATGCCTAAGGTTGTGGCATCATGATAGTAAATAAGGAACTACCACAAGCATTCTTATGAAGGAAAATTACGCTTAGCACCTACATTCCAAAGACATGCTTGGAGCTGATTTTAATGCACAAATTTATCAGCTCACGGTTAGAAGTATGATAAAGCTTCTTTAGCATTTGAGCACGAAACATGTTTATGTATAATTGGTGATTATAATTTTTTCTTATACTTGAATGTGGTAGCTATGTTGTTTCGCCAGCAATTTGAATTTCAGAGTTTTTAATATGTTTAACTAAGTATATATCAATTAAATGGGGCGTGCATTTGCACGTGCAAGCTTACTAGTCCATAGTAACGCCCATCGGATGTGAGATGGTACCATGTTTTAGCTATTCAGCTCTGTCAAATGAATTAGCTTATGGGTGGTTTTACAAATCTTTGTCCAGTACTTTGAAAATCTCAGCTTGCTTTTGGTCGATTGATTAACTTGGGTTGCAGCGCCATATGTTGTTAAAACTGTACGTGATAGTCTTACTCTTACCGACCTGTCCTGTCTGTCCACTTTTGGATGACAAGAAAGCTCAACACCTATGTTCACTTTGCAGAAATGGGATCTATGTATGTTATACTGTACCTGCTTCTTTCTCATATGATGAATGGTCAGTTCATGAACTATGTGACCAATGTTTAATTTCATATTGTTCTCTGTGTCTTCTGTTTGGATTTCATGCAATGCTGAATTCTTGTAAACTATCTCTTCAGGCCAACTAATAAAGAGAGGATCGGAATGTAAGGTCACCAACCAATGAGTTGACTTTGAATGCTGGCCACTATAACAACCGCAGCTCAGGAGCTTGCTCTTGGATCAGTGGGCTAGGACAAATGAGTTTACAAATGTCATTATGCATCAGCTTCGAGGTAAACACAAATACAGTACAATCCAGGTCACGGTTCTAGTACCACAATTCAAAGTGTCGTTCTATTATCTCACCTGACGTGTAAAGTGTAAGCTGAATAACTATTCACAAGTGCTTCAGTGGGGTTTGAAGATAGATATATGCCCAAATAGTCCAGCCTGAGGGGTTCTTGTGAGCTCCTAGATCCAATATATTCTGCATTAGAAGTTTTTGTGATTATGTTGACGCCAACATAATTATTTTGAATGAACGTTCAACCTGAAATCTGCATGCCTTGAATCATTTCCTTTTGATATTAGCTCAATCAACTTAATTATCTTTGAGGGTTTTTGCAAATATCTGTCCAGTAATTTGAAAATCTCAGCTCGTATATGGGTGATTAATTAACTTGGGTTGCAGCACCATCTGTTAAAACTGAAAGGCCGAGTGAGTGATTTTTCATACTGACTTGTCCTGTCCACTTATGGATTCAGGAATGGGATCTGTGTTACAATGTACCCGCTTCTTTTTATTATTGTTATAATGAATGGTTCAGTCGATGTACTATGTTATCAATGCTTAATTTCATATTGATCCCCATATCCTCTATTTGCATTACTTGCAAGGCTTAATTCTTCTTGTAAACTACAATCTCTGCAGCCCAACTAAAGAGAGGAAGCTCACCAGCGAGTTGACTTTGAATTCCCGCCACTAGAAGGACCGCCGCTCGGGAGCAGCTTGCTCTTGGATCAGAGGTCTAGGAGAGATGAATATGCAAATATCATAACACAACACAGCTCAAAGGTAAAATCCAAGTCATGGTTCTCGCACAACAATTCAGTGTCATTGCATTATCTCACCTGACATGTGAAGTCTAAACTTGTTGGAAGGCAATACAACTCTCGATATTGATCGGGTGCCTAACGCACGTATATATGTACAAGTGTAGCATTCAGCCTCATCTATACAAGAAAACTAGAGGCAGGGCCAGTAGGAGATTATCCTAATCATATACATGCGTCAAGGCCTACATAATATGTTCAACACCCCCCAACAGTCTATACGTCACCTGTGACGCATAGATTGGACCGGAACTCAAATGTAGGCGTCGGTAACCCCTTAGTCATGACATTGGCGAACGGCTGAGCGGTGGGAACGTGAAGTAGGAGGCCAGTGGGTTGGGGAACCGCGGCGGCAGCGGGGCGGTTGGGGCGGCGCCACGAGATGTCCCCGCGGCAAGCGTCGTGTGAGTGGCCTGAGATTTCACCATCCTAGGGAAGGTCGGGTCCGGAAGGAAGGTGAGGTTGGACGCCGCGTTGCTGAATTCTTCGCTCAGGCCGGCGGTGAGCGTGCTAAGGAGGAGCTCGTCGGAGACCTTGTCCCCAAGATCGCGAAGCTCATTAGCGAGTTTCTTAAGGCGCATATAGTAGTCTATCGCTCTTAGAGCAACTCCAGCAGACCCCGCATCCCGCCGGCCCGCAAAATGCGTTTGCAGTTCGCGCAAAATAGCTTTTGCGGGCTGGCTCAGGCTGGCACAGATGCAGACCACCCAAACGGATCCGTAAAAAAATATATTCGCGGAATATGCTTTTTTACGAGTCGGCTATGCGGGTTCTGCTCTTTGCGCCGCTGCATCCCGCATATAATCAGCCCGCAAATATCAAATCCAACATAACTCAACAATTGAAAACAAACTGAATTATTCGAATCACACATAATACAATAATCATCCGCATTACAAATAATTATTCAAATCACCGTAGCAAACTTAAATAATGCAATACAATGCACAGACGCCTGACAGTAGATCCTCGCCTCCTCTTCCGGTGCTCGTCTTCATGCTCCTTCACGGCAAGCGCCATGACTAATGTTTGCTGCCGAAAGGTCGCAAGCATGGTCTCAACATCCGAGTCGTCCGAATCGGATAGCAAGAACTTCTTGCACAGGGTCAACTCCATCTACACGCACACCGGCGCATCAATCTACTACACAACTCACAAAAAAAATAAAAAAGGGACTAACCGGTGGCGGGTGACCCCGGGACGGCAACGAGGGGGTGCGCTCGACGATGGTCGATCCCCGGCGGCGGCGGCGACGGGGGGTGGGGGGCTCTTCTCGCCGGATCCGGAGGGGCGGTGCAATGGCTCGGCGCGGGAGGGTGTGACGCGGCCCCGCGACGCGATTCCGCCAGCAGATATGGCCGGAATCGTCGGCGGCGGGCGGGCGGAAGCAATGGCGGGCGGCGGCGGAAGGAGGGGGAAAACAGCGCGGGGCTGAAATGTCCTTCCCGCCAACTGCTTCTCTGTGATGCAGGGCACCGCAGCTGCGAGGGGGAAACCCGCATTTTCCCGGGTTGGGGTCGGTAATTTGCCGCGCCCCCCAAAAATTTTTGTGGGCCGGGGGTCTGGTCGGGCAGGCTTTCCGGGCAGTACCCGCATTTTGGCGGTTATTTTACGGGTCGGGGATGGATGCGGGGTCCGCTAAAGTTGCTCTTAAGGCGCATATAGTAGTCGTCGATAGACGAGTTGTTTTGATGGAGGAGATAACCTTTGCAAGTTTCTCCACTAAGAAGGTGATACCCGGTTGCTCAAAATTGAGAACTTGAAGGTGTACCTTGTATCCATATTATCTGTAGCCCCAAGTCTTAAGAATGGACCGTATTGATAGCTTAAGACTTGCTACAATATAAATGTTGCAACTTTCAAGAAATCCGGGTTGTTCACCTGAGTCACCGGTTGGATTGATTGTAAGAAAAGAGGAGCCAACGCCGGCTAGGAGAGAGGGGTGAATTCGTGGAGTCGCCCCAGGGCCGGCCCTGAGGGGGGGCAGGGGGGGGCGGCCGCCCCGGGCCCCTCAAATTGGGGGCCCCTTCCCAAGGTGTGTACAGCAGTACAGGTAGGCTATGGCCCAAATATTTTCAGTCGTCAATTTCTTTTGTATGTACTGGACGGCACGCAGTAGGTTGGAACGTACGCACGTATACTAGCGAGGAAGGCAGCCATTGATTTGTTCCTGATTCCTTTCCTAATTAGTACGTGCACGCAGAGAAAAAGGGAACCGATTGATCCCTTTTGATTCGTTTAGTTAGTACATGCACGCTGCAAAAAAGGAAACTGATTGATCCCTTCCTATTCCATCACACACGCATTATACGCAGCGATTCCCAATTTACTAGCGGCCGCAGATGCTTCATCTCTTCGCGACTGCGCCGCCGCTCCTTTTCCCTTTTCTTCTAAATCCAATTTTCCTCCCTGATTCAGATCGTCGCCAATTTCAATTCCCCGGGAGCCGTCGCAACCCTGCTTTGCTCTATGTCCATGAACGATTCGACCTTGCAAGGTATATCTTCTATTCCTATTGATGTTCCTAGCTAGTCTCGTAGATGAATAGCCGCACATCGACACTGCTCAACCAATTTCTATTGATGCAACAAATATATTTATTTTCATCATCATTGTGAGTTATTCTGTCGTCTGAAAAAAAGTATTCATATGGTAGCGATAAATTATTTATTTTCAGCATTGTGACTATGTACAATCACAACATGGAAATATTCATATTTTTTTAAGGAGAGTTGGCGATAGTTGAGGAAGGGCAACCAACTAATGGGAGTTCATAATTTGATCAGCAAGAAGAAAATGTCGACACCAACATCAACGACAAAAAATGTAAGTGCCTCTGAGCATGTAGGTAATTTCTTCAGATGCACATGCACAGTCCGCCTAGTGTTGATGGGCAACCAGTTTATACTGCTGATATTTATGAAAGAAATTAGGATAATCTTGATAGTAAAGCAAGAGACATCTTGGTTGAGAAAGGGCCTATGCGAGAGGACATAAAAATGGCATACCATCTAGACGGCGCAGGGCGACATTTTTCATATACTCAATATCATAGGAAATTAAGCAATGGGAAGGAACATGATTGAAAGTGGCTAGTTTATTGAAAAGGTATCGACAAAGGTTTTTGCTTCTGCTGTAATTGAAAGTGGCTAGTTTATTGAAAAGGTATCGACAAAGGTTTTTGCTTCTGTTGTAAGATCTTCAAGTCTAGCATTAGCAGCAGCTTGTTCAAAAGATGTCGACAAAGTTTTTTGCTTCCGCTGTTAGATATTCAAGTCCAGCATTAGCAGGAATCAGAGTTTCTTAACACATGATGGATTAGGACATTTTTAGGTAATATGAATAAATTATTTGATACATGTATTGATTTTGGACACATTTAAGTGTTATTGGTAAAATTTCATATATATGTATATTGACTTTGACTTTTATTATTATGATGTCTACATTAAGGGCCCCCGGTTTTAGTCTCGCCCCGGGCCCCCAAAATCTCAGGACCGGCCCTGAGTCGCCCATAATGCGGTCGCCGGTGTGTCTATTTTATACGCACACACGGAAACGTATACATAAATGGACATGTGATGAGGTGCTAGTGCTTGATGCATACATACCGCACTAGCTTAGCGAGCAAAAGAGCATCCCATCCCTCCTCACATCAGCCTTAGGCAAGACGTGGTTAACGCAAGTCAAGACGGCGAACCTCAAAGGTTGCTGCCTTTCTTCACTGGAGAAGGCAACGCAAACACATGCATGGAGATGGAGGTCATCATTAAACGCCTACATGAGTAGAGCACTACACTAGCTACAGGCGGAGTAAACAACAGTACATGCATGCTACAAAGTCGTTTAACAACTACTCCCTTTGTCCCAAAATTCTTGTCTTGAATTTGTTAGATAGGGAAGTATCTTACACTAAAACATAACTAGATACATCCATATTTAGACAAATCGAAGATAAGAATTTTGGGACGGAGGGAGTATGTAGTACAAATCATCTGAATGGAATGAGTCAAGTTGTTCAACAGTCAGCTCTTTTTTTAAGGAAAGACCCTCATGGCTAGTTTTATTGAGTAGAAAAAAAATAAACAAACGGTCTGGAGGCTCATTCAACCAACTAAGCGAGTATTCATTACAGAAACTAAAATTCGCTAGTATATGAGCTGTTTCATTACAAGAACGTAAACAATGCTTAAAGATAACCTTTTCGGTAGGTATACGTACCTTAAATCTAAATGTCGTCTAAGCTACACATTTGTTTCCGTTCGAATCAGATGGACCACAGACATCCTACGGCCATAATTTTTATTCAAAGAGACACACATCTCCTAACTTCAGGCGGTTGCCTTTAACAAACGTCTCCCACTTGTCGTATATCCAATTCTTTTTGTCATTTGTTTCGCCCACTACCTGAAGGCCAATTTCTGTGTCAAAGTTGGGGAGACATTTCAAAGTAAATTCTTGGCAAAAGGACTGTTCAGAAATGCACAAGTTCACAGTTAATTTGAAGGAGATCATTACAACACTTTTAACAAATGGTTAATTTGCATAACCAACAATAAAGTAGAAATAAAGACGAGAATGTGGCTGGATAAATGAGTATGGAACTCACCGCAATAGGTTATGTTTCACTTCCTCTATCAAGCATCCTGGTGTCAGTCGTAGAGGATATGGTCATTGTTTTAACATAGATAGGAAAAATGACGCGGTATTTCTCCGACCTTCTCCTCAACTCAATTTTTCATTTCTGTAGGTAGAATATCCCTCGTAGCTAAAATATATGTATGCTTGTATTGTATGTTTTGTAGGACACGAGCATACCTATATTTTAGGTAAGAGGGATATTTTACCTACAGAAATGAAAAATATAGTTGAGGAGAAGGTCGGAGAAATTCCGCCTCATTTTCCTATCTATATCAAAACAATTAATATATCCTCTACGACTGACACCAGGATGCGTGATAGAGGAAATGAAACATATCCTATTGCGGTGAGTTTACGTACTCATCTATCCAACCACAATCTCGGCTTTATTTGTACTTTGTTGTTGGTTATGCAAATTAACCTTTTGTTAGAAATGTTGTAATGATCTGCTTCAAATGAACTATGAACTTGTGCATTTTTGAAATAACCTTTTGCCAAGAAATTACTTCGAAATGCCTCCCCAACTTTAACAGAGAAATTGTCCTTCAAGTAGCGGGCGAAACAGAGCCGTATCCTATCTAGTTCAAGTACGCTAAAAAAAACAACGGAACGAGTTGGATTTACGACAAGTGCGAGATGTTTGTCAAGGGCAACCGCCTAAAGTGAGGAGATGTGCGTCTCTTTGAAAGGAAGTATGACCCGAGGAGTGTCCTCACTGCTACACAGAAAGCTTGCGTCTTTGATGCCGCTCGATGTGCAAACCCCTACAACGCTGTCTGTGGATATTGTGAACACCTGACACACACGTCCTGATGACTACTTGATAGTTAAGTGCACCATACTTTATGGCTTAGAATCGGGATTCAAATGACGTTTTGAACGCCATAGGACATATGAGATGTTCCAAGAGCTGAAATTGGGATTCCAGGATCATGCCCGTGTGGAGAGTTATGAGACCTCTGGCAAGTTCTTTTGCCAACAAGATGGGGGAGAATAGCTCAACTAATGAGCATGTGCTCAGAATGTCTGGGTGCTAAAATCACTTGAACCAAGTGGGAGTTAATCTTCCAGATGAGATAGTGGTTGACGGAATTCTCTAGACACTATCACCAAGCTGCTAGAACTTCGTGATGAACTATGACATGCAAAGGATGGAGATGATCCCGGAGCTATTAGCGGTGCTTAAGACCGCAAAAGTAGAAATCAAGAAGGAGCATCAAGTGTTGATGGTTTAACAAGACCACTGGTTTCAAAAGGGGCAAGGGCTAGAAGGGAAACTTCATGAATGGCAAACCAGTTGTCGCTCTGATGAAGGAACCCATGGTTGAACCCAAACCTCGAGACTAAGTGCTTCTATTGTAAGGGAAACGGTGACATGGTAGCAGAACTACCCCAAATACATGGTAGATAAGAAAGCTGGTAACTTCAACAAAGTATATTTGATATACGTGTTATTGATGTGTACCTTACTAGTACTCCTTGTAGTATCTGGGTATTGGATACCGGTTCAGTTGCTATTATTAGTGACTTAAAGCTAAAGCTATGGACTGAACGGAGACTAGCTAAGGGCGAGGTGACGATGTTGGAAGTGTTTCCAAGGTTGATAAGATCACCATCGCATGCTCCCTCTACCTTCGGGATTAGTGTTGAACCTAGATAAATGTTATCAGGTGTCTACGTTGAGCATGAATATGATTAGATCATGTTCATTGCAATACGGTTATTCATTTAAGTTAGAGAATAATGGTTATTCTGTTTACATGAATAATACCTTTATGGTCATGCACCCAATGGTTTATTGAATCTCGATCATAGTAACACACATGATAATAATATTAACGCCAAAAGATGTAGAGTTAATAATGATAGTACCACTTTCTTGTGGCACTGCTGCTTAGGTCATTTTGGCATAAAATGCATGAAGAAACTCCATGCTGATGGATGTTTGGAGTCACTTGATTTTGAATCGCTTGACACATGCGAGCCATGCTTCATGGGCAGGATGACTAAGATGCCGTGTTCATGTACAATGAAACGGGCAAGTGACTTGTTGGAAATCATACATGCTGATGTGTTATCCAATGAGAATTAAGGCGTGTGATGGATATCGTTATTTTCTCATCTTCACTGACGATTTAAGTAGATGTGGGTATATTTACTTAATGAAGCAAAAGTCTGAAACGTTTGAAAAGTTCAAGCAATTTCAGAGTGAAGATGAAGAATCATCATAACAAGAAGATCATGTTCCTACGATCTGGTCAAGGGGAGATTTTCTGAATTATGAGTTTGGCAATCACTTAAGACATTGTGGAACTGTTTCGCAGTTGAAGCCACCTGGAACACCATAGCGTAATGGTGTGTCCGGACGTCGTAATCGAACCTTATGAGATATGGTGCGATCTATGATGTCTCTTACCGATCTACCGCTATTATTTTGAGGTTATGCATTAGAGACAGCTGCATTCACTTTAGATAGGGCACCATCTAAATCCGTTGATACGACTCCGTATGAACTATGGTTTGGCAAGAAACCAAAGTTGTCGTTTTCTTAATGTTTGGCGCTGCGATGCTTATGGTTTCAGCCGGCAAAAGCTCGAACCCAAAGCGGACAAATACATCTTCATAGGATACCCAAAGGTAACAGTTGGGTATACCTTCTATCTCAGATCCAAGGGCAAAAAATGTTTGTCGCTAAGAACGGGTCCTTTCTCGAGAAGGAGTTTCTCTCGAAAGAATTGAGTCGGAGGAAGATAGAACTTGATGAGGTTGTCGAACCCTCACTTCAACCTGAGAGTAGTGCAACACAGAAAGATGTTTCTGTGGAACCTACGACTGTTGAAGAGGAAACTAATGATACTGATCATGAAGTTTCGAATCAAGTTGCTATCGAACCTCGTAGGTCGACAAGGATATGTACTACTCCCGAGTGGTACGGTGATCCTGTCTTAGATGTCATGTTGTTGGACAACAATGAACCTACGAACTATGGAGAAACGATGGTGGGACCATATTCCGACAAATGGTTAGAAGCCGAGAAATCCGAGATAGGATCCATGTATCAAAACAAAGTATGGACTTTGGTGGACTTGCCCAATGATCGGCAAGCCATTGAGATAAATGGATCTTTAAGAAGAAGACGGACGTGGACGGTAATGTCATCGTCTATGAAGCTCGACTTGTGGCAAAGAGTTTTTCACAAGTTTAAGGAGTTGACTACGATGAGATTTTCTCACCTGTAGCGATGCTTAAGTCCGTCGGAATCATGTTAGCATTAGCTGCAGTTATGAAATCTGGCAGATGGATGACAAAACAAGTTTCCTTACCAGTTTTCATAAGGAAAGGTTGTATGTGATACAATCAGAAAGGTTTTGTCGATCCTAAGGATGCTAAAAGATATGCTAGCTCCAGCGATCCTTCCATGGACTAGAGCAAGCATCTCGGAGTCGGAATATACGCTTTGATGGAGTGATCAAAGTTTTTGGGTTTATACAAAGTTTGTTAGAAACTTGTATTTACAATAAAGTGAGTGGGAGCACTACAACATTTCTGATAAGTATATGTGAATGACATATTGTTGATCTGAAATGATGTAGAATTTCTGGAAAGCATAAAGGGTTGTTTGAAAGGAGTTTTTTCAAAGGAAGACCTGGATAAAGCTGCTTACATAATTGGGCATCAAGATCTATAGAGATAGATCAAGACGCCTAATGATACTTTCAAAAGAACACACACCTTTGACATGATTTTGAAGGAGTTCAAAATAGATCAGTCAAAGAAGGAGTTCTTACCTGAGTTGTCAGGTGTGAAGTTGAGTAAGACTCAAAGCTTGACGGCGGCAGAAGGAAGAGGAGGGACGAAGGTCGTCCTCTATGCTTTTGTCATAGGCTCTATACGGTATGCCATGCTGAGTACCGCACCTGATGTGTGCCTTGCCACATGTCTGGCAAGAGGGTACAAAGGTGATCCGGGAGTGGATCACTAGATAGCGGTCAAAATTATCCTTAGAGGAATACGGAAATGTTTCTCGGTTATGGAGGTGATAAAGAGTTTGACGTAAAGAGTTACGTCGATGCAAGCTTAACACCTATCCGGATAACTCTAAGTAGAGATACCGGATACGTATAATGGAGCAACAGTTTGGAATAGCTCCAAGTGGAGCGTGGTAGCAGCATCTACGATATGACATAAAGTTTTGCGAAGTACATAGGGATCTGAATGTTGCAGACCCGTTGACTACAACCTCTCTCACAAGGATAACATGATCAAATCCAGAACTCATTGAGTGTTAATCACATATTGATGTGAACTAGATTACCGACTCTAGTAAACTCTTTGGATGTTGGTCACATGGCGATGTGACCTGTGAGTGTTAATCACATGGCGATGTGAACTAGATTATTGACTCTAGTGCAAGTGGGAGACTGTTGGAAATATGCCCTAGAGGCAATAATAAATTGGTTATTATTATATTTCCTTGTTCATGATAATTGTTTATTATCCATGCTAGAATTGTATTGATAGGAAACTCAGATACATGTGTGGATACATAGACAAACACCATGTCCCTAGTAAGCCTCTAGTTGACTAGCTCGTTGATCAACAGATAGTCACGGTTTCCTGACCATGGACATTGGATGTCGTTGATAACGGGATCACATCATTAGGAGAATGATGTGATTTACAAGACCCAATCCTAAGCCTAGCACAGACCGTGTAGTTCGTATGCTAAAACTTTTCAAAATGTCAAGTATCTTTCCTTAGACCATGAGATTGTGCAACTCCTGGATACCGTAGGAATGCTTTGGGTGTACCGAACGTCACAACGTAACTGGGTGGCTATAAAAGTGCACTACAGGTATCTCCGAAAGTGTCTGTTGGGTTGGCACGAATCGAGACTGGGATTTGTCACTCCATGTGACGGAGAGGTATCTCTGGGCCCACTCGGTAGGACATCATCATAAAGTGCATAATGTGATCAAGGAGTTGATCACGGGATGATGTGTTACGGAACGAGTAAAGAGACTTGCCGGTAACGAGATTGAACAAGGTATCGGGATACCGACGATCGAATCTCGGGCAAGTACTGTACCGATAGACAAAGGTAATTGTATACGGGATTGATTGAATCCTTGACATCGTGGTTCATCCGATGAGATCATCGTGGAGCATGTGGGAGCCAACATGGGTTTCCAGATCCCAATGTTGGTTATTGACCAGAGAGTTGTCTCGGCCATGTCTGCATGACTCCCGAGCCCGTAGGGTCTACACACTTAAGGTTCGATGACGCTAGGGTTATAGGGAAAGTATGTACATGAAAGTTTCGAAGACAAACGATAGAGCCGATCCTATTTATATGCAGCGGAAGGTAGACTATACTAGACAAGCCATAGTCAAGTATTCAATGAAGTGAAAGCATGAAGACTAATAGCAGCTAGGCAGTATGGATCAGGATGGAAGATTGTATGAAGCCAGTCAGAATAAGCAGTCGCACAGTGAAGTCAATCAGATAGGGCAAGCAGGCAATGACTTCACAAAGACAGACAGTAAATAAAGAGAGGGAATGGATAGAACTAGTAGCTTGGGGAAGACAGTGATTTGTTAGACCAGTTTCAGGTGCTGTGACAACTGTACGTCTGGTTAGGGAGGCTGAGATTTAACTCAGAAGACCGTGTCTTCACCTTATTCCCCTTGAGCTAAGGACACCTAGTCCTCGCCCAATCACTCTGGTAAGTCTTCAAGGTAGATTTCCAAACCTTCACAGACTTCGTTCATTGACGATCCACAATGACTCTTGGATGCTCAGAACACGACGCCTAACCGGCTGGAGGAATCACAGTCCTTAAGTGTAACAAGTCTTCTGATCACGCAGACAGAAAGACTTCAGTGATGCCTTACACTCTTTGGCTATGGGTGTTTGGGCTTTGTCCTCGCAAGGATCTCTCTCTCAAATGCTTCGGAGGTGGGTTGCTCTCAAACGACAAAAGCCGTGTAATAACTTTGAGCAGCCACCAATTTATGGTGTAGGGGGTGGGCTATTTATAGCCACTAGGCAACCCGACCTGATTTGTCCGAAGTGACCCTGGGTCACTAAGGAACTGACACGTGTTCCAATGGTCAGATTTCAAACACACGCGGCACCTTTACTTGGGCTACAGGTAAAGCTGACTCATCCAGCTCTGGATAAGATTTGCTCTCATTGTCTTCACTCGAAGACATAGGATTTGGTTGAGCATCACTTCAGTCACTCTGACTTTGTTCACATGGACCCCACTTAATAGTACGGTGGTTCCTATGACTCAACAAAGAAGAAAAGGAAACAACGAAACGTCTAAGTCTTCGCGCTCCATTGTCTTCACACAATGTCTTCTCTCGTCATAGTCTTCAATATGGATATCTTCATATACCACCATTGTCGTCAATGTCTTCATACATTTTTAGGGGTCATCTCTGGTAGGTAAACTGAATCAATGAGGGACTACTACCTGTGTTATCCTGTAATTCTCACAAACACATCAGTCCCTCAACCAGGTTTGTCGTCAATACTCCAAAACCAACTAGGGGTGGCACTAGATGCACTTACAATCTCCTCCTTTTTGGTGATTGATGACAAACTGGTTGAAGTTTTCAACGGGGATAATAGTATGTGAAATTGTAAAGGATAAAGGTATTGTCATCATAAGTAGCAAAAGGCTCCCCCTAAAGATGTGCATATAATTAATTTGCTTTTGAATGCAAATGCAAATGGCAGGTTGTACTTGTGGAGATCCTCTTCAACTTATGAAGACAATTCATCATGCACAATTGATATGTCGAATATAATGATATGCATAGTGAGAAATGGACGTCTGCAGAATGAATAAGTGCTGAATTTATCATCGCATTACAGAGTATCAGACAACGTAGCAGACGACCATCAAGTTTAAGTGTTACAACTCAAAGAACCAAATGTAACAAAAGTGAGAGTTGTAAACACTAGGCAAAATAAAAAGCACCCGCCCATATGGACCCACTTGAAGACTATCAACTCATATGCTTCTCCCCCTTTTGTCAGTAAGGACCAAAAAGGTTTGAAGACACAGAGCCTCTACTCGTTCCCAGTTGGAGTAGGAGAAGATGCAGGGTCGGCGTTGGTGTTTGGCGGTGCAGTAGTACTTGGAGCAGTGTCGACACACGCTGAAGGAGGATGTGGTGAGGTAGCATCATCTTGATCATCGATCACTCTGGCATCCACCGTAGCACCGGAGGAGGAATAGTCTGAGTCTTCAAGAGACGGAGTTTGACGTAAAACAGCAGTCCTTGGGGGAGTGTTGTCAAACTTGAATCTTTCAGTGAAGCCATCGTCTTGAAGATCTGCTTCAGCACTCAGCAATGTCAAACTCTTCCATGACCTCCGACAGGTTTCTTTAGCAACAAAGGCATTCTTAGTGGCAAGGTTGCGAATACGATTGATGTCCACCAAGAGGCTTTGCATCTGACGCTTCAGCCTGTAGTGATGCTTATCCTGTTTCTGATGTAAGGCAACTAGAAGTTCTCGGTCATTAAGAACACGAGATCGCTTCTGAGGCCTTTGGGCAATGGTGCTCTCAATAGCTTCAGTCTTTGCATGGTGAGGTAAGCGAGTATGTCCAGCCAGAGGATAAACACGAGTGACTGCTGAAACTCCTCCAATGGGCTGAGTGAAGCTTTGGTGATCAACATTGTGAAGACAAACAAGCTCTTTGGCAGGCTCTTGGTATATGGCTTCAACTGACATATCAACCTCTAGCAAGAATATGAGATGGTTGCGAGCAGAAGGTTGATAGTTTATGGCTGAGTGAAGCTTGATGAGACGCATGACCCATGGAGCATAGAACTTAAGTCCAAAGAGATCAGAGCATGATACAGCCAACTGCTTGATAAAGAAGTCTTGAGCATTGAAGCTGATGCCATTGAAGATATAGAAGACCAATGTCTTCATTGTTCCTTCAAGTTTGGTAGATGAAGAGTGTCCTTTGACAGGCCATAGAGTTCGCCTAATGATATGATATATTGTGCGTGGCAGATACTCAAGGTCTTCAACAAAGAACTCCTTTGGGTACTCAGCATCGAGTGGCAAGGGCTTCATCATGCTTAGCATTTGGCTCATGTTGGGCTTTGGCTTTTGAAAGATACTCTCCAAATCTTCGCACTGTCGTTGACAACCAGGTTCATATAGTTCTCCTGGAGTGGGCAGGCCAGTTAGCTCAATGATACCAAAGGCTTTGGCTTCATGATGGACATTTCCTGTCATCCACTCAAGGACCCATGTCTTCGGATCCCTGCTGTAGCTGCGAATGTGGAGGGTTGCATAGAATTGCAGAAGCAGCTCTTCATTCCAATGCTCTTTATCAGTCACAAAGTTCAGCAAGCCAGCATCACGGAAGCTATCAAGGGCTTCTTCAAGGCAAGGCAACCCAGTAATGGCTTCAGTGTCAAGACGCATATGTGGGAAGATGCGCCCTTGATCATAGAGAACACGTGAATAATAGCTGCGCTGTTGATAGCTCCAGAACATATCTGATGAAATCCTTGGTTTGGAATAGGGGTTCTTGGCGCTATCAAAGGAAGTGTTGTGCGCAATGAAGCCATTAGCATTGAAGGACCGTGGCGAAGTGGCAGTACCTGGAAACCTGGGTAGTCTTGGCTTTGGCTTCTGAACCTGAGGCCTGTGCTCGACGTGGTAATCAAATTGAGGACCAGCAGCAGGCGGACCAGCAGCAGGCGGAGGAACCAGAATAGGCCATTTGACAGTGATGAGCTGGTCATCTTTGTTGTATGCTTGCTCGATAGTATGGGATCTAGGGCTGGCCGCCACCCCTAGGGGTGGAAACCCTAAAGGGGGTGCAGCCCCTCCCTTCCCCCTATATATACTTGAGGTTTGGGGCTGCCCAACACACAGTTTGACCTCTCTCGCTTGGCGCAGCCCTACCTCTCTCCCTCCTCGTCTCTCGCAGTGCTTGGCGAAGCCTTGCTGGAGTCCCGCGCTCCTCCACCACCACCACGCCGTCGTGCTGCTACTGGATGGAGTCTTCCCCAACCTCTCCCTCTCTCCTTGCTGGATCAAGGCGTGGGAGATGTCATCGGGCTGCACGTGTGTTGAACGCGGAGGCGCCGTTGTTCGGTGCTTAGATCGGAATCAACCGCGATCTGAATTGCTACGAGTACGACTCCTTCATCCGCGTTCTTGCAACGCTTCCGCATCGCGATCTACAAGGGTATGTAGATGCACTCCCCTCCCCCTCGTTGCCAGATTACTCCATAGATAGATCTTGGTGATGCGTAGAATTTTTTTGATTTTCTGCTACGATCCCCAACAGCAAGTGGACTGGTTTGAACACCGTGTTGAAGAGAATTCAAGGACGTGTTCTGGGCTTCTACTTGATCGACTACTTGCCTTTTATAATAAATAAAAACTTCAATAGACCTTTGGATTAAGTATTTCTTAAGTATGACCAGTATTGTTTGTTGTTGCGATATTGGTGTGAGTTATGAATTTTAAAAGCTTGGCCACTCTCTAGTGTAATGTGGTTGGATAAAAACATGTTCTCATATTGTTTGCAAAGTAGAAATAAGTTCATGTTTCTTTGTACATATCACCCGATATTTTTTGTCTGTTTCCGGTCCGAGTTCGTTTCGAATCCGTAGTCCGATATAATCTGCATTTGAATCCGCATTCGATCAATATCCGCTCCGCTTCGAATCCGAGAAAAAATATGGTAAAAGGATATGCTAAAGGCATTGTCCGATCCGATTCCTTTTACATCCCTATGCATGAGTCCACACTAGTTTAACACAAATACACTAGATGCATGCATGAGAAGAGCATGCATGAAGAGGGGCGATGAGATGAGCATGCATGAAGAGGGAACAACTATGATGACCTGAGAATGCAACCAATCGCACCCTAATTTACTCTGCCTTTAGCTAGTGTAGTGGTCTACTCACTTGTTGGCGTTTAATGATGACCCTTCATCCACATGCATTTGTTTGCGTTGCCTTGCTCCAGTGAATGAAGAAAGGCAACACCCTAATTCTATCCTATCTATGAGCCAGCACCAAGGTACACCACCACTTACAAGCCACAAAGATCACAGAAGGAGGGCGAACATGCAGGCTTAAATCCTCCTCCTGCGGGCTCAAGCCACGAATAATTCATTATTTTATGCAAGGAGATTTAATGCCTATCATTTTTCAGATGCCTTCTCCTTGTTATGTTTGTTGGTTAGGCGACACAACATGTTATCATATTGGAGTCGTCAATGCGGAACCCAATAATAGTACGGTGTTTTCCGAGACCACAAAGTGAGTTGTCATCATCACCCAAACATAAAGGCAGGAAATGCCCTAACAGTACAGGAGCCCGGACGCGACACCATTGATGATGTGAAGCCTCTGCGTCTAGGAGAGCATGGCGGGACTGGTCTGGGCGTGCAGGTAGCCGTCCAAGCTGCCGTTGGCCATGCGCTCGTAGACAATGAGAAACTCTTTCTTGTGCCGACAATAGCCAATGAGGTGGACAAGGTTCCGGTGTCGCAGGTGGCAAGGATGATGATCTCGGTTGTTAACTGGGCTAGCCCCTGCCTTGACTCGAAGGAGATAGTCGCCGCGGGTCTCCTTGGGAGAGCTAGCGCTGCTAGCCACTCCGCCCAAGTTTCGCTAGTGATAATTCTGAGATGTGTTCCGTAGTTAAGGCGAGGGCAGCCAGGTTTCCATTTGTTTTCATGTTCTTTTTCTTATTTCTTCTTATTTCTTTGTTCTTCTCCACTTTTTGTTTAGTTTCCTTTTTCCTTTTCCATTTTTTTCTTTCTTTTGTTTTTCCTTCTTCGGGTTTTTATTTCTTTTTGGTTTCTCCTGTAAATACTTGTTCAACACTTTGCA
The DNA here is from genome assembly GCA_902687465.1 of Secale cereale. Taxonomy (NCBI): domain Eukaryota; kingdom Viridiplantae; phylum Streptophyta; class Magnoliopsida; order Poales; family Poaceae; genus Secale; species Secale cereale. The sequence goes on along the minus strand of LR738714.1, from coordinate 788,054,041 downwards.
AATCCTTGTTCAACATTTTTTAAATACTTGTTCATCATTCTTATATATATGATCAACATTTTTTCAAATAACTGTCAACATTTTTCAAATACTTGTTCAACATTTTCAAATAGTTGCTCAACATACTTATATAAATGATCAATATTTTTTTCAAATATTTCTATACATTTTTCAGAAACTTTTCCAACATTTTTGAAATAGCTGTTCAACTTTTTTAAATATATTATTAACATTTTTCAAATACTTATAAATTATTTTATTTACATTATCAACATTTCTTCAAATACGTGTACCACATTTTCTCAAATACGTGTTTAGCATTTCTTAAATACTCGTTCAAGATTTTCAAATGTTTTTTAAGAGTATTTTGTGTAATATATATGTTTAGAATATTGTAAAGTATAAACAATAGTAGAAAAATAAAAGAATAAAAACAGAAAATGTATAAATGAAACTTAGAATGTGCCATCCTGTGAACCTGGGTCGGCCCATGTGCAGCTGCCTCAACGCGATGAAAAGCCCTATTTGCCGCGCTCTGCGGCAAACAGTCAGGGTTTCGCACTGGAGGGTGGGCCGGCCTGTTAAGCGTTCCAATCCTATCTGTTTTTGGAACCTTCTATGAATCTTCCGAGCCGGGGTTTTTTTTTCCTCTGAAGGTTCCTGAACCGATTTTTTCTATTTGCATTTTTTCTATTTCAATGAATGTTTCAGAATTTTTTCTAAAATTGAAATTATCAGATTTTGTTCGATTTAAGAATTTTTTCCTGTTTTCACATTTTTTTCAGAAGTTTCATAAAAGTTAAGTATTTCCAAAATTGTTCCTTTTTTTAAAAAAAATGCTCAAAATTTCAAGAAGTCTTTGTATTCAGAAAGTTTGTTCAAACTACAAAATGTTCGATTTAAGGAATATATTCCCGTCTTAAAAATGTGTTCAAAAGTTTTAAAAAATATTCATGTTTAAAATTTTCTTCACAAATCCAAAAGTGTTTGCGTTTTATATTTTGTTCATGAATTAGGAAATGCTCAGGAATTTTAAAAAATATTCTAATTTTCTAAAATTGTTCATAAAATATAAAACAAATCTCGTTTTCAAAATTTCTTAATAAATTCAGAAAACTTTCATGTTTTTCAATTTTGTTCACATATTCAAAAGAATCTGTGGATTTACAAAATGTTCCTGGTTTCCAAATTTGTACAGAAGTTCAATAAATATTCTATTTAAATATTTGTTCAATCATTAAGATATTTTGGGGAATTTTAGAAAATGTTCCAATTCAGATATTTGTTTAGAAATTCAACAAATATTCGATTCATGGATGCATACAAAAGCAAACAAGTGCCTATTATTACACACGATAGGCCACGCAACGACCTTCTGAGCAGATGTGGTTTAGCTTCTCAAGAGGCATCTAGTGTCTCAGCAGGTCATGCCCTCTATTTAAAGAAGCAATACTTACTAGAATGAAAATACCGATCATATATGCATTCGATTGTCATCATTGTATATCGTCTATCGTTGTTTTGATGGCGTCGGTTTTTCCATTTTTCCTTCCGCCTGGTATAGCTTCGGTCTTCTATGACTTTGCTCTCGGCCCAAGGCCGGTCCTAAGATTTTAGGGGCCCCGGGCGAAATTAGGGGCCCTAATCTATACATGAAATAGTTATTCAATGATTTCAATTTTTGAAAGATACTTCCAATTTTTTGTCCAACTTCTATGTTTTCGCTCGGACAACATACAACGAATAAGATATGTGTTATAGTTGTATTTTTTCTCTAATCAAGGATTCTAGTTGAATCTACACTGATAGAGCTCTTTAGTAAAACATAATTGCATTATCGTACATGTATCCAAGGCCTAAGATCAGAAAGCATAGAAACAACATGTTGCCCACAAAATGGTAAAACAAAACCAAAATGATAACACCCACACATGTGACATTTTTACACTTCGTCCGTTTTGGTTTGCACGAATCTTGACGATCTTTGATAAAATTGAAGTGCCACGTAGATGTAGTGTTTGGTGGGGGTTAGAGAGCTCGCCCACACGACCTGCACAACGCCGTTGCCAGCTGCGCCATGTGGGTGAACCAACCCTCGCCCACACGGACACCATCCAGTCCACGCCGTGTGGGCGAACTGCTCTTCGCCCACACGACGCTCGTACGATGATAGATGGCAGGTGCCGTTGTGCATATGTGGCAACTAGTTAATCACACATGGCAACTCTGGTTGACCATACATGGCAAATATGTTTAGACCACACATGGCAACTAGTTAATCACATGAGGCAACTATGGTTGACCATACATGACAAATATGGGTTGACCACACGTGGCCATGGGTGCACCATCCACGTTCACGCGAATATCAAACTTGCATAGGCCATAGAGATTGCCGCCATAGGAAGTGATGTCGGTGAGCTCTTGACTGGGATATAAATGTACCATGCACCTGCCACTGCGGCAAGCAACTTTGAAGAGCACCACGCTGCAGTTTTATGCAAGACCCTGGTTGTTTGTCATGGCTGCGAGTATGCAATCAGGCAAGGTGGTCGCGTGGAAGAATACAACTTGGTGACATGGTTTCTGTCGTGGAATTAACACGGCAGATGTCCGGTTTAACGGACTTGATGATGGAACCATCGCACGGGTTAGCTTGAAGGGGTTAAAAGCACACAAAGGACACAGAGGATTTATACTAGTTCGGCCCCTTCGATGAAGGTAAAAGCCTACGTCTAGTTTGGTTTGGTATTGCTCGGGCGTCGATGAACAGGGAGCAGATTGCTTGCGTGTGTCTCGACAGGTTGTTTCTTGCCTCTTTCTGAACCGTCGCCGGGTCGTCCCTTTATATAGAGGCGACGTCTGGTCCGGTTTACAGAGTCCCGAGGCCGGCTCATACTTGTGTCCGCCTCGGTCTCTGCTCTTTCATCCTTATCTCTCAAGTTACATGATCAGATGGTTTACAAACCGTAACTCTATACACGGGCCCTAAGATCTCATGGGCCGTAGCCTCTACTAAGTATTACAATGATACAACTATATTACCATAATCCGGTTTACACTAGCCGGTTCATACCTGCTAGTAATATCCCTGACATTAGGCCCCAGAATGATTTGAACTTGTTCACATCAATCTTCCCAGTCTTGCATAATCTTCCTTCTTGTGTCTTCTCATTTTTGTAAACCGGCCATGACGTCATCCTTGAAAATCACTTAATTTTGACCGTGACATCACTTCCACATTTAACGCACCCAACTGTCTATCACCTTTGTTTAAAGGCTATCCCGAGAATCGAGGCGACAGGGAATCTTTATCCGATTTTTTTGCCTCCTCAAATCTTGTGCCTGCCGTTTCGTTCTCTGCCCCTTTATAAATACCGCTGCAACTCTTCCTCATTCACCTTCCGTTCGTTCTTCTTCCTCCGTCGCCCGAACTCAAGTCTCCGTCGTCGTCCGTCGAGCTCGCCTCCGTCGGCCGCTGCATCAACCTGAGTGCGACCAGAGAAACCCCGCCGCCGCTTCTTGCTGTTTTAGGTAACCCATCTTCTTTGCTGTAGATCCATAACCTTAGGGTTTCTCTTGCGCCTCCGCCATTAACCCTAGGAAAAAGCTTCATCTGTTCGTCCTAGGCACCAAGCTCGAAGTAGCCTCAGTCTTTAGATCTTGCCCTTTAAAACTTTGCTTCTGTTCCGCCGCCGTATGCTTAGATTTCTGTGTTTAGATTCAACCTTTAGGCTTGTCTGCTCCGTATATGATCCCTAGTTCTTCTTGCAATAGTCTTGCATTTGTTTTTGTTTTTCCTGGGCGCTCAGATCTGTTTTACTTTAGCTGTCTGTAAAAACTTGTTTCTTCATCTTTGTAGATCTGTAAAGTATTCTCCGGTTTAAACAGTCATATGCTGCTCCTGTAAAAATTCAATGACGAACACGACGGTTTAGCTTCTCTTCTATTATCATGAACCGGTAGTAATACGTTTTTCCTGCTTACTACCGGGTTAGCCATATCATTAGTCCCTTATCTAAACAGTTGCGTGATCCTTGCATATGTCTTCCGGTTTATGCCACTGTATTCGAATAATCCGGGTTTACACTTTACCCTTTCAGCACTCGTTCTTCTGTTGCTATGGCCAAACAGTTTGTCTCCTGCAACTGGGTTCCTTCCGTTATTACGGAAGAAGATTTAGCCAATGCTGCTGCAATCGGCACTTTAGGCCCTCAGTCCGTTTTAAAATGGCGGGCTCCAGGAGATGAATGCCCTCCTACTCCCAAAGAGGGGGAAGTTACTGTCTTCTTCGACCACATTGCTCGAGGTTTCACTCCTCCCGGTTCAAAGTTCTTCCGGGATGTGCTTGCCGCTTTCCAGCTTCATCCTCAGGACATAGGTCCCAACTCTGTTTCCAATATCTGTGATTTTCAAGTTTTCTCAGAGGTGTATTTGCAAGAAGAGCCGTCTGTCGACCTGTTCCGGGACTTCTTTCACCTGAACCGGCGAACTGAGTTTACCAGCGGACCTCATCAAGAACTGGGCGGGGTCAGCATTCAGAAGAGAAGAGACGTAGTCTTTCCTCATGCCGCTCTCCACACGCACCCCAAGGATTGGAACAAGTCTTGGTTTTATTGCATTGACACTTCACCTGAAGGGGAAAACCCACTGCCGGGTTATCGCGAGCACCGTCTTCCGGAGGATCACCCTTTGCCGCAGCGCCTCAGCTCCTCAGAGCGGCCCCAGTTTGCTTCTCAACTTGCCAGGCTAAAGGCTTTTATGGCCAATGGCTTAACCGGAGTGGATTTTATGCGCTGCTGGCTTTCTTGGAGTATCCTTCCTCTGAGCCCGCGCCCAAGCTTAATGTATAAATATTCTGGTAAACCGGATGATCCTCAACATTTTTCTAAGGACAAACTTTCTGAATCGGAAGTCAATGAGTCTGCTAAGAAGATGCTTAATGTCACCTTAGAAGAATGCAGCCAAACCGGATTGGCTCCATTTTACAAGAAAAACAAGCTGCCTGCAGTACGTCTTACTCTCTTTCATATGTTTGTAATCCGTTTCTTTAAATCGTTCTTTTAATTATCTTTCACTCTTTGAACAGGCTGATGATCCTTTTTGGAAGAGGAAACCTCAGGAGAAGGCTGCAAAACAGCCACGCCGGAAAGCTTTCGCTATCAAGAAGAAAAAGGCGGCTGCTGGCTCCGGTTCACATGCCGAGGATGATGATCCGGACTCTGAGGTATGAGTTAATCCGGTTATGGTTTATTTACTTTTATCCATATTTGTGCTTAACAGTAACTTTTCGCAGGAGTTGGCTGAAGGAGATAAAACGGCAGGGATTGAGGTAACTATTCTTTCTTCAGATTCAGAACCACCTCCACAAAAAATTCGTCTAACAGTCCGGAAATATCAGTTTTCTCATCCTTATGCTCAATTGGACCCCAATTTTCTTTTGAAGAAGCAGCAACATGAAGCCCTTCGCCGGACTACCCGCCATAGCGGCCTTGCAGTTGAATCATCCGGCATATCCCTTACTCCGGCTCGGAGGCGCCGCTCTGAGGTTATTCTCTCTCCAACTCCACTTCATCCCAAGGCCGGGCTTATACGCAAACCACTTAAACCGTCTGACCCTAATTATCAGGAAACTCCCTTATCCTCCTCCGGCGAATCCACTGCCACACAAGTTCCAGCTCTGAAGACCGTCCCAGGGTGAGTTTTTCATCCAATCCGGTTTATAATTGCTTTTGCTTCTGTAGCTCTGATTTTTCTTTCTAATTCCTTTCAGCAAGCCTAAGCCTAGCAAAAAGACAAAGGCCAACAAACCAACTGTTGGGACTGCCATTGATGATCCGGCGGTTGATCCGGATACAACTATCCTTCCGGAAGGCGAGCCCACAATTCCACTTGAAGATCCTGCTCCTATGGATCACACCACTGCGCCTGAAAATCCCAACATTGAGAACGTCCATGAACCGGCAAGTCCTGCCCGGGTCGATCCTCCTCGGACTAGTCCGGCTCCTGCTAGCCCGGTTCACACTGCGACCCCACCACCAACAACTGCTTCTCCGGAAGTTCAAATAACTCGCACAGCTTATACCGCTCCTGCTGAGCCCACTGTCTTAGCCAAACATACGGCTAAAGCGGAGAAGTTGCATCAAGAAAAGGGTAAATGGAGTACAGAGCTGTCTAGCTTCGCTGATATGAGTGCCCAGGAGCTCTATTCCGGGTATTTGAACCGGCTTCATACTAGCCGAGATTATGAAGCGGGCTTGGTTAACATGATGAAGGATAAGTATGAGGTAATCCTTTGCTTTTTGATTTTTGCTTTTGATGTTCTTTTGTCTATATCATAGTAGCCCCCAAGTTCCGGTTTAGCTACATTTAGAAGGTGAACCGGTACTTCCTGATGAAGCAAATGATCTTACATTAGCCCCCAAGTGCCAGGGGCATAATTCGGTTTATGTGCCTGGGACTTGTCTAAATTTTTTCCTTTTGATACTTCAACTATCCATTAGCCCCCAAGTGTCAAGTAGACAACTTGTTTGTGTGCTTGAGACTTGTCTTTGAATTGCTACTGTTTGACGCTTCAACTGCCCATTAGCCCCCAAGTGTCAAGTAGACAACTTGTTTGTGTGCTTGAGACTTGTCTTACTTTGCTTTTATTCCACATGACTTTCCTTGCAGGCTGATTTGAACCGTAGTGCTGAAGAAATTACTGAACTCTGGAACAGACTTGCTGAAACAGAATCTGCTGCTTCTAAGGCCAAAAAAGACTTGGTGCTGAGCTTAAAGACTGCTGAACAGCTGAAGAAATTCTTTGAAGAGGAACGGACAGCCTTTGAGGTACAAAAGAAGGATCTGGAAAAGAGGGCAAAGGATGCTGAAGAAGCCCTTAATCCGGTAACTGAAGAGTTAACCGGGTTAAAGCGGCAAATAGAATTGATGACTTCTGCTGTCTTCGGTAAGTACTTAATCTGTATTCCTGCTTTCATCCTTGCAATCTTCAATCCGTGCCGGCTTAACTGTGATAATCATATGCAGGGCGCCATGTCACCCATCTTGGGGATGATTTACGGAAAAAACTCAAGGCGTGTTATACTCTGGTCGAGCAGTTGTATTCCGGAGCTCAAAGGATCATAAGCGCAACATCTTTCAATAAACTGGCCCCCACCACTATCCAAGGTACATTAGAGAAGCTGTCTGTCTTGCCAGTGCGCTTGGAGGAAGTGAAGAAATCTGCTGCTCGAGCCGGTTCTCTCATGGCGCTTACCAGAGCCAAAGCGTGGGTTCCGGACTTTGATCCGGAAGAAGCCTTGAACGGGTACCCCAATACTAAAGAAGACGGATCAGCCTTCACCGCCAACGATCTTCACGCCTTGACAAAGAAGATGCGCCCTCTCGCTAGCAAGCTTGCTGCCAAATCAGATTTGTCCAGGTATCATCCGGGGTATGATTTACAGAACGAGCGGGTGGATCGGCCGGTTTATGACACAGTCAATCTAATTCCACCAGTGCGCCCTCATACTTTCGCCCCAGATATTGATCCGTCTGAACTTATCAATGAAGAGATGTACTTTCGTGCCTTAACGAAAATCAATTGGTGCGTCCCTGATTTCCAACCGCTTCAAGAAGAGGAAGAGACTCTGGAACAAGTTGATCCCCAGACGTCGCGGCAGGAGGAAGCGTAGGTCATAGTATATCTTTGTAGTTGCAGTCTCATTTTGCTGAACAATCTTTAATCCGTTCAGGCTTGCTATGCCTTGTAATAGGATAGCATAAAACATTATTCATCTTGATCCGGATATTCCAACTTCTTGTTCTGACGTTGCCAATTTAAATCCGATCTGATTTGTTTATTCTGCATATTATCTGCTCCTGCATAGATAACACTGAAAATATGTCCTAGCGGTTTACCGCTGGACAAATTAAATTGCTCTCACAATATATCAAACAAGTGTATGCTTGTATCAGAAATAACTTTATACCTGAGATCAAGTATGCTTGATACTCTTAATCCGGCGAAATTTACCATTTGTAAGGGAGCCTTTTGATAGACCCAATAATAATCCCGGGTCTTTTAGAAGCTACCGGTTTAGATCATGCTTGGCTTCTTACTTTGTTTCTGTCTGATGATTCTGCTGAAGCTCTTGGCCTTCTGATTTGGCTTCTGCCTGATGATTCTGCTGAAGCTCTTGGCCTTCTGATTTGGCTTCTGCCTGATGATTGTTCCGGTTTATGTTGAATGCCGGTTTAACTCTTGCTGGTGTTTATGACTCGGCCTTTGAACTTATGCTGGTGTTCATGACCCAGACTTTTTTGAACTTATGCTGGTGTTCATGACCCAGACTTTTTGAACTTTTGCTGGTGTTCATGACCCAGACTTTTGAACTTATGCTGGTGTTCATGACCTAGACTTTTGAACTTATGCTGGTGTTCATGACCCAGACTTTTTGAAGATACATGGTCAACTCTAGAGTTGTCCCATTCCAGATCAAAGAACCATAAAACATAAATACCAGAAATGCAAATTTGCAAATAAAACCATGTAGTCGAGGCTTTTTATGAGCTGCCAGGCTCAAAGCAAGGTTCAGCCAATCACTGGATGCGAGTACCATCCAGAGGGCCTTATGGATGCGGGTACCATCCATAGGAACCGGATATAACCAACAGGGGTTAAGCTAAGATTCGGGTACAATCCTGCCCCATGCTGGTCATATAAAACTTTAGCCAATCACTCGATGCGGGTACCATCCAGAGGGCCTTTATGGTTCGGGTACAACCATAGGAACACTTAGCCAATCACTGGATGCGGGTACCATCCAGAGGGCCTTTATGAAACTTAGCCAATCACTGGATGCGGGTACCATCCAGAGGGCCTTATGAAACTTAGCCAATCACTGGATGCGGGTACCATCCAGAGGGCCTTATGAAACTTAGCCAATCACTGGATGCGGGTACCATCCAGAGGGCCTTATGAAACTTAGCCAATCACTGGATGCGGGTACCATCCAGAGGGCCTTATGAAACTTAGCCAATCACTGGATGCGGGTACCATCCAGAGGGCCTTATGAAACTTAGCCAATCACTGGATGCGGGTACCATCTAGAGGGCCTTATGAAACTTAGCCAATCACTGGATGCGGGTACCATCCAGAGGGCCTTATGAAACTTAGCCAATCACTGGATGCGGGTACCATCCAGAGGGCCTTGTACCATGTCCTCTTTGGTTCGAATACGACCTATGTTTGAATAGGAATCCCTTCAGTAAGTTTGGCTATGTTCTCTTTGGTTCGAATTCGACCTATGTTTGAACAGGAAGCCCTTCAGTGATTTACTGCTCCAGAGTATATATGCCCTGCACAACCAGTTAAACCGATCGAAGTATTTGAAATATGACATATGATAAGAAATGTATGGTTATCACCATAAGACACTTGTATTGGAAAAAAGGCTGACCCCCGGTTTACCGAGGGTGCCGGTTTATTCATTAATTATAATATATACATAGGATACAGTAGAGCTCATAACTCAGGTATAGTAGGGCCGCAAGAGGGCGATGTTCCACGGCCTCTTTGTCTCTTCTTCTGATGTCCGTGAGTCCTTGTGCTCTCGAACGTCCACCAGGTAATATGAACCGTTGTGCAGATTCTTGCTGACCACAAAAGGCCTTTCCCAAGGCGGGGATAGCTTGTGCATATCTGTTTGATCTTGGATGAGCCGGAGTACTAAGTCTCCCTCCTGGAACGTCCTGGTCTTGATCCGGTGGCTGTGATATCTGCGCAAGTCTTGTTGATAAATTGCGGACCGTGTTGCTGCTATATCACGTTCTTCATCCAGCCGGTCCAAACTGTCTTGTCTCGCCTGCTCGTTTGCCGCTTCAACATAGGCCGTCACCCTTGGCGAATCATGACGGATATCACTTGGAAGGACCGCTTCAGCACCATATACCATAAAGAAAGGTGTAGTATTGATACTCCAAAGGACAGACGATAACTCCTCAACCCAGCACCCTGGTGTTCATTGCAAGGGAGTCATAAGCCGGGGCTTGATACCTCGCAAAATCTCATGATTTGCTCTTTTAGCTTGACCATTAGATTGAGGGTGGGCCACAGAAGATACGTCTAGGCGAATATGTTCCCGTTGACAAAATTCTTCCATCTCACCCTTAGATAAGTTGGTGCCGTTGTCTGTGATGATGTTGTGTGGAAAACCAAACCGGAAAATTACCTTTTTGATGAATTTAACCGCTGTTGCCGCATCACACTTGCTCACAGGCTCTGCCTGAATCCACTTTGTAAATTTATCCACAGCCACCAGTAGATGAGTCTTTTGATCTTGGGATCGCTTAAAGGGTCCAACCATATCAAGCCCCCAAGTCGCAAATGGCCAGGTTATTGGTATCATCCGGAGCTCCTGTGCCGGAACAAGAGCACGTCGTGAAAACTTCTGACAAGCATCACACTTCCGGACTAGATCTGCCGCATCAGCATGGGCTGTCAACCAATAGAACCCATGTCGAAAAGCTTTAGCCACCAAAGATTTTGAACCGGCATGATGGCCACAATCCCCTTCATGGATCTCACGAAGAATGTCACAACCTTCCTCAGCCGATACACACCGCTGAAACGCTCCAAAAACGCTGCGATGATGAAGTTCTCCGTTTGCAATTGTCATGGACTTAGAACGCCGGACTATCTGCCGTGCTTCGATCTCGTCGTCCGGCAACTATCCTCGGCTCAGATACGCCAAATAGGGCAGCGTCCAATCCGGAATAACATGAAGTGCCGCAACTAACTGTGCCTCCGGATCAGGAACAGCCAGATCTTCCTCCGATGGTACTTGAACCGATGGACTGTGCAGTTCATCCAAAAAAGTATTCGGCGGTACCGGTTTACGTTGAGAACCCAGCCGGCTTAGAGCATCGGCTGCTTCATTCCTTCGCCGGTCTATGTGATCCACCTGATATCCTTTGAAATATCCTGCAACTGCTTCAACTTCTCGTCTGTAGGCTGCCATGAGAGGATCTCTTGAATCCCACTTGCCTGATACTTGTTGTGCCACCAAATCTGAATCGCCGAAACACTTGACCCGGCTCAAGTTCATTTCCTTGGCCATCCGTAAGCCATGAAGTAATGCTTCATATTCTGCTGCATTATTGGTACAAGGAAACAATAAACGGAGGACATAGCAAAACTTATCTCCTCGCGGGGAAGTTAAAACAACTCCAGCCCCCGAGCCTTCTAACTGCCTTGAACCGTCAAAGTGAATCATCTAGTATGTAAGATCCGGCTTCTCCTCTGGTGTTTGCAGTTGTCCAATCATTGATGAAGTCCACCAATGCCTGAGATTTGATAGCGGTGCGTGGCACATATTTTAATTCGTGTGGGCTGAGCTCAATGGCCCACTTCGCCACTCTACCCGTAGCTTCCCTGTTCTGGATTATATCCCCCAATGATGCTGAACTAACAACAGTTATTGGATGGCCTTGAAAATAATGCTTCAACTTCCGGTTTGCCATGAACACACCATACACCAGCTTCTGCCAATGTGGGTACCTCTGCTTAGACTCAATGAGAACTTCACTGACGTAATAGACTGGACGCTGAACCGGATATTCCTTCCCTGCTTCCTTGCGTTCAACCACGATTGCCACACTAACTGCCCGTGCGTTGGCGGCGACATATAACAGCAAAGGCTCATTATCAACAGGGGCAGCCAGGACCGGTGGCCTTGCCAGCTGTCGCTTCAAGTCTTCAAATGCAGCATTTGCCTCATCACTCCATATAAACCGATCCGTCTTTCTCAGCATCTGATAAAGCGGAATCGCCTTCTCCCCCAAATGGCTGATGAACCGGCTCAAGGCTGTGATCTGGCCGGCGATACGCTGAACATCATTGATGCAAACCGGTTTAGTCAAAGATGTGATTGCCCTGATCTTCTCCGGATTAGCTTCTATTCCTCTATTTGACACCAAGAACCCAAGGAGTTTGCCTGCCGGAACACCAAAGGCACACTTCTCCGGATTAAGCATCATTTTATAGGCTCGAAGATTGTCAAAGGTCTCCTTGAGGTCCTCTATCATTGTCTCCTCCTTCCTTGACTTTACCACGATATCATCCACATAAGCATGAACATTCCTGCCTACCTGCCCCTTAAGACAGTTCTGTACACAACGCTGGTAGGTGGCTTGGGCACTGTTGAGCCCAAAGGGCATAGACACATAGCAAAAGGCACCAAAAGGGGTTATGAAGGATGTCTTCTCCTGATCTTTAACCGCCATCTTGATCTAGTGATACCCTGAGTAGGCATCCAAAAAACTTAGCCGCTCACATCCCGTTGTAGCATCGATGATCTGATCAATGCGAGGGAGAGCAAAAGGATCAGTTGGACAAGCTTTGTTTAGGTCCGTGTAATCCACACACATTCTCCATTTTCCATTTTTCTTTAACACCAGCACCGGATTAGCCAACCACTCTGGGTGAAAGACTTCAACTATGAACCCTGCAGCCAAAAGCCTGGCCACCTCTTCTCCTATAGCCTTGCGCCTTCCTTCGTTGAAGCGGCGCAGATACTGCTTGACCGGTTTAAACTTCGGATCAATATTAAGACTGTGCTCAGCGAGTTCCCTCGGTATACCTGGCATGTCAGAAGGTTTCCATGCAAAGATATCCCGGTTCTCATGGATGAACTCGATGAGCGCGCTTTCCTATTTGGGATCAAGGTTAGCGCTGATAGTGAATTGCTTGGATGAATCGCCTGGCACAAAATCAACTTGCTTGGTCTCCTCTGTCGATTTAAACTTTAACGCCGGATCATGCTCCGTAGTCGGCTTTTTCATCGGGGTCATATCTGCCGGATCAACATTATCCTTGTAAAACTTCAACTCCTCTGTAGCACATACTGCCTCCGTGTAGGCAGCGTCTCCCTCTTCACACTCTAATGCAATCTTGCGACTTCCATGAACCGTGATTGTTCCTTTGTGACCCGGCATCTTGAGCTGTAGATAAACATAACACGGCCTGGCCATAAACTTGGCATAAACCGTCCTCCCGAACAGAGCATGATATGGGCTCCGGATCTTCACGAGTTCAAAAGTTATTATCTCTGACCTGGAATCCTGCTCATCTCCAAAGGTAACTTCTAGGTCAATTTTCCCAACTGGGTAAGCTGATTTACCTGGCACTACTCCATGAAACACCGTGTTTGATTGCCTTAGCTTTTTATCCGTCAGCCCCATGCGGCGGAAAGTCTCATAATACAAGATATTGATGCTGCTGCTGCCGTCCATGAGAACTTTAGTGAACTTGTAGCCACCCACCTGTGGTGCTACCACCAAGGCCAAGTGACCTGGATTATCAACTCGCCAAGGGTGATCCTCCCTGCTCCACACAATAGGCTGCTCTAACCAGCGCAGGAATTGCGGTGTCGCCGGTTCAACCGCGTGGACCGCCCGCTTCAAAACTTTTTGATCCCGTTTACACAAACTTGTAGTAAACACATGATACTGCCCACTACTCAGCTCCTTCGGATTACTCTGATATCCGGATTGCTGCTGCTGACTGCCCTGGTTTTTGAGATTACCCTGGCCCTGTTGTTGGTTGTTTTGGTTATTGTAACCACCTTGACCACGCTGCTGATTGCCTTGGTTATTATAACAGCCTTGGCCATACTGATTATTGCCTCGGTTATTATAATCACTGTTGTTGCCACGATATCCTGATCCGGAGCCGTTCCCTTGGGGACCCGGACCATATATAAAACCCCAGGCCTGAACCGCCGTTTGGAGGCCCGTTGTTAGAACTGACGCGGCTCATTATGGCTTCCATCAAAGGCTTGCATTCTCCTATAGTATGTTTTGCTGGTCGTTCCCTCCTGCTATGTTTCGGACAAGGCACATTTAACTCCTGCTCCCAGCTAACGTTTCCTCCGCCAGTTTGTGGAGGCGGCTTACCCCTATTGCGCTGGAAACCTCCTTGAACTTGGGTATTGGCCACGAAATCAGAGCCTGTTGGGGAACGTAGTATTTTAAAAATTTCCTACGATCACGCAAGATCTATCTACCAGATGCATAGCAACGAGAGGGAAGAGTGTGTCTACGTACCCTCGTAGACCGGAAGCGGAAGCGTCAAGTGACGCGGTTGATGTAGTCGAACTTCTTCGCGATTCAACCGATCAAGCACCGAACGTACGGCACCTCCGCGTTCAGCACACGTTCAGCTTGATGACGTCCCACGAGCTCTTGATCCAGTTGAGCTTCATGGGAGAGTTTCGTCAGCACGACGGCGTCATGACGGATATGATGTATTCACCGGCACAGGGCTTCGCCTAAGCACTTCAATGGTATGACCGAGGTGTGTTTCTGTGGAGGGGGGCACCGCACACGGCTAAAACAATTCAACTTGTGTGTCTTTGGGTGCCCCCTGCCCCCGTATATAAAGGAGCAAGGGAGGAGGGCCGGCCGGCCTCCTATGGTGCGGCTAGGGCAATCCTACTAGGAATAGGATTGCAATCCTATTCCTAGTAGGAGTCCACCAAGAAGGAAGAGAGGGAAAGGAAAAGAGGGAGAGGTGGCGCCCCCCCAATCCTAGTCCAACTAGGATCCCTAGGTGGGGCGCCGGCCAGCCTCTATGGGCTGCCTCTCTCCTTTCCTCAAGGCCCACTATGGACCATCCCCCCTCGTAGGGGGTTCCGGTAACCCCCTCCGACAATCCAGTTAAATCCGAAACTTTTCCGGAACACTTCCGGTGTCCGAATATAGTCGTCCAATATATCAATCTTTATGTCTCGGACATTCCGAGACTCCTCGTCATGTCTGTGATATCATCCGGGACTCCGAACTACCTTCGGTACATCAAAACTCATAAACTCATAATACCGATCGTCATCAAACGTTAAGCGTGCGGACCCTACGGGTTCAAGAACTATGTAGACATGACCGAGACTCATCTCCGGTCAATAACCAATAGCGGAACCTGGATGCTCATATTGGCTCCTACATATTCTACGAAGATCTTTATCGGTCAAACCGCATAACAACATACGTTGTTCCTTTTGTCATCGGTATGTTACTTGCCCAAGATTCGATCGTCGGTATCTCTATACCTAGTTCAATCTCGTTACCGGCAAGTCTCTTTACTCGTTCCGTAACACATCATCTTGTGACTAACTTATTAGTCTTTTGCTTGCAAGGCTTATTGTGATGTGTGTTACCGAGAGGGCCCAGAGATACCTCTCCGACACTCGGAGTGACAAATCCTAATCTTGATCTATGCCAACACCACGAATACTTTCGAAGACACCTGTAGAGCATCTTTATGATCACCCAGTTACGTTGTGACGTTTGATAGCACACAAGGTGTTCCTACGGTATTCGGGAGTTGCATAATCTCATAGTCATAGGAACATGTATAAGTCATGAAGAAAGCAATAGCAGTAAAACTAAACGATCATAGTGCTATGCTAACGGATGGGTCTTGTCCATGACATCATTCTCCTAATGATGTGATCCCGTTGATCAAATGACAACTCATGTATATGGCTAGGAAACATAACCATCTTTGATCAATGAGCTAGTCTAGTAGAGGCATACTAGGGACATACTGTTTTGTCTATGTATTCACACATGTACTAAGTTTCTGGTTAATACAATTCTAGCATGAATAATAAACATTTATCATGATATAAGGAAATATAAATAACAACTTTATTATTGCCTCTAGGGCATATTTCCTTCAGTCTCCCACTTGCACTAGAGTCAATAATCTAGCTCACATCGCCATGTGATTTAATACCGATAGTTCACATCGTTATGTGAATAACACCCATAGTTCACATCACCATGTGACCAACACCCAAAGGGTTTACTAGAGTAAATAATCTAGTTCACATCGCTATGTGATTAATACCCAAGAGTAATAAGGTGTGATCATGTTTTGCTTGTGAGAGAAGTTTAGTCAACGGGTCTGTCACATTCAGATCCGTATGTATTTCGCAAATTTCTATGTCTACAATGCTCTGCATGGAGCTACTATAGCTAATTGCTCCCACTTTCAATACGCATCCAGATTGATACTTAGAGTCATCTGGATTTAGTGTCAAAGCTTGCATCGGCGTAACCCTTTACGACGAACTCTTTATCACCTCCATAATCGAGAAACATTTCCTTAGTCATCCAATTACTAAGGATAATTTTGACCGTTGTACAGTGATCTACTCCTGGATCACTATTGTACCTCCCTGTCAAACTCATGGCAAGGTACACAACCTGTTTTGTACACAGCATGGCATACTTTATAGAACCTATGGCTGAGGCATAGGGAATGACTTTCATTCTCTCTATATTTTTCTGCCGTGGTCTGGCTTTGAGTCTTACTCAACTTCACACCTTACAAGTCAGGCAAGAACTCCTTCTTTGACTGATCCATTTTGAACTACTTCAAAATCTTATCAAGGTATGTACTCATCGAAAGTCTTATCAAGCGTCTTGATCTATCTCTATAGATCTTGATGCCCAATATGTAAGCAGCTTCACCAAGGTCTTTCTTTGAAAAACTCCTTTCAAACACTCCTTAATGCTTTCCAGAAAATTCTACATCATTTCAGATCGACAATATGTCATTCACATATACTTATCAGAAAGGTTGTAGTGCTCCCACTCACTTCTTGTAAATACAGGCTTCACCGCAAGTCTGTATAAATCTATATGCTTTGATCAACTTATCAAAGCGTATATTCCAACTCCGAGATGCTTGCACCAGTCCATAGATGGATCGCTGGAGCTTGGACATTTTGTTAGCACCTTTAGGATTGACAAAACCTTCTGGTTGCATCATATACAAGTCTTCTTTAATAAATCCATTAAAGAATGCAGTTTTGTTATCCATTTGCCAGATTTCATAAAATGCGGCAATTACTAACATGATTCGGACAGACTTAAGCATTGCTACGGGTGAGAAAGTCTCATCGTAGTCAACTCCTTGAACTTGTCGAAACCCTTTCGCAACAAGTCGAGCTTTGTAAACAGTAATATTACCGTTTGCGTTGGTCTTCCTCTTGAAGATCCATTTATTTTCGATGGCTTGCCGATCATCGGGCAAGTCAACCAAAGTCCATACTTTGTTCTAATACATGGATCCCATCTCAGATTTCATGGTCTCAAGCCATTTTGCGGAATCTGGGCTCATCATCACTTCCTCATAGTTCGTAGGTTCATCATGGTCTAGTAACATGACTTCCAGAACTGGGTTGCCGTACCACTCTGGTGCGGAACGAACTCTGGTCGATCTACGAAGTTTAGCAGAAACTTGATCTGAAGTTTCATGATCATCATCATTAGCTTCCTCACTAATTGGTGTAGGAATCACTGGAACGAGTTTCTATGATGTACTACCTTTCCAATTCGGGAGAAGGTACAATTACCTCATCAAGTTCTACTTTCCTCCCACTCACTTCTTTCGAGAGAAACTCCTTCTCTAGAAAGGATCCACTCTTAGCAACAAAGACCTTGCCTTAGGATCTGTGATAGAAGGTGTACCCAACAGTTTCTTTTTGGGTATCCTATGAAGATTTACTTCTCCGATTTGGGTTCGAGCTTATCATGTTGAAACTTTTTCACATAAGCATCGCAGTGCCAAACTTAAAGAAATGACAGCTTAGGTTTCTCGTCAAACCACAGTTCATACGGTGTCATCTCCACGGATTTAGATGGTTCCCTATTTAACATGAATGTAGCTGTCTCTAATGCATAACCCCAAAAGCGATAGTAGTAGATCGGTAAGAGACATCATCGATCGCACCATATCTAATAAAGTATGGTTATGATGTTCGGACACACCATTACACTATGGTGTTCTAGATGGCGTGAGTAGTGAAACTATTTCACATTGTTTTTACTGAAGGCCAAACTCGCTAACTCAAATATTTTACCTCTACGATCATAACGTAGAAACTCTTATTTTCTTGTTACGATGATTCTCCACTTCACTCTGAAATTCTTTGAACTTTTCAAATGTTTCAGACTTGTGCTTCATTAAGTAGATATACCCATATCTGCTCAAATCATCAGTGAAGGTCAGAAAATAATGATACCCGTCGCGAGCTTCAACACTCATTGGTCCACATACATCTGTATGTATGATCTCCAACAAATCTGTTGCTCGCTCCACTGTTTCGGAGAACGGAGTTTTAGTCATCTTGCCCATGAGGCATGGTTCGCAAGCACCAAGTGATTCATAATCAAGTGATTCCAAAAGTCCATCACTATGGAGTTTCTTCATGCGCTTTACGCCAATATGACCTAAACGGCAGTGCCACAAATAAGTTGCACTATCATTATTAACCTTGCATCTTTTGGCTTCAATATTATGAATATGTGTATCACCATGATCGAGATCCAACAAACCATTTTCATTGGGTGTATGACCATAGAAGGTTTTATTCATGTAAACAGAACAACAATTATTCTCTAACTTACATGAATAACCGTATTGCAATAAACATGATCAAATCATATTCATGCTCAACACCAAATAACACTTATTTAGGTTCAACACTAATCCCGAAAGTATAGGGAGTGTGCGATGATGATCATATCAATCTTGGAACTACTTCCAATACACATCGTCACTTCATCCTTTAACTAGTTTCTGTTCATTATGCAACTCCCATTTCGAGTTACTACTCTTTAGCAACTGAACCAATATCAAATACCGAGGGGTTGCTATGAACACTAGTAAAATACACATCAATAATCTGTATATCAAATATACCTTTGTTCACTTTGCCATCCTTCTTATCCGCCAAATATCTAGGGCAGTTCCACTTCTAGTGACCATTTCCTTTGCAGTAGAAGCACTTGTTTCAGGCTTGAGTTTAGCTTTGGGTTTCTTCAGGGGAGTGACAACTTGCTTGTCATTCTTCTTGAAGTTCCCCTTCTATCCCTTTGCCCTTTACTTGAAACAAGTGGTCTGGTTAACCATCAACACTTGATGCTCTTTCTTGATTTCTACCTTCGCCGATTTCAGCATCGTGAAGAGCTCGGGAATTACTTTCGTCATCCCTTGCATATTATAGTTCATCACGAAGTTCTACTAACTTGATGATAGTGTCTAGAGAACTTTGTCAATTACTATCTTATCTGGAAGATTAACTCCCACTTGATTCAAGCAATTGTACTACCCAGACAATCTGAGCACATGCTCACTGGTTGAGCTATTCTCCTCCATCTTGTAGGCAAAGTACTGTCAGAGGTCTTATACCTCTCGACACGGGCATGAGTATGAAATACTAATTTCAACTCTTGGAACATCTCATATGCTCCGTGGCGTTTCAAAACGTTTTTGAAGTCCCGGTTATAAGCCGTAAAGTATGGTGCACTAAACTATCAAGTAGTCATCATATCAAGCTTTTGTCAAAACGTTCATAACGTCTACATCTGCTCCTGCAATAGGTCTGTCACCTAGCGGTGCATCAAGGACATAATTCTTCTGTGCAGCAATGAGGATAATCCTCAGATCACGGAACAATTCCGCATCATTGC
Organism: Secale cereale; assembly: GCA_902687465.1. Classification (NCBI taxonomy): domain Eukaryota; kingdom Viridiplantae; phylum Streptophyta; class Magnoliopsida; order Poales; family Poaceae; genus Secale; species Secale cereale. The sequence goes on along the minus strand of LR738714.1, from coordinate 788,034,517 downwards.
TACTAACATCTTTCAACTTGGTTTTCTCTAGGAACATATGAAAAATAAACGGGGAGCAACATCGCGAGCTATTGATCTACAACATAGATATGCTAATACTACCAGGACTAACTTCATGATAAATTAAAGTTCAATTTAATCATATTACTTAAGAACTCCCACTTAGATAGACATCCCTCCGGTCATCTAAATGATCACGTGATCCAAATCAACTAAACCATGTCCGATCATCACGTGAGATGGAGTAGTATCAATGGTGAACATCTTATGTTGATCATATCTACTATATGATTCACGCTCGACCTTTCGGTCTCTAGTGTTCCGAGGCCATATCTGCATATGCTAGGCTCGTCAAGTTTAACCCGAGTATTCTGCGTGTGCAAAAACTGGCTTACACCCGTTATATTTGAATGTAGAGCTTATCACACCCGATCATCACGTGGTGTCTCGGCACGACGAACTTTCGCAGCGGTGCATACTCAGGGAGAACACTTATACTTTGAAATTTAGTAAGGGATCATCTTATAATGCTACCGTCGTTCTAAGCAAAATAAGAAGCATAATAAGATAAACATCACATGCAATCAAAATATGTGACATGATATGGCCATCATCATATTGTGCTTTGATCTCCATCTCCAAAGCACCGTCATGATCACCTTCGTCACCGGCGCGACACCTTGATCTTCATCGTAGCATCGTTGTCGTCTCGCCAACTATTGCTTCTACAACTATCGCTACCGCTTAGTGATAAAGTAAAGCAATTACATGGCGATTGCATTTCATACAATATAGCGACAACCATATGGCTCCTGCCAGTTGCTGATAACTTTACAAAACATGATCATCTCATACAAAACCGTATAACTCATCATGTCTTGACCATATCACATCACAACATGCCCTGCAAAAACAAGTTAGACGTCCTCTACTTTGTTGTTTCAAGTTTTACGTGGCTGCTACGGGCTTAGCAAGAACCGTTCTTACCTACGCATACAAAAACCACAACGATGTTTCGTCAAGTATGTGCTGTTTTAACCTTCACAAGGACCGGGCGTAGTCACACTTGATTCAGCTAAAGTGAGAGAGACAGACACCCGCCAGTCTCCTTTAAGCAACGAGTGCTCATAATGGTGAAACCAGTCTCGCGTAAGCGTACGCGTAATGTTGGTCCGGGCCGCTTCATCTCACAATACCGCCGAAGCAAAGTATGACATGCTGGTAAGCAGTATGACTAGTATCGTCCACAACTCACTTGTGTTCTACTCGTGCATATCATCTACGCATAGACCTGGCTCATGATGCCACTGTTGGGGAACATAGTATTTTAAAAATTTCCTACGATCACGCAAGATCTATCTACCAGATGCATAGCAACGAGAGGGAAGAGTGTGTCTACGTACCCTCGTAGACCGGAAGCGGAAGCGTCAAGTGACGCGGTTGATGTAGTCGAACTTCTTCGCGATTCAACCGATCAAGCACCGAACGTACGGCACCTCCGCGTTGAGCACACGTTCAGCTTGATGACGTCCCACGAGCTCTTGATCCAGTTGAGCTTCACGGGAGAGTTTCGTCAGCACGACGGCGTCGTGGCGGATATGATGTCTTCACCGGCACAGGGCTTCGCCTAAGCACTGCAACGGTATGACCGAGGTGTGTTTCTGTGGAGGGGGGCACCGCACACGGCTAAAACAATTCAACTTGTGTGTCTTTGGGTGCCCCCCTGCCCCCGTATATAAAGGAGCAAGGGAGGAGGGCCGGCCGGCCTCCTATGGTGCGGCTAGGGCAATCCTACTAGGAATAGGATTGCAATCCTATTCCTAGTAGGAGTCCACCAAGAAGGAAGAGAGGGAAAGGAAAAGAGGGAGAGGTGGCGCCCCCCCAATCCTAGTCCAACTAGGATCCTTAGGTGGGGCGCCGGCCAGCCTCTATGGGCTGCCTCTCTCCTTTCCTCAAGGCCCACTATGGACCATCCCCCCTCGTAGGGGGTTCCGGTAACCCCCTCCGGCAATCCAGTTAAATCCAAAACTTTTCCGGAACACTTCCGGTGTCCGAATATAGTCGTCCAATATATCAATCTTTATGTCTCGGACATTCCGAGACTCCTCGTCATGTCTGTGATCTCATCCGGGACTCCGAACTACCTTCGGTACATCAAAACTCATAAACTCATAATACCGATCGTCATCAAACGTTAAGCGTGCGGACCCTACGGGTTCAAGAACTATGTAGACATGACCGAGACTCATCTCCGGTCAATAACCAATAGAGGAACCTGGATGCTCATATTGGCTCCTACATATTCTACGAAGATCTTTATCGGTCAAACCGCATAACAACATACGTTGTTCCTTTTGTCATCGGTATGTTACTTGCCCAAGATTCGATCGTCGGTATCTCTATACCTAGTTCAATCTCGTTACCGGCAAGTCTCTTTACTCGTTCCGTAACACATCATCTCGTGACTAACTTATTAGTCTTTTGCTTGCAAGGCTTATTGTGATGTGTGTTACCGAGAGGGCCCAGAGATACCTCTCCGACACTCGGAGTGACAAATCCTAATCTTGATCTATGCCAACACCACGAATACTTTCGGAGACACCTGTAGAGCATCTTTATGATCACCCAGTTACGTTGTGACGTTTGATAGCACACAAGGTGTTCCTACGGTATTCGGGAGTTGCATAATCTCATAGTCATAGGAACATGTATAAGTCATGAAGAAAGCAATAGCAGTATAACTAAACGATCATAGTGCTATGCTAACGGATGGGTCTTGTCCATGACATCATTCTCCTAATGATGAGATCCCGTTGATCAAATGACAACTCATGTCTATGGCTAGGAAACATAACCATCTTTGATCAATGAGCTAGTCTAGTAGAGGCATACTAGGGACATACTGTTTTGTCTATGTATTCACACATGTACTATGTTTCCGGTTAATACAATTCTAGCATGAATAATAAACATTTATCATGATATAAGGAAATATAAATAACAACTTTATTATTGCCTCTAGGGCATATTTCCTTCAGAGCCACCTTCCGCTTTTCGCTTGCCTAAGAAGCTTGTAGCAGCTGGATTAACCTGCGCCGGTTTACCAGGCTTGTTGACTTTTCCTGCTTTGTCTCCCTCTGCTTCTGGATACTTAGTGTTGTCAAAGTCCCCATAATTCACCAGAGCGCTCATGAGAGTTCCCATATCATTACAATCCCGTTTAAGCCGTCCCAGTTTTAACTTGAGAGACTCAAACCGGCAATTGTTTTCTAGTGTCACTATTGCCGTACTGGGATTGATATCGTTCGAAGAGTGCAAGATTTCTGATACTCGCCGCACCCACGCACTTGTAGACTCCTGTTCTCCTTGTATACAGGCTGCTAGATCTACTACTGACATCGGCTGCTTGCACGTATCCTTGAAATTTTTGATAAACTGGCGACGTAACTCTCCCCATGATCCGATAGAATTAGGGGGTAAACCCTTTAGCCAGGTCCGAGCTGTACCTTCAAGCATCATGGTGAAGTATTTCGCACAAGCCGCTTCATCCACGTCCAGCATCTCCATTGCCATCTCGTAGCTCTCAACCCAAGCCTCCGGAGCTAAGTCTGCTGTGTAATTAGGCACTTTTCGCGGGCCCTTGAAATCCTTGGGCAGTTTCACGCTCCGTAAAGCGGGGATAAGACATTGCACCCCAAAGGAACTCGTCGTAACTCATGTCTCTGCTGTCGTCGTGTGAACCGGCGTCGTTTGGCGGACCTCCTCACGGGCCACAGATCTAATCCGGTTTGCATCCTGGGCTGGTGCATCTGCTCCTGCCGGATTATTTTGTCTGTGACGGTGTCGCTTGCGTTCACTGCTAGACACTTCTGGTTCCTCCCAATGCCTAGTGTAACTCCGGCTGGGGCGTGGTGTTGAATGGAGCCTCTCCCTGCTATGAGAATATGCTTGCTGTTGTGTTAACGCCGTATTAAGTAGATCCTTGACCCTGCGTGCCTCCAACGCCACAGGGGATGTCCCCTCAATGGGTAAAGCGGCCAAACGTGAAGCAGCAGCAACGATGTTGTCCAAAGGATTTGAATAATGACCCGGAGGGGTAGGAATGTGAGGCGCAAACGCGATCCGCCGATCTTGCTCCGTAGTAGGCTGCTGAACCGGCTCATCCCTCGCTCGGGGTGCCCTCCGGTTTAAAGCCGGATCATTGCTGGTCCCCGCTCCTGGTGTCCTGAAAAGATCCGTCGCCTCGTAAACCGGCGGTAGACGAGACTGGTATTTCCGACTCCTTACTCCCTGTGCAGAGGCCTGCTCCATCCTTAGATGAAAGGCCTGATCATTCAGCTCTGCCTGCCTTATTGCTATCATAGCCTTCTCTGTTTTCAGACTTTCCCTCGCTTGATCAATCCGGCCCTTTAGCTGAAGGAGCTCTGCATCATGTTGCGCCTTGTCTGCTGGAGCTACCTCTGCCATGGCTCGGGCTGTGAACTCCTCGACCAAGGAGGATAGAACGTCAGCGGGAGAGAGGGCCTGGCCACTCCCCCCTGCACCAGCTTCTGCTGTCGCCCCAATCACCGTGGACTGCGGCGTAGATTGTGAACCGGCCATAAAGACAGCCACCCGGTTTGGCGGATCAAAGGGGGCCGGAATACTGTCTCCATCGGACTCACCCTCAGACCGGCCGTCCAGCAACTGATACAAAGACTCAGTCTCTCCGGATGAAGATTCATCGTCGGAATAGATAACTGTCTCGCCACTGGAGTCTGATCCGTCCTCGGCTTGAACCCCGTGCACTGCTCCAATGAAAACGTGCTTCATGGCAGGCTGAATCCGGGCCGATCTCGCGCGCTGAGCCGGCTCGACAATGTTGGGGAAGACGTCCGGCTCAGGTCCCGGTTTGCCGATCTTGCCGATGAAGACGTGGATGTCGCCGAAGGGAACCCGGTATCCGTATTCAATTGAATCGGCCTCCGCCCCCCAGCCCGCGTCGTCGATGTATATCCGGCCGCGGCGACTCTTGGTCATCCGGACGACCGCGTAACCCTTGATCCCTTCAAAGCTGCCTTCAAGAACTCGAAACCATCGTGCGGAGGCCCCACGGTGGGCGCCAACTGTCGTGGAATTAACACGGCAGATGTCCGGTTTAACGGACTTGATGATGGAACCATTGCACGGGTTAGCTTGAAGGGGTTAAAAGCACACAAAGGACATAGAGGATTTATACTAGTTTGGCCCCTTCGATGAAGGTAAAAGCCTACGTCTAGTTTGGTTTGGTATTGCTCGGGTGTCGATGAACAGGGAGCAGATTGCTTGCCTGTGTCTCGACGGGTTGTTTCTTGCCTCTTTCTGAACCGTCGCCGGGTCGTCCCTTTATATAGAGGCGACGCCCGGTCCGGTTTACAGAGTCCCGAGGCCGGCTCATACTTGTGTCCGCCTCGGTCTCTGCTCTTTCTTCCTTATCTCTCAAGTTACATGATCAGGCGGTTTACAAACCGTAACTCTATACACGGGCCCTAAGATCTCATGGGCCGTAGCCTCTACTAAGTATTACAATGATACAACTATATTACCATAATCCGGTTTACACTAGCCGGTTCATACCTGCTAGTAATATCCCTGACAGTTTCCGTGGAGGAACCTGCTCGGCTGCTCAGCCAGCATCACCTCGGCACCAAAGAAGAGTTTCATGATCCTGGTAGAGATACTCCAACGATGCAGACAGAAGACCTAGCTGCCAGCATAGCCGCCAAGTATCCTGCAACCCACGATCTTTCCCTGGGGCCGCACGACAGTGCCATCCTTGGGGCAGTAAGCGGGCTTCATGGTGAAGCCATTCGGTGACAGGAGTAGCCACGGTAGCACCGATATGGCCGGTGTTGCGCATGTGGCTGCCTTGAGCGGCAGACGACGGCGAAGCGGGCTCGCCCGTGCGGGGAGGCCAGCATGCGGTAGATCGTAGCGAGGAGATCATCGGGAAACGTGGAAGACCAACATTGTTGCCGCGTCTCAGCGCTGCCGCACACGTGCTTGGCTTTGTCCTCATTAGCGGTGGCGGCTATCTACAGCAGGGCGTATGAACGACTGAACAAACAACGATCAAATCCAGCTGTCCGCATTGTTATATAGACTCTTCGTCATTCGCGTAATGGGCTTTATTTATTCTGAATCCAGTTTGTCCCGTAGGCATGTCTTATAATCTTAGCCGGATCCGGCGATTGGGAGAGTATGTGTGGTGGTGGGGAGGAGGGGCGCGGGCTTCTACTCCACAGTGCAGATTGGGGGTGTGTAACCTCCGTCCCGAGATTGTAAACTCCATCCACTTTTTGTTGCAATGTTTCATCTACTCGTGCATATGGATGCCAACAAGCTCGAACACCTTGAAGAAAGGCTCGAGGTCGATAGACCACTGGGTCCTCAAAGCCATCGCAAGCTTGTCGGTCCTGCGATCTTTGTTGAAATCTTTTATGATGCCACATAACAAACAACGATAAGTGGTCTACGCAGAAACTTAAAAGAGGGATGATTTTCAGTGTACTCAAGGTGTTTCCAAAAAGCTTTAAGTGCACAATTTCAAATTATATGGAATTCAACATTAAGCCACTTGTTTACATAAAGATCCTACCAGCAGTTTAGTGTAGTTCATTGTATATGGGATGGTATTGTGCACTGTGCGAAGTAGAGAGAATGATTAAGCACATATTGTAACCTTTATCATATGGTACCAGGTAAGAATAATTATCCCCTATCGTACCAATAATATATTTTGTGAGCGCGTCGAACTATCATATCTACTCAATTTATAATGATTTAGGAAACATATATAACAGACATTTGGAAAATAACCCCATATAAAGAAGTATTAGTTACGGTTGCAGACTAAACATAAATTTAGAAATAATTTACATGCAGTATAATAGCATATTTCATATCTACATATTTGTGTGAGTGACTTCCATATATAAACATGTTAAATTTGGTTCGAGGGACTAAAAGATATAAATATTTTGAAAATCATTTGAATCTGCCAAAAAATAAAAAGAGGAAGATTAAACATAGTTGCTTGGCCAAAATTCCAATATTTTGCAACCCATTTGTTAAGAATTCTGAGAGAAAGGGCCCATCTGCTAAGAACTCAGACAGAAAAGAGAGAAAAGGAAAAAGAAAAAGGAAAAGAAGCAAGGATCGAACCCAAACCTTCGATGTGGTTTGGTGCGGCTCTAGCTAGTGGGTTGCCTGCGTGCATATGATTAAAGATAGTGGATCATTGTATATATAAACTAAAAGCGACGATGGATGCTGAAGCAAACCCCTTTTCACTTATCGATGGCATTGGCTCTAATTTATTGCAACTTTAGTGGCAATTCTCTGAGGGATGAGCAGTAACATTAGTCCCTTTATTGGTAGGTATAGATATACATATGTATACATAGCCGCAACTATACTTCGCAACAATACATAGCTGATGCTCATGAAATAGTCCAACATAGAACTACATTGCATGCTAGCTATACTCCTCCTTATTTTGCCATGTACATCAGATACTATAAGATGTATACATTGCATACATGTGAAAGAAAATACAAGCAGCGCTGTCCGTCAATAGATACTATAATTGAGTAGTCCCTGCCAAAAGCCAGTAGAGTAACTGAGCCGTGGCTGCCAAAAGACAATCCCTACCAAAAGCCAGTAGATTAATTATGACGTACCCACCAAAAGTCAGTAGAGTAATTGAGCCGTGTCTGCCAAAAGATAGTCCCTGCCAAAAGCCAGTAGAGTAATTGTGCCATACCTGCCAAAAGCCAGTAGAGTAATTGTGCCGTACCTGCCAAAAGCCAGTAGAGTAATTGGAAAGTACTTGCCAAAAGGCTCCCTGAAGGAGCCTCGTCAATCGAGCTTTATAACATGCGCTCCTCTCCTATCCTCGCTCACTCCATCATCGCCATAGAAATCACGACCCCCCTCCCCCCCCGGCGCGTACTCTCCCTCAAGTTATCCCACCACTCCTATCGGAGTCACCACATTGCCATTGCGGCCGCCACAATCATGACCCAGCTCAGTCCCCATCTCATCTCCATGTAAGCTGCGGTAAGTCCGCCCCTCACCTCTATAGCCATCGTGTTATTGAGGGGAGGGACTTATCATGATGTACATGGAGGTGATGTGGGCGTTGTGCTGGGTCCTGAGCATGGCAGCCTTCATAGTTAGTCACCATTAATGAAGAGACTGGAGTGCATCAGTGCATGAATGGATCAACTACCTTAGTGTCGATGGATGGAAGCTAGGCTACCTAGCCATATTACAGTGGGAGCCATCGAACTCAGTTAAAGCGAATGTTTTGCAAAGATAAAAAACAAGGCAAGTATTTATATCCATCTAAATGAAGTCAACTACACATATAAATATAGTTTTCTTTGCACATTGTTTCTCTGGTGTAGGAGGATGTTAGTTTGGCAATTGCTCAAGAAAATCTGCAAGCTGTGGCAACGCAAATTATACAACAACCTTTCCTAAGTTGTTCTTCATCCATAGTTGGTGATCCAATACATCCCGAGAAAACTGAAAACTTATATGAATGCCTTTCTGTGTGCCTTGTTCTCAGCAAAAGAGCTGAAAAAGGTTTTGCTTATGATGAGCCCCAATAGATCGCAGGCATTGATGGTCTTACAACAGGATTTACGAAGAGCATTGGGGCCTAATTGGTGACACCATCCCTAATGAAGTTCTCAGCTTTCTAAATGTTGGTCTCTATTGTAGTTCACCCACGGATCGACCACATCACTACATGACAAACGAGAACAAAAATTGTAGCCAAGGGCCCTTGTCGTGCCTTTTTTCTCTCTCTTTATTTCTTCCCGGTACAATCTTTTGTTACAGCCTGGCCGACTGGTGTATATATATATACACACACACGCAGCCGCCGCCACCATAGGCATGTCTTAATTGGAAGGAAACTCGGCCATGTAACTAGTATTATCTTAAACATACTTTGTTCTAATGTAAGTCTTACTTAGTAACTTTGTACTCGCAGTTGCTTAATTTATATGTTTTGCAGAGGAGACTTTGGTCTTACTGTTAGTTCCACGTGGAGTTTAACATTGACCGAGTAGCTTGGGAAATCCAAACAGGAGTCTGGTTCCTCTGGAGGGTCTTGTGGATAGTCAAGCTTCTCAGCCTTTTCCTTTTATAGTTGTCTGTACTTAGACAGGTTTATACTTTCCTTACTTGTCTGACTTTTTCATGTTGGGTCATGAGACTCATGTTTGTAATTTCATGTTACATATCGCTCTTTTGAGCCTTAACTATACTTGAGTTGTAGAGTTACGTTTGGATCGAGTTTGGATGGGTGTTTGACGATCAATTCGATCCTCTCGTACTTACATCAAAGGAAAAGGAGCCTTCTTTTACGCGCCTACACCGCTGCCCTCAAAACCAGTTGGAATGGCTTGACACCCATCCACACATGCATGGAAGAAAAGTTCTTCTCCATCCACAGATGCCACAGAGCCTTGCAGCCAAGATCCTGGAATCAGGCGTGCAACACCCTAAAGCTTTTGCTCCCTTACCAACAAGGATAAAATTCGACAAGTCGTGGCGAGTTTGGCTAGAAATTTCAGCAACATAACGCGTCGCACGGATCAAGAAGCGCGTCCACAACATCACTACATGAGTGAAACGCAGTTTTGGCCTAGTTGAAATGCATGGGCGAGTGCATCTTCCGGTCTGGCTAGAAACTTCGGCTGCATAACACGTCCACAACGACACTACATGAGTGAAAAGAGATTTTGGCTGGTTGGAAGGATGGATTAGAAAAGCTATTTTGCGCCAAACATGTCAGCATGGTTAATTATAGCCGCAGAGTTGCCTTCATAAAGTTCTACATGCCAGATTATCAAGACGCTTTGTTACTAGCCCATTTGATTTTGAAACTGTGCTAGTGGTGTCATATAAATCCAATCTACTACAGTAGTTCCTAACTACTATTGTGAATAGGGTTAATCCCTAATATATAAAAACTCTCTCTCTCTCTCTCTCTCTGTCAAAACAAAATTATATCTGAGCTTCTTAGTACTGAATAACATACCATTGAAAAATGGGTAAGTAGTCCTGCATGCATGCGGGTACTGAACATGTTCATATGCTTATGCTTTCCTTTTGGCTTAATCTACATATTCTCAACTAGGAAGTATATATCTATCATGAAATCAGGTCATATCACTAATAGAGAAAACACTGTTAGTGGCTCACCTATTTTGATCACTAATGGCGCACTATAGGTGCGCCACTATTACCACGTCGCTAGTAACAAATACTAATGACGCATCTCTGGTGCGCCATAAGTATCTCAGACACTAATGGCGCACCACCTGGTGCGCCATTACTATCCCAGAGACTAATGGCGCACCTAAAGTGCGCCATTACTAGGCATCGAAGTGCGCCACTTCTGTTACTCCAAAGGAGCCATGCGTACCTTGTGCTCTGGGTTACTAATGGTGCACTTTCTGATAATGTGCCACTGTTGTGTTTATCTCAGTGCGCCACTAAAGTGCAATATAAACAACACAACATATAAACAACAGATTTATCGAATACCATAGGAGATTAGTCTCCGAATACAATTCATCATATTAGTCTCGGAATTCAAAATACCGAACAAAGTTAGAACATTACAAGTCTCAAGATCGCGAGTAGCGAGTTTGTCCTCACATTACAAGTCAATATCTAAACTACCATCACATAGAAGAGGGTTGCGGTCATTGAAAGAGCTATATATCGACTAGAGGGGGTGAATAGGCGATTTTTATGAAAGTCTTCAAAACATGGAAGTTTCGAAGACAAATGATAGAGCCGATCCTATTTATATGCAGCGGAAGGTAGACTACACTAGACAAGCCATAGTCAAGTATTCAATGAAGTGAAAGCATGAAGACTAATAGCAGCTAGGCAGTATGGATCAGGATGGAAGATTGTATGAAGCCAGTCAGAATAAGCAGTCCCATAGTGAAGTCAATCAGATAGGGCAAGCAGGCAATGACTTCACAAAGACAGACAGTAAATAAAGAGAGGGAAGGGATAGAACCAGTAGCTTGGGGAAGACAGTGATTTGTTAGACCAGTTCCAGGTGCTTTGACAACTGTACGTCTCGTTAGGGAGGCTGAGATTTAACTCAGAAGACCGCGTCTTCACCTTATTCCCCTTGAGCTAAGGACACCTAGTCCTCGCCCAATCACTCTGGTAAGTCTTCAAGGTATATTTCCAAACCTTCACAGACTTCGTTCATCGACGATCCACAATGACTCTTGGATGCTCAGAACGCAACGCCTAACCGGCTGGAGGAATCACAGTCCTCAAGTGTAACAAGTCTTCTGATCACGCAGACAGAAAGACTTCAGTGATGCCTAACACTCTTTGGCTCTGGGTGTTTGGGCTTTGTCCTCGCAAGGATCTCTCTCTCAAATGCTTTGGAGGTGGGTTGCCCTCAAACGACAAAAGCCATGTAATAACTTTGAGCAGCCACCAATTTATGGTGTAGGGGGTGGGGTATTTATAGCCACTAGGCAACCTGGCCTGATTTGTCCGAAGTGACCCTGGGTCACTAAGGAACTGACACGTGTTCCAATGGTCAGATTTCAAACACACGCGGCACCTTTACTTGGGCTACAAGTAAAGCTGACTCATCCAGCTCTGGATAAGATTTGCTCTCATTGTCTTCACTCGAAGACATAGGATTTGGTTGAGCATCACTTCAGTCACTCTGACTTTGTTCACATGGACCCCACTTAATAGTACGGTGGTTCCTATGACTCAACAAAGAAGAAAAGGAAACAACGAAACGTCTAAGTCTTCGCGCTCCATAGTCTTCACACAATGTCTTCTCTCGTCATAGTCTTCAATATGGATATCTTCATATACGTACCACCATTGTCGTCAATGTCTTCATACATTTTTAGGGGTCATCTCCGGTAGGTAAACCGAATCAATGAGGGACTACTACCTGTGTTATCCTGCAATTCTCACAAACACATTAGTCCCTCAACCAGGTTTGTCGTCAATACTCCAAAACCAACTAGGGGTGGCACTAGATGCACTTACAATCTCCCCCTTTTTGGTGATTGATGACAAACTGGTTGAAGTTTTCAACGGGGATAATAGTATGTGAAATTGTAAAGGATAAAGGTATTGTCATCATAAGTAGCAAAAGGCTCCCCCTAAAGATGTGCATATAATTACTTTGCTTTTGAATGCAAATGCACATGGCAGGTTGTACTTGTGGAGATCCTCTTCAACTTATGAAGACAATTCATCATGCACAATTGATATGTCGAATATAATGATATGCATAATGAGAAATGGATGTCTGCAGAATAAATAAGTGCTGAATTTATCATCGCATTACAGAGTATCAGACAACGTAGCAGACGACCATCAAGTTTAAGTGTTACAACTCAAAGAACCAAATCTAACAAAAGCGAGAGTTGTAAACACTAGGCAAAATATAAGGAACCCACCTATATGGACCCACTTGAAGACTATCAACTCATATGCTTCTCCCCCTTTTGTCAGTAAGGACCAAAAAGGTTTGAAAACACAGAGCCTCTACTCGTTCCCAGTTGGAGTAGGAGAAGATGCAGGGTCGGCGTTGGTGTTTGGCGGTGCAGTAGTACTTGGAGCAGTGTCAACACACGCTGAAGGAAGAGGTGGTGAGGTAGCATCATCTTGATCATCGATCACTCTGGCATCCACCGTAGCAGTGGAGGAGGAATAATCAGAGTCTTCAAGAGACGGAGTTTGACACAAAACAGCAGTCCTTGGGGGAGTGTTGTCAAACTTGAATCTTTCAGTGAAGCCATCGTCTTGAAGATCTGCTTCAGCACTCAGCAATGTCAAACTCTTCCATGACCTCCGACAGGTTTCTTTAGCAACAAATGCATTCTTAGTGGCAAGGTTGCGAATACGATTGATGTCCACCAAGAGGCTTTGCATCTGACGCTTCAGCCTGTAGTGATGCTTATCCTGTTTCTGATGTAAGGAAACTAGAAGTTCTCGGTCATTAAGAACACGAGATCGCTTCTGAGGCCTTTGGGCAATGGTGCTCTCAATAGCTTCAGTCTCTACATGGTGAGGTAAGAGAGTATGTCCAGCCAGAGGATAAACACGAGTGACTGCTGAAACTCCTTCAATGGGCTGAGTGAAGCTTTGGTGATAAGCATTGTGAAGACAAACAAGCTCTTTGGCAGGCTCTTGGTATATGGCTTCAACTGACATATCAACCTCTAGCAAGAATATGAGATGGTTGTGAGCAGAAGGTTGATAGTTGATGGCTGAGTGAAGCTTGATGAGACGCATGACCCATGGAGCATAGAACTTAAGTCCAAAGAGATCATAGCGTGATACAGCCAACTTCCTGATAAAGAAGTCTTGAGCATTGAAGCTGATGCTATAGAAGATATAGAAGACCAATGTCTTCATTGTTCCTTCAAGTTTGGTAGATGAAGAGTGTCCTTTGACAGGCCATAGAGTTCGCCTAATGATATGATATATTGTGCGTGGCAGATACTCAAGGTCTTCAACAAAGAACTCCTTTGGGTACTCAGCATCGAGTGGCAAGGGCTTCATCATGCTTAGCATTTGGCTCATGTTGGGCTTTGGCTTTTGAAAGATACTCTCCAAAGCTTCGCACTGTCATTGACAACCAGGTTCATATAGTTCTCCTGGAGTGGGCAGACCAGTTAGCTCAATGAGATCAAAGGCTTTGGCTTCATGATGGACATTTCCTGTCATCCACTCAAGGACCCATGTCTTCGGATCCCTGCTGTAGCCGCGAATGTGGAGGGTTGCATAGAATTGCAGAAGCAGCTCTTCATTCCAATGCTCTTTATCAGTCACAAAGTTTAGCAAGCCAGCATCACGGAAGCTATCAAGGGCTTCTTCAAGGCAAGGCAACCCAGTAATGGCTTCAGTGTCAAGACGCATATGTGAGAAGATGCGCCCTTGATCATAGAGAACACGTGAATAATAGTTGCGCTGTTGATAGCTGCAGAACATATCTGATGAAATCCTTGCACTACTAGGAAAAGGGCTATAGATGGAATTGATACTAATGGCGCACCAGACAAGCAGTGCGCCATTAGTATATACTAATGGCGCACCAACCTCAGATACGCCATTAGAGCTCAAACTACTAATGGCGCACCAGGCCCAGCGTGCACCATTAGTATCAAAAAGTTTTTTTTGAACTAGTGCGCCTGTCCAAACATATTAATGGCGCATCGAGACGAAGTGCGCCATTACTAGTTGTGACTAGTAATGGCGCACCAGCAGTAAAGTGCGCCATTAATGTTCTTTTTTTGTGATATTTTTTATTCTTTTTTTTACAAAACTACTAATGGCGCACTATCCCACAGTGCGCCATTACTAGTTTAAACTAGTAATGGCGCACTGTGCGACAGTGTGCCATTAGTATGTTATTTTTTTTTGCAAAACTAGTAATGGCGCACCCACTATAAATGCGCCATTAGTAACCTTGATTACTAATGGCGCATTTATAGTGGGTGCGCCATTAGTAAGTGGGCGGCAACAAGATATTTTGGACAGCCTCTCCTACCCACACTCACTTTCTCCCCACTTCATTCTCTCCACCTCCTCCTCCTCTCGGGTCCCTCCTCTTTTTCACCTCATTTCCACCATAGATTCATTCAAATTAAGTGGTTAAATTACCTTGTTTTGATAGGTAAGTAAGGGGGAAGCTATATTTATGTTGTTCTCCATACAACAATGTGCACATGCACTTTTTATGGCCTAGCTAAATCTATGTATGTTCGTGGTGTTGCATATGTGTTTGTGTTTGGAGGTGTACCGGTATTTGAAATGCGATAGTTGCCAATATTTTCCCGGAATGTTGATTCATTTCCGTTTCGGTGAGAATTTTGGCATTAAGCATTCATTTTTGTCCTATTTTGAGGGAAAGTCATGGCAAATTTTTTCTTGGTTCTAAAATATCGTTTTGCTCTACCCCGCAGGCGACCATGGTGCGCACGATGACCGAAGGCATCGTGAATAGGTTTTTGAGGTCCGCGAAGGCCGAGATGCTTCAAAAGAACGAGACGGAGATAAGATGTCCGTGTCGAAGATGCAAGCTGAAGAGCCTTATTGCGGACCCGGATTCCGGGCAGGTGCGGGACCACCTGCTCTTGCGTGGTTTCATGGATGGCTATCGGTGGCAAGGTGATGAAGATGACTACGAAGTCATCCATGGGGGCTGGGAAAGAAATGAGAAAGGGCAGCAAGACAACCACCGCGGCTCGGGCGGGCGAGAAGACGAAGAATCCCCAGGAGATGATCACGACGGTGATGCTGTACACAGTCATCATGTAGAAGATGCAGGACATGATGATGAGGAAGATGCCGGAGCAGACGACGGGCATGATCATGAAGATGATGATGCCGGCAGAGCAGACGACGCTGGACCATCGATGGGCTGGGTGCAGGACCATCATATTCAAGAGCTGCTTCTCAAGCAGACCGATAACGCAAGAGCTGCCGCCCGAGAGAAAGCCAAGATGGATCAACTTGAGTTAGACGCGGTTACTCCATTGTATGAAGGATGCAGGCCCGAGGATACCCGCCTGAAAGTAACGCTCATGGCTCTGGAGATGAAGGTAAAACACAAAATGACCGACGCATGCTTCGACGAGAACATGTCATTCTGGCACGAACGTCTTCCCAAGGGGAACAAGTGCCCCACCAGTTTGGAGGAGGCGAAGAAAATCGTGTGTCCTCTCAATTTACCGCACGTGAAATACCATGTGTGCATGAACAATTGCATCATTTATCGGGACGAGCACGTGGAGTCTACCATATGTCCGGTGTGCGGCGTCACTCGATACAAGAAGAGGAAGAAAGCTCCTCGAAAAGTGGTGTGGTACTTTCCGATCACTCCTCGTCTGCAGCGGTATTTCGCGGACCCTAAGGTAGCAAAGCTCCTACGTTGGCACGCGGATAGGGAGGAGAAGAAGCGAGAAGATGACGCAAATGATCCGGAGATAGATAAAAAAGACAAGATGCTGAGTCACCCTAAGGATGCGAGCCAGTGGCAAGCGTTGAACTTCGAAGACCTAGAATTTGGGAACGATCCAAGGAACATCGTGCTGGGCGCGAGCACCGATGGAGTCAATCCATTTGGAAGCCAGAGAAGCACACATAGCACCTGGCCTGTGTTTGTGTGGATGTACAACCTTCCCCCCTGGTTGTGCATGAAGAGGAAGTACATTCACATGAGTATGCTAATTGAAGGACCGAAACAACCAGGGAACGACATCAATCTGTATCTGGGGCTGCTGAAAGAGGAGCTAGACACGCTGTGGAAAACACCAGCCAATACGTGGGACGCCGCAAAGAAAGAATATTTCCCTATGAGAGCCACGCTGCTCACGACGATGCACGACTATCTCGGTTACGGATATGTCGCGGGGCAGGTGGTCCACGGATTTTCTGGATGCGTCAGGTGCATGGATGACACAACGTATCGCCAGCTAGATAGAGATCCCGGGTCTTCGAAAACCGTGTTCATGGGACATCAAAGGTGGCTTCGCGACGATGACCTGTGGAGAAAACGCAAGGATCTGTTTGATGGTGAAACCGAACCCCGAGGACGCCCGCGTACGAGGAGCGGCGAGGAAATAGACAAGCTGTTGAAAAATTGGAAAGATTGCCCACTGTCGGGAAAGAAGCAAAAGGCGCCAGAGCCGGGAAATAAGCGAAAGGCGCCAGAGCCGCTGCTGAAGGTATGGAAAACGAGGTCTGTTTTCTGGGACTTGCCGTACTGGAAGATCCACCGTGTGCCTCACAGCCTTGATGTAATGCATATCACCAAGAACGTGTGCGAGAGTCTGCTTGGTACCCTGCTCAACATGCCAGAGAGGACCAAAGATGGGCCGAAAGCAAGGGCAAACTTGAAATCAATGGGCATCAGGTAGGAGCTTCACGCTATATATGATGATCATGATGATGATGATGATGATGAGGCGAAGCAGGACACGGAAAGTCGTCGCAAAGGCAAAAAGGCCAAGAAGACCGGAAATGACTACCCTCCCGCGTGCTTCACTCTAAGTCAGGAGGAGATCGAGCAGTTTTTCACCTGCCTCGTAGGAGTACAACTTCCTTACGGTTACGCGGGGAAGATAAGCAGATACCTAGATCGGGCGAAGCTGAAGTTCAGCGGGATGAAGTCTCACAACTATCACGTGCTGATGACGCAGATACTTCCAGTTGCAATCCGTGAGATCATGGACGCGCACGTCCGTGAAACCCTATTTGGCCTATGCAACTTTTTCGACGTCATCTCTCGGAAGTCTGTTGGCGTGAGGCAACTTAGAAGGCTACAGGAAGAGATCGTGGTGATACTATGCGAGCTTGAGATGTACTTCCCGCCCGCATTCTTCGACGTTATGGTGCATCTGCTGGTCCATATCGTGGACGATATCATCCAACTCGAGCCGACGTTCCTGCACAGCATGATGCCGTTCGAAAGGATGAATGGTGTCATCAAAGGATACGTTCGCAACATGTCACGTCCAGAGGGAAGCATAGCCAGGGGCTTTCTGACCGAAGAGTGCATCTCCTACTGCACGAATTATCTAGGCATCGAGAACCCCGTTGGTCTGCCCGTCAACAGGCACCTCGGTAGGCTCGCTGGATGGGGTCACCGTGAGGGTCGCCGCGAAATGCATGTTGACTTCGAGGGTCAACTCGCCGACTTTGAAAGAGCAAACCTAGTCGCGCTACAACACATAGACGTGGTCGATCCTTGGGTGGTAGAGCACAAAACCTTTATTGAGAAGACGTACAATGACCGAGGCCAACAGAGGACGGACGGAGATATAATCAAAGAGCACAACTCATGTTTCACGCATTGGTTCAAGCAGAAGCTTTTGTCGTACCCTTTACATGAGGATTCTTCCGCGGAAGAACAACTCATATTCGCCTTGTCACAGGGCGCCGAGCACAACCTGATGACCTATGAGGCGTACGATATCAACGGCTACACATTCTACACCGAGGCCAAGGTCATGAAGAGCGATGGTTATCACAACTCCGGCGTAACGATGGAATCCTACACCGGTAATGACAAGGACAGATACTATGGAAGGATCGAGGAGATCTGGGAGCTGAGCTACGCTGGAGAGAAGGTCCCGATGTTCCGTGTCAGATGGGCCAAGAGCGTCCTAAAAGAAGACCGGTATTTCACCACCATGGTTATACCCGAAGCCAAATCGAAGACCGCGGGCGCAAACGTCACCACGAAAAATGAGCCATGGGTACTGGCTTCCCAAGTTGACCAATGCTTCTTCATTACCGACCCGTCAAAGCCCAGTCGTGTTGTCGTGAGGAGAGGCAAAAGGAAGATCATCGGAATGGATGGAGTAGCCAATGAGCAAGACTTCGACAAGTACGACGACCCGAGGATCGAACATGACGACGATGATGAAGTAGCAGCATACACCACAAGAAGAAGCAGGACCACCCTACCTAAAGGACGTCCGTTCCACAGAAGAACTCCATTTGCGAAAAAGAAGGGCAAGAAGATTGTGAACAGATAGCTAGCTAAGATCGTTTGTATTTAAATCGTAGCCTTCAGTTCTCGATTGTATTTCATGGGCACTTTTTGAACTATCATGAATATTTTTAAATTTCATGGACACTCGATCTTGACCCCCCTCGTCGCCGAGCACCCCCCGATCCATCGGCCGCCGTCGTCGACCCCCGCACCCTCCCCTACTCAACCGCCGCCGCCGACCCCCCGTACCCCTCCCCTACTCAACCG
>LR738714.1:788000499-788015402 GCA_902687465.1 Secale cereale | reverse complement strand
CGACCCCCGCACCCTTCCCCCTACTCAACCGCCGCCGCCGACCCCCTGTTTTAAATTTGATGATATTTTTTAAAAAATTATTTCTATCTTATAAAAAAATATTACTGTTATGATTTAAACAGGTTTGAACATATTTAAACACAAATAAGTATCAAACAACATTTTAAATGCATAAAAAAATTTTGTGGAGCCTGGGAATCGAACCCAGGACCTCCTGGTGGGAGAACTGAGGGCTGACCAGTCGAGCTAGCTAGGGGGGCTTGATGTGTATGAGGTATGGTGGGAGATAAACTATTGGCTCGCGCAGAAATAAAAAAAATTACTAATGGCGCACCAGGGGGTGGTGCGCCATTAGTATGGACGTACTTATGGCGCACCAGGGCGCAGTGCGCCATTAGTATTGTGCCCCATACATATTGGGCTCGAAAAAAAAAACAATACTAATGGCGCACCAGGGTGGAGGTGCGCCATTAGTAAGCCTCCCCACTCGACTTGTTCCCCCCTCTCCCTCTCTGCGCCATATCTCCTCCCCCCCGCACACTTCGCCAGATCGCCTCTGCTCCGCCGCCTCCACTGCGCCGCCGCCCCGTCAACTCCTCGGCCTCGACTGCGCCGCCGCTGCCCCGGCCTCCACTGCCCCCCTCCACCTCACACGCTTGCTGCCCCGTCGCTCCCCTTCCCTCCCCACGAACCCTAGCCGCCCCTACTGAGCCCGTCATCGCCGCGCCATCGTCACCATCGTCGTCGCCGCGCACGAGGCGTCTTCAACGCCAGCGCCCTCGACACCGCCGCCGCCCGCACCTCTTCGACGCCAGCGGCCCCTCCCCGCGTCGACCCCTGCCCTGCGTCGGCCCCTGCCCTGCGCCGCCACCCTCGACCTTTGACGCCGCCGCCGCCGTCGACCCCGACCCCGACCCCGACGGTGACCGGCCGCGCCCGCCCAGGTACCTCTCTTCCTTCCTCCTATGTTGCTGTAAATTTTGCTATAATGAATGCTTTGTTCTTGCCGTAAGGAAGCTAAACATGCTGGGTGGAGTAGGATTAGTTAGTGGTTGCATTTAGTAAGATGAGTAAAATTCAGTAAGATGTGTATTTGAACTCGAAACTCTGAAATTTCAGTAAGATGCAGTCAAAATTCAGTAAAATTCAATAAGATGCAGTCAAAATTTAGTAAAATTCAATAAGATGCAGTCAAAATTCAGTAAGATTTGTACTGTACTTGAAGTCTGAAATTTGGTTTTGACTGAAGATCAGTAAGATTCACAGTTTGTGCTGTTCTGAACAAGGGTTTATCTATCTTTATCAACTTGAGCATATCTATCTTCAGCATATCAAAAAAAAAATAACTGTGTCGGCACATCTATCTTAAGCATACATTACACCTAGGTAGTTTTGCTAAAACTGAGAAAAACCATGGTTTAAAGAAACTGTAGTATTCACTGTGTACACATCTGAATACTAAGGTTTTCAATTACCATGGTTCTCTAAAAACTTTGTTGCCAAACTAGGCCCAATGATGTGCTATATTGAGTGCACAATTATGAATTTTTTTACAACCAATGAGTCCCCTGCATATATTTGAGAAGTGGGTATGATCATCTTAGTTCAATGTGTCTACTGTTCTGCCGTATGTTACTCCCTCCGTAAAGAAATATAAGAGCGTTTAGATAACTAAAGTAGTGATCCAAATGCTCTTATATTTGTTTACAGAGGGAGTACCTTCGATTTCTTCTTCTTTTTCATCAAAAACCTCTTATTCCTTGTAGAACTGAAATAAAAGAAGCTTTCAACTACATGTGTTCTTTCAGAACTAAAATTTGACAGTCATGCTTTTAGCTTAACATTGAAATGTTTCTGGCCATGATCATCAATAATTACTATAACAACTACATACTGAACAGTTAGATCTCCCTACGATGGTTGAAAGGTGGTCTAACAGCAATTCTGAAACACTGAGAGCAGAAACACTTACTACATACATATGCTCAAGAAAACTATTGTTTTCCCCTGCTAAAAAGGGATGAATAATTCTATATTTTATCACCTAAAAAATACAAATCCAAGTTGCATCTCCTGAAGAATATAGTATTCATAAGGTGTTTAGTCAGCCTATTGTTGTAAATATTGTTGTAAATAATTTCAGCATGACCTTGTCTCCTGAAGAATACAGTATTCATAAATTATTGTTGTAAATATTTGAACTTCAAACTATTGTTTTACAAGCTTCTGCAACTTTTCTTAACTGTTGATGCTGCTGTTATGCCTGTATTCACTGTTGTTGCTACTGTACTTGTCATGATGTTGTACTTGTGATGATGCTACTTGTGATCTTCTGAAATGACCCATTGGCGACTTCATTAGGCGGGGATAATGATTTTGCAGGTACCCCGAGAGGCCCTTGAGTTTGCTGGAATGTCGATTAACTTCCGTTCCGGCAAATTCGAATACTCCATATGTCCTATTTTCAGCAAAGGTCATGCTGAAATTTTCCGTGAATTTTAGCATGACTTTGCTAAAAATAGGACATATAGGGTACTTGTGACTAATGCATGGGCCGGGGTAACTTAGTAGTTAATTAAGTAGGATCAAGTGCCCCTTTATTCTACCTGCGTTAAACCATAGGCGGCAATAGAGCCAAGTGATTAGACCCAACTTAGAATTCTCCTTCCCAGCTTAGCGTTTAGGATGCCTCGGTGTCGACAAACCATAGATTATAAAACCTTGGCTTTTAGGGTGCCTCGGTGTCGATAAAAACCGAAATGATGAAAGCTTAGGATTTTAGGGTGCCTCGGCATCGAAAAACCCTCAATTATAAAAGCTTAGCTTTTAGGATGCCTCGGTGTCGACAAACCCTAAATGATGAGACCATGATCTTGTTCCTTGACAATAACCAACTTTTTGACCAAACTTTGTTCCTATTTAGAGAGAAACATGGCCAACAACGATGAGGCCGGCGGTTCGGGCGGCAAGGCATTCTGGGAGTTGTCCCAGGAGATGGAGGAACAACCTCACTTGTATGAGGATGCCGCCTTCCCCACCGATCCTGACACCACTGATGGTACCACCGAGGATGACCCCACTGATGCCACCACTGATGGTGCCGCCGAGGATGCCACCACTGATGATGGCGGCGCACGCACAGATGGCAGCCAACCGAAGAGGCAACAAAAGGACCGGCGCCCGACCGTGCTCCGCACCCTCAAGGAGGAAGTTACTGAAGTGGACTCCGACGGGAATCCAATGGCGCCCGAACGAATAGTCAAGGGGTACTCGCTTCAGCTCGGGTGCATTCTCCGGAGCACCGTCTCGATCAACATCGAGAACCTGAGGCATCCTGACCGAGGGAATTTGCGCAACCTCCTCTTCACGAAGCTGCACGAACGATACAAGTTCCCCGCTCAATTTGAAAACACAAGCCTCAAAGGGAATAAAGTGAACAATGCTGCCCTCACGAAGATGAGCACGGCCCTGTCTACTTGGAAAAGCACGGTGAAGAGAATGATCGAGAAAGGTGAGAGTTATGAGAAGATCAATGAGAAAAATCCTTCGATCACTGAAGATGACTACAATGACTTCAAGATCAAGTGCTCGAGAACCGCAACCTCCGAATCAAGTCAGTGGGGGAAAGAAATGCGGGAGCTGAACTTAGGGGAACACACACTCGGTCCCGGCGGTTACAGAGTGGAGGAGCCTATATGGGACAAGGAGGAGGCGGACCGTGCCGAGCAAGGCCTACCGCCCCTCTTCGATAAATACGGTGACAAGCAGACCAGGAACTTTGTCAGGGCCCAGTACAAGAAGGACCCGAAAACAAAGGAGCTTACCACAGATCCGAAGACCAGGGCGCTTGAGCTTGTTCTGGTAAGGAATACACCCCCGCGTAATTAGCTCCATATGGTTGCATTCTAATTAATGAAGCCAAATTTCTAAATGATTCACATTCCTTCCGCAGGCGACTGAAAGCAGTAGCGCGGGGTCGACTAAGAGCAACCCTTGGGACACGACTCTAAATAGGGCGTTGAATGTAATGAAGAACAAGGATAAGCTCAGTAAGCCGACGTCAGCTGGTCGTGTGGACGGCAAAGGCTTGTCGACAAAATGGTCGTCATACTATAACGCTGGTGGGCGAAAGGAGAAAAAGACCAGCTCGGAAAGCCAGGCACGCGAGGTTCAAGAACTCAAGGCACAGGTGGCGCGGATTCCGGAGATTGTCCAAGAGCAAGTGCAACAACAGCTCGGAGCGACGATCACCGCCATTGTGCCTAGCTTGATCGAGGGGTTGCAGGCGTGGATTGCGGGCGGCCAACAGGGGCCGCCCCCGATTCCCAGCTTCACGGCCAGCAACTCGCAGAACGCGATGGCGGGGCCATTGGTGTCTCCGGCGGAGGCGGCATTGGTGTCTCCGACGCCGGCACGGGAGCTTAATGCACCCGGGTGTACGCCGGCCGGCACCTCTGCAGCAAGAGGCCCCTCCGTCAACTGCACGCCCGTCGTTGGCGGTGCCTCGACATTAGCCGAGCTCGACGCCATCATCACGGTAACTAATTAAGCCTCTCTCGGCCGAGGACTTCATCTCCTTGCCTTTGACTGGGCATCCCTGACGCCCTACATGTTTACGCAGGGCGCCGCCGACATTCCGTGCACTCTCCTGCACTTCGTGAACAACGAGTTGGTCGATGTCGCCAAGGGCAAAATTGTTCAACCGGGCAACCCCTTGTTCCACGGTACCCAGATGCCACCCAACTTGTTTAGGGTTCAACTGGTTCGGGTGCTGCCAGGCTGCGACGAGGTGTTACCTCCGATTCGACCTGTCGGGGCCGACGGTGATGACGTGATGACCCTCAGCGCCTGCCTGAGCTGGCCCCTGCTTTGGCCGAAGAGCCAGATTCGTTTGGGGGGCGGGGGACACCACCCCAAAGACAACACCGCCAGTCGTGCCGGCGCCAAGTCGTCCCCATGGCAAGACCGCCGCAACGGTGCCGGACATCCCTATGACACTGGATCCAAACCTGCATATGGCACAGGATCAGAACGATGACGACGACGATTCATTTGCCAACGTCGATCAGTACTTTGCCGATCATGGGTACGGTGGCGACTTCATGGGGCCTCCTTCTCAAGAACCCAACCCAACAAAAGACGTGCGTGATCTAGCTGGTACCGCGGAGAAGCCAAGTTGCAACAGGCGTCGTCTACCGTTCAGCTCTCAGGAGACGCCTCCAGCTGCCGACTTCACCGAGCCTTAGATAGGCGAGGTGCGAAATATTATCAGCCCCAACACTCTCAAGAAGGCGGTCTCTGAGCAGAACTCGGTCCCAATTCAGGAGAAGAAGAAGGCACGCAAAAGAAAAACTAACAAGGGTGCGAGCCAGCTGGCACCGAGTACGATCCATGCTCAGGACGGGCCAACTTCACCTGAGGATGTAATGAGGAGGGTGCATGTGGCGGGTAGGCCGATGCTACCGAGAAATATGCTGGATGCTGCAACCGGTGCTATGCGGAGTCTGCATGACAGTGTTCTTTCTTTGGAGAAGCGGCGTCTCAGAGAGAAGGATGTGGCATACCCGGTTTTCGCGGCCAAGGTGCCAGAGGGCAAGGGCTTTGTGGATAACTCCATCGGGGGTACGATCGTCTTGCGGTTTGATGACATCCACGCTATGTTGAACCTTTTTCCGCTGCACTACACCTTCGTTCGGCTATTTTCACTGAGTATGGAGATGCGGATCATTCGCGACAAGACCCCGGACATCGTGATAGTCGACCCCTTCTACATGCGTGCCAAGATCTTGGGCAGCGCTGGGGACCGGCAAGTCGCGAGTTCTTACCTCGAAGGCGTCATTCTGGCAAACCGAGATAAGGATAACTTCCTCGTGCCTTACTTTCCCGAGTAAGTCCTCCGCCTCAACCGCCCCGTAACATATGAATTCTTAGATTTCGATCGTTCTTCTTTTAACATTCCGTGTTTTCTGCAGTGACACACATTGCACGCTCATCCTCCTAAGCCCCAAATATTCCATGGCCACGTATTTCGACCCGGACCGTCAGTCGAACAAAGACTACACAAATGTCAAGAAGGTTCTTGATGATGTCCTCCCCGGCTACGCCAAATCTGGAGGCACCTTCATCAGGCCTATTCGTAAGACCGGCAAGCACGTGTTCTCCCACAATACGACATTCTGCTGCGTCAAGCAGCCGCCTGGCGGTCAGAAGGGTGCCTACTATGCCATCCATCACATGCCGGCGATCGTACGGGACCATCATCAACTTCTGCTACCGAGTAAACTCAAAGATTGGGCCGCGAGCGTGTCGGCAATCCAGGACGCGGACATCAGACAAGAATTCTTTCGCATCCAGTCGGAGTTTGCGGAAATCATCCATCAAGATGTCCTTCGTACCTCGGGGCAGTTCTACCTCAGAAATCAACCGTCGAACAGTGACATCGACACAATGCTACAAATGCAGGCTGACAATGCCCGTGATTTCATGACTCCCACGATAGACGGCGGCTTCATCCACGCTCCGGTCCCTTGAGTCGAGTCGAAAGCAGTGATGCTGTGTCTAGTTCTGAAACATCGATTGGCTCATGTTGTAATTAAACTTTAATGAACTTGTAGTATGTCTCTTTGGTTTCGAGAGTCGTTCAACTTAGATGTAATCGATGCTATTAATGTCTTGCTTTTCTCTTTCGATCGTTCTGTTGCATACTTATATATTGCTTATGTATTGTCTATGAATTGGTACTAACGTTTCGTTTGGCTAGTGCATAGCGATGCCGTCGTATGTCGTGTACAAGGGTAAGGTTCCCGGAGTCTACGACGACTGGGAGGAGTGTCGGAGCCAGGTTCACCGATTCAGCGGTAACAGTTACAAAGGGTACACCACTAGGGCCGAGGCCGAATCTAGATACGCCCGCTATCTAGCGGGAGAGGGGAGGGAGCGTTGGAGGAACCGGATGAAGACGAGTTTCATCGTGATGATGCTCATCGTGATGACCGCAGCTCTCTTCTATGTGATGGTAGTTTAGATGATCGATATCGACTTGTAATGTGAAGACAAACTCGCTACTCGTGGTCTCGAGACTTGTAATATATTGTTCTATCTTTGTTCGGTCTTTTCAATTCGGAGACTAATATGATGAATTGTATTCAGAGACTAATCTTCTATTGTATTCGATGAATTTGTTGTTGATGTGTGCTGTCTATATTCTGTCCAATTATACATTTTGTAATCTGTACAAAAAAACCGAAAAATAATAAAAAAGAAAACCTAATATTCATACTAATGGCGCATCACATCACAGTGCGCCATTAGTATGCCAATGGATACTAATGGCGCATCATCAGAAAGTGCGCCATTACTATACCGAAATTACTAATGGCGCAACTTTCTGGCGTGCGCCATTAGTATGCCAAAGCACTTGGGTACACATGGCCCCCTGGAAGGCATACTAATGGCGCACTACTGTGCATACTAATGGCGCATCTGTGGTGCGCCATTAGTATACCAGATACTAATGGCGCACCAGAGGTGCGTCATTAGTAAAATATACTAATGGCGTGGCACTAATGGCGCACCACTAATGCGCCATTAATGGCCAAATTGGGTGCGCCATTAGTAGGCCTTTTTCTAGTAGTGTTGGTTTGGAATAGGGGTTCTTGGCGCTATCAAAGAAAGTGTTGTGCGCAATGAAGACATTAGCATTGAAGCACCGTGGCGAAGTGGCAGTACTTGGAAGCCTGGGCAGTCTTGGCTTTGACTTCTGAACCTGAGGCCTGTGCTCGACGTGGTAATCAAATTGAGGACCAGTAGCAGGCGGACCAGCAGCAGGCGGAGGAACCAGAATAGGCCATTTGACAGTGATGAGCTGGTCATCTTTGTTGTATGCTTGCTCGATAGTATAGGATCTAGGGCTGGCCGCCACCCCTAGGGGTGGAAACCCTAAAGGGGGTGCAGCCCCTCCCTTCCCCCTATATATACTTGAGGTTTGGGGCTGCCCAACACACGGTTTGACCTCTCTCGCTTGGCGCAGCCCAACCTCTCTCCCTCCTCGTCTCTCGCAGTGCTTGGCGAAGCCTTGCTGGAGTCCCGCGCTCCTCCACCACCACCACGCCGTCGTGCTGCTACTGGATGGAGTCTTTCCCAACCTCTCCCTCTCTCCTTGCTGGATCAAGGCGTGGGAGACGTCATCGGGCTGCACGTGTGTTGAACGCGGAGGCGCCGTTGTTCGGCGCTTAGATCGGAATCAACCGCGATCTGAATCGCTATGAGTACGACTCCTTCATCCGCGTTCTTGCAACGCTTCCGCATCGCGATCTACAAGGGTATGTAGATGCACTCCCCTCCCCCTCGTTGCCAGATTACTCCATAGATAGATCATGGTGATGCGTAGAATTTTTTGATTTTCTGCTACGATCCCCAACAGCAAGTGGACTGGTTGAAACACCGTGTTGAAGAGAATTCAAGGACGTATTATGGGCTTCTACTTGATCGACTACTTGCCTTTTATAATAAATAAAAACTTCAATAGACCTTTGGATTAAGTATTTCTTAAGTATGACTAGTATTGTTTGTTGTTGCGATATTGTTGTGAGTTATGAATTTTAAAAGCTTGGCCACTCTCTAGTGTAATGTGGTTGGATAAAAACATGTTCTCATATTATTTGCAAAGTAGAAATAAGTTCATGTTTCTTTGTATATATCACCCGATATTTTTTGTCTGTTTCCGGTCCGAGTTCGTTCCGAATCCGTAGTCCGATACAATCCGCATTTGAATCCGCATCCGATCAATATCCGCTCCGCTTCGAATCCGAGAAAAAATATGGTAAAAGGATATGGTAAAGGCATTGTCCGATCCGATTCCTTTTACATCCCTATGCATGAGTCCACACTAGTTTAACACAAATACACTAGATGCATGCATGAGAAGAGCATGCATGAAGAGGGGCGATGAGATGAGCATGCATGAAGAGGGAACAACTATGATGACCTGAGAATGCAACCAATCGCACCCTAATTTACTCTACCTTTAGCTAGGGTAGTGGTCTACTCACTTGTTGGCGTTTAATGATGACCCTTCATCCACATGCATTTGTTTGCGTTGCCTTGCTCCAGTGAATGAAGAAAGGCAACACCCTAATTCTATCCTATCTATGAGCCAGCACCAAGGTACACCACCACTTACAAGCCGCAAAGATCACAGATGGAGGGCGAACCTGCGGGCTTAAATCCTCCTCCTGCGGGCTCAAGCCGCGAATAATTCATTATTTTATGCAAGGAGATTTAATGCCTATCATTTTTAGATGCCTTCTCCTTGTTATGTTTGTTGGTTAGGCGACACAACATGTTATCATATTGGAGTCGTCAATGCGGAACCCAATAATAGTACGGTGTTTTCCGAGACCACAAAGTGAGTTGTCATCATCACCCAAACATAAAGGCAAGAAATGCCCTAACAGTACAGGAGCCCGGACGCGACACCATTGATGCTGTGAAGCCTCTGCGTCTAGGAGAGCATGGCGGGACTGGTCTGGGCGTGCAGGTAGCCGTCCAAGCTGCCGTTGGCCATGCGCTCGTAGACAATGAGAAACTCTTTCTTGTGCCGACAATAGCCAATGAGGTGGACAAGGTTCCGGTGTCGCAGGTGGCAAGGATGATGATCTCGGTTGTTAACTGGGCTAGCCCCTGCCTTGACTCGAAGGAGATAGTCGCCGCGGGTCTCCTTGGGAGAGCTAGCGCTGCTAGCCACTTCGCCCAAGTTTCGCTAGTGATAATTTTGAGATGTGTTCCGTAGTTAAGGCGAGGGAAGCCAGGTTTCCATTTGTTTTCATGTTCTTTTTCTTATTTCTTCTTATTTCTTTGTTCTTCTCCACTTTTTGTTTAGTTTCCTTTTTCCTTTTCCATTTTTTCCTTTCTTTTGTTTTTCCTTCTTCGGGTTTTTATTTCTTTTTGGTTTCTCCTGTAAATACTTGTTCAACACTTTGCAAATCCTTGTTCAACATTTTTTAAATACTTGTTCATCATTCTTATATATATGATCAACATTTTTTCAAATAACTTTCAACATTTTTCAAATACTTGTTCAACATTTTCAAATAATTGCTCAACATACTTATATAAATGATCAATATTTTTTTCAAATATTTCTATACATTTTTCAGAAACTTTTACAACATTTTTGAAATAGCTGTTCAACTTTTCTAAATATAATCCTTAACATTTTTAAAATACTTATCAAATAATTTTATTTAAATTATCAACATTTCTTCAAATACGTGTACCACATTTTTTCAAATACGTGTTTAGCATTACTTAAATACTCGTTCAAGATTTTCAAATGTTTTTGAAGAGTATTTTGTGTAATATATATATTTAGAATATTGTAAAGTATAAACAATAGTAGAAAAATAAAAGAATAAAAAACAGAAAATGTATAAATGAAACTTAGAATGTGCCATCCTGTGAACCTGGGTCGGCCCATGTGCAGCTGCCTCAACGCGATGAAAAGCCCTATTTGCCGTGCTCTGCGGCAAACAGTCAGGGTTTCGCACTGGAGGGTGGGCCGGCTGTTAAGCGTTCCAATCCTATCTGTTTTTGGAACCTTCTATGAATCTTCCGAGCCGAGGTTGTTTTTTTTCCTTTGAAGGTTCCTGAACCGATTTTTTCTATTTGCATTTTTTTCTATTTTCAATGAATGTTTCAGAATTTTTTCTAAAATTGAAATTATCAGATTTTGTTCGATTTAAGATTTTTTTCCTATTTTCACATTTTTTTCAGAAGTTTCATAAAAGTTTAGTATTTCCAAAATTGTTCCTTTTTAAAAAAAAAATGTTCAAAATTTCAAGAAGTCTTTGTATTCAGAAAGTTTGTTCAAACTACAAAATGTTCGATTTAAGGAATATGTTCCCGTCTTAAAAATGTGTTCAAAAGTTTTAAAAAATATTCATGTTTAAATTTTTCTTCACAAATCCAAAAGTGTTTGCGTTTTATATTTTGTTCATGAATTAGGAAATGCTCAGGAATTTTAAAAAATATTCTAATTTTCTAAAATTGTTCATAAAATATAAAACAAATCTCGTTTTCAAAATTTCTTAATAAATTCAGAAAACTTTCATGTTTTTCAATTTTGTTCACATATTCAAAAGAATCTGGGGATTTTACAAAATGTTCCTGATTTCAAATTTGTACAGAAGTTCAATAAATATTCTATTTAAATATTTGTTCAATCATTAAGATATTTTGGGGAATTTTAGAAAATGTTCCAATTCAGATATTTGTTTAGAAATTCAACAAATATTCGATTCATGGATGCATACAAAAGCAAACAAGTGCCTATTATTACACACGATACGCCACGCAACGACCTTCTGAGCAGATGTGGTTTAGCTTCTCAAGAGGCATCTAGTGTCTCAGCAGGTCATGCCCTCTATTTAAAGAAGCAATACTTACTAAAATGAAAATACCGATCATATATGCATTCGATTGTCATCATTGTATATCGTCTATCGTTGTTTTGATGGCTTCGGTTTTCCATTTTTCCTTCCGCCTGGTATAGCTTCGGTCTTCTATGACTTTGCTCTCGGCCCAAGGCCGGTCCTAAGATTTTAGGGGCCCCGGGCGAAATTAGGGGCCCTAATCTATACATGAAATAGTTATTCAACGATTTCAATTTTTGAAAGATACTTCCAATTTTTTGTCCAACTTCTATGTTTTCGCTCGGACAACATACAACGAATAAAATATGTGTTATAGTTGTATTTTTTTTTCTAATCAAGGATTCTAGTTGAATCTACACTGATAGAGCTCTTTAGTAAAACATAATTGCATTATCGTACATGTATCCAAGGCCTAAGATCAGAAAGCATAGGAACAACATGCTGCCCACAAAATGGTAAAACAACACCAAAATGATAACACCCACACATGTGACATTTTTACACTTCGTCCGTTTTGGTTTGCACGAATCTTGACGATCTTTATAAAATTGAAGTGCCACGTAGACGTAGTGTTTGGTGGGGGTTAGAGAGTTCGCCCACACGACCTCCACAATGCCGTTGCCAGCTGCGCCATGTGGGTGAACCAACCCTCGCCCACACGGACACCATCCAGTCCACGACGTGTGGGCGAACTGCTCTTCGCCCACACGACGCTCGTACGATGATAGATGGCAGGTGCCGTTGTGCATATGTGGCAACTAGTTAATCACACATGGCAACTCTGGTTGACCATACATGGCAAATATGTTTAGACCACACATGGCAACTAGTTAATCACATGAGGCAACTATGGTTGACCATACATGACAAATATGGGTTGACCACACGTGGCCATGGATGCACCATCCACGTTCACGCGAATATCAAACTTGCATAGGCCATAGAGATTGCCGCCATAGGAAGTGATGTCGGTGAGCTCTTGACTGGGATATAAATGTACCATGCACCTGCCACTGCGGCAAGCAACTTTGAAGAGCACCACGCTGCAGTTTTATGCAAGACCCTGGTTGTTTGTCATGGCTGCGAGTATGCAATCAGGCAAGGTGGTCGCGTGGAAGAATACAACTTGGTGACATGGTTTCCGTGGAGGAACCTGCTCGGCTGCTCAGCCAGCATCACCTCGGCACCAAAGAAGAGTTTCATGATCCTGGTAGAGATACTCCAACGATACAGACAAAAGACCTAGCTGCCAGCATAGCCGCCAAGGATCCTGCAACCCACGATCTTTCCCTGGGGCCGCACGACAGTGCCGTCCTTGGGGCAGTAAGCGGGCTTCATGGTGAAGCCATTCGGTGACAGGAGTAGCCACGGTAGCACCGATATGGCCGGTGTTGCGCATGTGGCTGCCATGAGCGGCAAACGACGGCGAAGCGGGCTCGCCCGTGCAGGGAGGCCAGCATGCGGTAGATCGTAGCGAGGAGATCATTGGGAAACGTGGAAGACCAACATTGTTGCCGCGCCTCAGCGCCGCCGCACACGTGCTTGGCTTTGTCCTCATTAGCGGTGGCGGCTATCTACAGCAGGGCGTATGAACGACTGAACAAACAACGATCAAATCCAGCTCATTGTTATATAGACTCTTCGTCGTTCGCGTAATGGGCTTTATTTAGTCTGAATCCAGTTTGTCCCGTAGGCATGTCTTATAATCTTAGCCGGATCCGACGATTGGGAGAGTATGTGTGGTGGTGGGTAGGAGGGGCGCGGGCTTCTGCTCCACAGTGCAGATTGGGGGTGTGTAACCTCCGTCCCGAGATTGTAAACTCCATCCACTTTTTGTTGCAACGTTTCATCTACTCGTGCGTATGGATGCCAACAAGCTCGAACACCTTGAAGAAAGGCTCGAGGTCGATAGACCACTGGGTCCTCAAAGCCATCGCAAGCTTGTCGGTCCTGCGATCTTTGTTGAAATCTTTTATGATGCCACATAACAAACAACGATAAGTGGTCTACGCAGAAACTTAAAAGAGGGATGATTTTTAGTGTACTCAAGGTGTTTCCAAAAAGCTTTAAGTGCACAATTTCAAATTATATGGAATTCAGCATTAAGCCACTTGTTTACATAAAGATCCTACCAGCAGTTTAGTGTAGTTCATTGTATATGGGATGGTATTGTGCACTGTGCGAAGTAGAGAGGATGATTAAGCACATATTGTAACCTTTATCATACGGTACCAGGTAAGAATAATTATCCCCTATCGTACCAATAATATATTTTGTGAGCGCGTCGAACTATCATATCTACTCAATTTATAATGATTTAGGAAACATATATAACAGACATTTGGAAAATAACCCCATATAAAGAAGTATTAGTTACGGTTGCAGACTAAACATAATTTTAGAAATAATTTGCATGCAGTATAATAGCATATTTCATATCTACATATTTGTGTGAGTGACTTCCATATATAAACATGTTAAATTTGGTTCGAGGGACTAAAAGATATAAATATTTTGAAAATCATTTGAATCTGCCAAAAAATAAAAAGAGGAAGATTAAACACAGTTGCTTGGCCAAAATTCCAATATTTTGCAACCCATTTGTTAAGAATTCTGAGAGAAAGGGCCCATCTGCTAAGAACTCAGACAGAAAAGAGAGAAAAGGAAAAAGAAAAAGGAAAAGAAGCAAGGATCGAACCCAAACCTTCGATGTGGTTTGGTGCGGCTCTAGCTAGTGGGTTGCCTGCGTGCATATGATTAAAGATAGTGGATCATTGTATATATAAACTAAAAGCGACGATGGATGCTGAAGCAAACCCCTTTTCACTTATCGATGGCATTGGCTCTAATTTATTGCAACTTTAGTGGCAATTCTCTGAGGGATGAGCAGTAACATTAGTCCCTTTATTGGTAGGTATAGATATACATATGTATACATAGCCGCAACTATACTTCGCAACAATACGTAGCTGATGCTCATGAAATAGTCCAACATAGAACTACATTGCATGCTAGCTATACTCCTCCTTATTTTGCCATGTACATCAGATACTATAAGATGTATACATTGCATACATGTGAAAGAAAATACAAGCAGCGCTGTCCGTCAATAGATACTATAATTGAGTAGTCCCTGCCAAAAGCCAGTAGAGTAACTGAGCCGTGGCTGCCAAAAGACAATCCCTACCAAAAGCCAGTAGATTAATTATGACGTACCCACCAAAAGTCAGTAGAGTAATTGAGCCGTGTCTGCCAAAAGATAGTCCCTGCCAAAAGCCAGTAGAGTAATTGTGCCATACCTACCAAAAGCCAGTAGAGTAATTGTGCCGTACCTGCCAAAAGCCAGTAGAGTAATTGGAAAGTACTTGCCAAAAGGCTCCCTGAAGGAGCCTCGTCAGTCGAGCTTTATAACACGCGCTCCTCTCCTATCCTCGCTCACTCCATCATCGCCATAGAAATCACGACCCCCCC
>LR738714.1:787988329-788000489 GCA_902687465.1 Secale cereale | reverse complement strand
CCCCTCCCCCCCGGCGCGTACTCTCCCTCAAGTTATCCCACCACTCCTATCGGAGTCACCATATTGCCATTGCGGCCGCCACAATCATGACCCAGCTCAATCCCCATCTCACCTCCATGTACGCCGCGGTAATTCCGCCCCTCACCTCTATAGCCATTGTGTTATTGAGGGGAGGGACTTATCATGCTGTACATGTAGGTGATGTGGGCGTTGTGCTGGGTCCTGAGCATGGCAGCCTTCATAGTTAGTCACCATTAATGAAGAGACTGGAGTGCATCAGTGCATGAATGGATCAACTACCTTAGTGTCGATGGATGGAAGCTAGGCTACCTAGCCATATTACAGTGGGAGCCATCGAACTCAGTTAAAGCGAATGTTTTGCAAAGATAAAAAACAAGGCAAGTATTTATATCCATCTAAATGAAGTCAACTACACATATAAATATAGTTTTCTTTGCACATTGTTTCTCTGGTGTAGGAGGATGTTAGTTTGGCAATTGCTCAAGAAAATCTGCAAGCTGCGGCAACGCAAATTATACAACAACCTTTCCTAAGTTGATCTTCATCCATAGTTGGTGATCCAATACATCCCGAGAAAACTGAAAACTTATATGAATGCCTTTCTGTGTGCCTTGTTCTCAGCAAAAGAGCTGAAAAAGGTTTTGCTTATGATGAGCCCCAATAGATCGCAGGCATTGATGGTCTTACAACAGGATTTACGAAGAGCACTGGGGCCTAATTGGTGACACCATCCCTAATGAAGTTCTCAGCTTTCTAAATGTTGTTCTCTATTGTAGTTCACCCACGGATCGACCACATCACTACATGACAAACGAGAACAAAAATTGTAGCCAAGGGCCCTTGTCGTGCCTTTTTTCTCTCTCTTTATTTCTTTCTTTTTTCTTTATTTCTTCCCGGTACAATCTTTTGTTACAGCCTGGCCGACTGGTGTATATATATATATACACACACGCAGCCGCCGCCACCATAGGCATGTCTTAATTGGAAGGAAACTCGGCCATGTAACTAGTATTATCTTAAACATACTTTGTTCTAATGTAAGTCTTACTTAGTAACTTTGTACTCGCAGTTGCTTAATTTATATGTTTTGCAGAGGAGACTTCGGTCTTACTGTTAGTTCCACGTGGAGTTTAACATTGACCGAGTAGCTTGGGAAATCCAAACAGAAGTCTGGTTCCTCTGGAGGGTCTTGTGGATAGTCAAGCTTCTCAGCCTTTTCCTTTTAATTATAGTTGTCTGTACTTAGACAGGTTTGTACTTTCCTTACTTGTCTGACTTTTTCATGTTGGGTCATGAGACTCATGTTTGTAATTTCATGTTATGTATCGCTCTTTTGAGCCTTAACTATACTTGAGTTGTAGAGTTATGTTTGGATCGAGTTTGGATGGGTGTTTGACGATCAATTCGATCCTCTCGTACTTACATCAAAGGAAAAGGAGCCTTCTTTTACGCGCCTACACCGCTGCCCTCAAAACCAGTTGGAATGGCTTGACACCCATCCGCACATGCATGGAACAAAAGTTCTTCTCCATCCACAGATGCCACAGAGCCTTGCAGCCAAGACCCTGGAATCAGGCGTGCAACACCCTAAAGCTTTTGCTCCCTTACCAACAAGGATAAAATTCGACAAGTCGTGGCGAGTTTGGCTAGAAATTTCAGCAACATAACGCGTCGCACGGATCAAGAAGCGCGTCCACAACATCACTACATGAGTGAAACACAGTTTTGTCCTAGTTGAAATGCATGGGCGAGTGCATCTTCCGGTCTGGCTAGAAACTTCGGCTGCATAACACGTCCACAACGACACTACATGAGTGAAAAGGGATTTTGGATGGTAGGAAGGATGGATTAGAAAAGTTATTTTGCGCCAAACATGTCAGCATGGTTAATTATAGCTGCAGAGTTGCCTTCATAAAGTTCTACATGCCAGATTATCAAGACGCTTTGTTACTAGCCCATTTGATTTTGAAACTGTGCTAGTGGTGTCATATAAATCCAATCTACTACAGTAGTTCCTAACTACTATTGTGAATAGTGTTAATCCCTAATATATAAAAACTCTCTCTCTCTCTCTCTCTCTCTCTCTGTCAAAACAAAATTATATCTGAGCATCTTAGTACTGAATAACATACCGTTGAAAAATGGGTAAGTAGTCGTGCATGCATGCGGGCACTGAACATGTTCATATGCTTATGCTTTCCTTTTGGCTTAATCTACATATTCTCAACTAGGAAGTATATATCTATCATGAAATCAGGTCATATCACTACTAGAGAAAACACTGTTAGTGGCTCACCTATTTTGAACACTAATGGCGCACTATAGGTGCGCCACTATTACCACGCCGCTAGTAACAAATACTAATGACGCATCTATGGTGCGCCATAAGTATCTCAGACACTAATGGCGCACCACCTGGTGCGCCATTACTATCCCAGACACTAATGGCGCACCTAAAGTGCGCCATTACTAGGCATCGAAGTGCGCCACTTCTGTTACTCCAAAGGAGCCATGCGTACCTTGTGCTCTGGGTTACTAATGGCGCACTTTCTGATAATGTGCCACTGTTGTGTTTATCTCAGTGCGCCACTAAAGTGCAATATAAACAGCATAACATATAAACAACAGATTTATCGAATACCATAGGAGATTAGTCTCCGAATACAATTCATCATATTAGTCTCCGAATTCAAAATACCGAACAAAGTTAGAACATTACAAGTCTCGAGACCGCGAGTAGCGAGTTTGTCGTCACATTACAAGTCGATATCTAAACTACCATCACATAGAAGAGGGTTGCGATCATTGAAAGAGCTGTATATCGACTAGAGGGGGGGTGAATAGGCGATTTTTATGAAAGTCTTCAAAACATGGAAGTTTCGAAGACAAACGATAGAGCCGATCCTATTTATATGCAGCGGAAGGTAGACTACACTAGACAAGCCATAGTCAAGTATTCAATGAAGTGAAAGCATGAAGACTAATAGCAGCTAGGCAGTATGGATCAGGATGGAAGATTGTATGAAGCCAGTCAGAATAAGCAGTCGCACAGTGAAGTCAATCAGATAGGGCAAGCATGCAATGACTTCACAAAGATAGACAGTAAATAAAGAGAGGGAAGAGGGATAGAACCAGTAACTTGGGGAAGACAGTGATTTGTTAGACCAGTTCCAGGTGCTGTGACAACTGTACGTCTGGTTAGGGAGGCTGAGATTTAACTCAGATGACCGCGTCTTCACCTTATTCCCCTTGAGCTAGGGACACCTAGTCCTCGCCCAATCACTCTGGTAAGTCTTCAAGGTATATTTCCAAACCTTCACAGACTTCGTTCATCGACGATCCACAATGACTCTTGGATGCTCAGAACGCGACGCCTAACCGGCTGGAGGAATCACAGTCCTCAAGTGTAACAAGTCTTCTGATCACGCAGACAGAAAGACTTCAGTGATGCCTAACACTCTTTGGCTCTGGATGTTTGGGCTTTGTCCTCGCAAGGATCTCTCTCTCAAATGCTTCGGAGGTGGGTTGCTCTCAAACGACAAAAGCCGTGTAATAACTTTGAGCAGCCACCAATTTATGGTGTAGGGGGTGGGCTATTTATAGCCACTAGGCAACCCGACCTGATTTGTCCGAAGTGACCCTGGGTCACTAAGGAACTGACACGTGTTCCAATGGTCAGATTTCAAACACACGCGGCACCTTTACTTGGGCTACAAGTAAAGCTGACTCATCCAGCTCTGGATAAGATTTGCTCTCATTGTCTTCACTCGAAGACATAGGATTTGGTTGAGCATCACTTCGGTCACTATGACTTTGTTCACATGGACCCCACTTAATAGTACGGTGGTTCCTATGACTCAACAAAGAAGAAAAGGGAACAGCGAAACGTCTAAGTCTTTGCGCTCCATAGTCTTCACACAATGTCTTCTCTCGTCATAGTCTTCAATATGGATATCTTCATATACCACCATTGTCGTCAATGTCTTCATACATTTTTAGGGGGCATCTCCGGTAGGTAAACCGAATCAATGAGGGACTACTACCTGTGTTATCCTGCAATTCTCACAAACACATTAGTCCCTCAACCAGGTTTTTCGTCAATACTCCAAAACCAACTAGGGGTGGCACTAGATGCACTTACAATCTCCCCCTTTTTGGTGATTGATGACAAACTGGTTGATGTTTTCAACGGGGATAATAGTATGTGAAATTGTAAAGGATAAAGGTATTGTCATCATAAGTAGCAAAAGGCTCCCCCTAAAGATGTGCATATAATTAATTTGCTTTTGAATGCAAATGCACATGGCAGGTTGTACTTGTGGAGATCCTCTTTAACTTATGAAGAGAATTCATCATGCACAATTGATATGTCGAATATAATGATATGCATAATGAGAAATGGACGTCTGCAGAATGAATAAGTGCTGAATTTATCATCGCATTACAGAGTATCAGACAACGTAGCAGACGACCATCAAGTTTAAGTGTTACAACTCAAAGAACCAAATGTAACAAAAGCGAGAGTTGTAAACACTAGGCAAAATATAAAGCACCCGCCCATATGGACCCACTTGAAGACTATCAACTCATATGCTTCTCCCTCTTTTGTCAGTAAGGACCAAAAAGGTTTGAAGACACAGAGCCTCTACTCGTTCCCAGTTGGAGTAGGAGAAGATGCAGGGTCGGCGTTGGTGTTTGGCGGTGCAGTAGTACTTGGAGCAGTGTTGACACACGCTGAAGGAGGAGGTGGTGAGGTAGCATCATCTTGATCATCGATCACTCTAGCATCCACCGTAGCAGCGGAGGAGGAATAGTCAGAGTCTTCAAGAGAAGGAGTTTGACGCAAAACAACAGTCCTTGGGGGAGTGTTGTCAAACTTGAATCTTTCAGTGAAGCCATCGTCTTGAAGATCTGCTTCAGCACTCAGCAATGTCAAACTCTTCCATGACCTCCGACAGGTTTCTTGAGCAACAAAGGCATTCTTAGTGGCAAGGTTGCGAATACGATTGATGTCCACCAAGAGGCTTTGCATCTGACGCTTCAGCCTGAATTGATGCTTATCCTGTTTCTGATGTAAGGCAACTAGAAGTTCTCGGTCATTAAGAACACGAGATCGCTTCTAAGGCCTTTGGGCAATGGTTCTCTCAGTAGCTTCAGTCTCTGCATGGTGAGGTAAGCGAGTATGTCCAGTCAGAGGATAAACACGAGTGACTGCTGAAACTCCTTCAATGGGCTGAGTGAAGCTTTGGTGATCAGCATTGTGAAGACAAACAAGCTCTTTGGCAGGCTCTTGGTATATGGCTTCAATTGACATATCAACCTCTAGCAAGAATATGAGATGGTTGCGAGCAGAAGGTTGATAGTTGATGGCTGAGTGAAGCTTGATGAGACGCATGACCCATGGACCATAGAACTTAAGTCCAAAGAGATCAGAGCGTGATACAACCAACTGCCTGATAAAGAAGTCTTGAGCATTGAAGCTGATGCCATTGAAGATATAGAAGACCAATGTCTTCATTGTTCCTTCAAGTTTGGCAGATGAAGAGTGTCCTTTGACAGGCCATAGAGTTCGCCTAATGATATGATATATTGTGCGTGGCAGATACTCAAGGTCTTCAACAAAGAACTCCTTTGGGTACTCAGCATCGAGTGGCAAGGGCTTCATCATGCTTAGCATTTGGCTCATGTTGGGCTTTGGCTTTTGAAAGATACTCTCCAAAGCTTCACACTGTCGTTGACAACCAGGTTCATATAGTTCTCCTGGAGTGGGCAGGCCAGTTAGCTCAATGAGATGAAAGGCTTTGGCTTCATGATGAACATTTCCTGTCATCC
Organism: Secale cereale; assembly: GCA_902687465.1. Classification (NCBI taxonomy): domain Eukaryota; kingdom Viridiplantae; phylum Streptophyta; class Magnoliopsida; order Poales; family Poaceae; genus Secale; species Secale cereale. The sequence continues at coordinate 787,994,636 of LR738714.1, read as the reverse complement.
ACTCAAGGACCCATGTCTTCGGATCCCTGCTGTAGCCGCGAATGTGGAGGGTTGCATAGAATTGCAGAAGCAGCTCTTCATTCCAATGCTCTTTATTAGTCACAAAGTTCAGCAAGCCAGCATCACGGAAGCTATCAAGGGCTTCTTCAAGGCAAGGCAACCCAGTAATGGCTTCAGTGTCAAGACGCATATGTGGGAAGATGCGCCCTTGATCATAGAGAACACGTGAATAATAGCTGCGCTGTTGATAGCTCCAGAACATATCTGATGAAATCCTTGGTTTGGAATAGGGGTTCTTGGCGCTATCAAAGAAAGTGTTGTGTGCAATGAAGCCATTAGCATTGAAGGACCATGGCGAAGTGGCAGTACCTGGAAACCTGGGCAGTCTTGGCTTTGGCTTCTGAATCTGAGGCCTCTGCTCGACGTGGTAATCAAATTGAGGACCAACAGCAGGCGGACCAGCAGCAGGCGGAGGAACCAGAATAGGCCATTTAACAGTGATGAGCTGGTCATCTTTGTTGTATGCTTGCTCGATAGTATGGGATCTAGGGCTGGCCGCCACCCCTAGGGGTGGAAACCCTAAAGGGGGTGCAGCCCATCCCTTCCCCCTATATATACTTGAGGTTTGGGGCTGCCCAACACACGGTTTGACCTCTCTCGCTTGGCGCAGCCCTACCACTCTCCCTCCTCGTCTCTCGCAGTGCTTGGCGAAGCCTTGCTGGAGTCCCGCGCTCCTCCACCACCACCACGCTGTCGTGCTGCTACTGGATGGAGTCTTCCCCAACCTCTCCCTCTCTCCTTGCTGGATCAAGGCGTGGGAGACGTCATCGGGCTGCACGTGTGTTGAACGCGGAGGCGCCGTTGTTCGGCGCTTAGATCGGAATCAACCGCGATCTGAATCGCTACGAGTACGACTCCTTCATCCGCGTTCTTGCAACGCTTCCGCATCGCGATCTACAAGGGTATGTAGATGCACTCCCCTCCCCCTCGTTGCCAGATTACTCCATAGATAGATCTTGGTGATGCGTAGAATTTTTTTGATTTTCTGCTACGATCCCCAACAGCAAGTGGACTGGTTGAAACACCGTGTTGAAGAGAATTCAAGGACGTGTTATGGGCTTCTACTTGATCGACTACTTGCCTTTTATAATAAATAAAAACTTCAATAGACCTTTGGATTAAGTATTTCTTAAGTATGACCAGTATTGTTTGTTGTTGCGATATTGGTGTGAGTTATGAATTTTAAAAGCTTGGCCACTCTCTAGTGTAATGTGGTTGGATAAAAACATGTTCTCATATTGTTTGCAAAGTAGAAATAAGTTCATGTTTCTTTGTACATATCACCCGATATTTTTTGTCTGTTTCCGGTCCGAGTTCGTTCCGAATCCGTAGTCCGATATAATCCGCATTTGAATCCGCATTCGATCAATATCCGCTCCGCTTCGAATCCGAAAAAATATATGGTAAAATGATATGGTAAAGGCATTGTCCGATCCGATTCCTTTTACATCCCTATGCATGAGTCCACACTAGTTTAACACAAATACACTAGATGCATGCATGAGAAGAGCATGCATGAAGAGGGGCGATGAGATGAGCATGCATGAAGAGGGAACAACTATGATGACCTGAGAATGCAACCAATCGCACCCTAATTTACTTTGCCTTTAGCTAGTGTAGTGGTCTACTCACTTGTTGGCGTTTAATGATGACCCTTCATCCACATGCATTTGTTTGCGTTGCCTTGCTCCAGTGAATGAAGAAAGGCAACACCCTAATTCTATCCTATCTATGAGCCAGCACCAAGGTACACCACCACTTACAAGCCGCAAAGATCACAGAAGGAAGGCGAACCTGCGGGCTTAAATCCTCCTCCCGCGGGCTCAAGCCGCGAATAATTCATTATTTTATGCAAGGAGATTTAATGCCTATCACTTTTCAGATGCCTTCTCCTTGTTATGTTTGTTGGTTAGGCGACACAACATGTTATCATATTGGAGTCGTCAATGCGGAACCCAATAATAGTACGGTGTTTTCCGAGACCACAAAGTGAGTTGTCATCATCACCCAAACATAAAGGCAGGAAATGCCCTAATAGTACAGGAGCCCGGACGCGACACCATTGATGATGTGAAGCCTCTGCGTCTAGGAGAGCATGGCGGGACTGGTCTGGGCGTGCAGGTAGCCGTCCAAGCTGCCGTTGACCATGCGCTCGTAGACAATGAGAAACTCTTTCTTGTGCCGACAATATCCAATGAGGCGGACAAGGTTCCGGTGTCGCAGGTGGCAAGGATGATGATCTCGGTTGTTAACTGGGCTAGCCCCTGCCTTGACTCGAAGGAGATAGTCGCGGCGGGTCTCCTTGGGAGAGCTAGCGCTGCTAGCCACTCCGCCCAAGTTTCGCTAGTGATAATTTTGAGATGTGTTCCGTAGTTGAGGTGAGGGAAGCCAGGTTTCCATTTGTTTTCATGTTATTTTTCTTATTTCTTCTTATTTCTTGTTCTTCTCCACTTTTTGTTTAGTTTCCTTTTTCCTTTTCCATTTTTTTTTCTTTCTTTTGTTTTTCCTTCTTCGGGTTTTTATTTCTTTTTGGTTTCTCCTGTAAATACTTGTTCAACACTTTGCAAATCCTTGTTCAAGATTTTTTAAATACTTGTTCATCATTCTTATATATATGATCAACATTTTTTCAAATAACTGTCAACATTTTTCAAATACTTGTTCAACATTTTCAAATAGTTGCTCAACGTACTTATATAAATGATCAATATTTTTTTCAAATATTTCTATACATTTTTCAGAAACTTTTCCAACATTTTTGAAATAGCTGTTCAACTTTTTTAAATATATCCTTAACATTTTTAAAATACTTATCAAATAATTTTATTTACATTATCAACATTTCATCAAATACGTGTACCACATTTTTTTCAAATACGTGTTTAGCATTTCTTAAATACTCGTTCAAGATTTTTAAATGTTTTTGAAGGGTATTTTGTGTAATATATATATTTTAAATATTGTAAAGTATAAACAATAGTGGAAAAATAAAAGAATAAAAAACAGAAAATATATAAATGAAACTTAGAATGTGCCATCCTGTGAACCTGGGTCGGCCCATGTGCAGCTGCCTCAACGCGATGAAAAGCCCTATTTGCCGCGCTCTGCGGCAAACAGTCAGGGTTTCGCACTGGAGGGTGGGCCGGCCTGCTAAGCGTTCCAATCCTATCTGTTTTTGGAACCTTCTATGAATCTTCCGAGCCGGGGTTTTTTTTCCTCTAAAAGTTCCTGAACCGATTTTTTCTATTTGCATTTTTTCTATTTTCAATGAATGTTTCAGAATTTTTTCTAAAATCGAAATTATCAGATTTTGTTCGATTTAAGAATTTTTTTCCAGTGTTCACATTTTTTTCAGAAGTTTCATAAAAGTTTAGTATTTCCAAAATTGTTCGTTTTTTGTAAAAATGCTCAAAATTTCAAGAAGTCTTTGTATTCAGAAAGTTTGTTCAAACTACAAAATGTTCGATTTAAGGAATATGTTCCCGTTTTAGAAATGTGTTCAAAAGTTTTAAAAATATTCATGTTTAAAATTTTCTTCACAAATCCAAAAGTGTTTGCGTTTTATATTTTGTTCATGAATTAGGAAATGCTCAGGAATTTTAAAAAATATTCTAATTTTCTAAAATTGTTCATAAAATATAAAAAAATCTCGTTTTCAAAAATTTCTTAATAAATTCAGAGAACTTTCATGTTTTTCAATTTTGTTCACATATTCAAAAGAATCTGGGGATTTTACAAAATGTTCCTGATTTCCAACTTTGTACAGAAGTTCAATAAATATTCTATTTAAATATTTGTTCAATCATTAAGATATTTTTGGGAATTTTAGAAAATGTTTCAATTCAGATATTTGTTTAGAAATTCAACAAATATTCGATTCATGGATGCATACAAAAGCAAACAAGTGCCTATTATTACACACGATACGCCACGCAATGACCTTCTGAGCAGATGTGGTTTAGCTTCTCAAGAGGCATCTAGTATCTCAACAGGTCATGCCCTCTATTTAAAGAAGCAATACTTACTAGAATGAAAATACCGATCATATATGCATTCGATTGTCATCATTGTATATCGTCTATCGCTGTTTTGATGGCTTCGGTTTTTCCATTTTTCCTTCCGCCTGGTATAGCTTCGGTCTTCTATGACTTTGCTCTCGGCCCAAGGCCGGTCCTAAGATTTTAGGGGCCCAGGGCGAAATTAGGGGCCCTAATCTATACATGAAATAGTTATTCAACGATTTCAATTTTTGAAAGATACTTCCAATTTTTTGTCCAACTTCTATGTTTTCGCTCGGACAACATACAACGAATAAAATATGTGTTATAGTTGTATTTTTTCTCTAATCAAGGATTCTAGTTGAATCTACACTGACAGAGCTCTTTAGTAAAACATAATTGTATTATCGTACATGTATCCAAGGCCTAAGATCAGAAAGCATAGGAACAACATGCTGCCCACAAAATGGTAAAACAAAACCAAAATGATAACACCCACACATGTGACATTTTTACACTTCGTCCGTTTTGGTTTGGACGAATCTTGACGATCTTTGATAAAATTGAAGTGCCACGTAGACGTAGTGTTTGGTGGGGGTTAGAGAGCTCGCCCACAGAACCTGCACAACGCCGTTGCCAGCTGCGGCATGTGGGTGAACCAACCCTCGCCCACACGGACACCATCCAGTCCACGCCGTGTGGGCGAACTGCTCTTCGCCCACACGACGCTCGTACGATGATAGATGGCAGGTGCTGTTGTGCATATGTGGCAACTAGTTAATCACACATGGCAACTCTGGTTGACCATACATGGCAAATATGTTTAGACCACACATGGCAACTAGTTAATCACATGAGGCAACTATGGTTGACCATACATGACAAATATGGGTTGACCACACGTGGCCATGGGTGCACCATCCACGTTCAGGCGAATATCAAACTTGCATAGGCCATAGAGATTGCCGCCATAGGAAGTGATGTCGGTGAGCTCTTGACTGGGATATAAATGTACCATGCACCTGCCACTGCGGCAAGCAACTTTGAAGAGCACCACGCTGCAGTTTTATGCAAGACCCTGGTTGTTTGTCATGGCTGCGAGTATGCAATCAGGCAAGGTGGTCGCGTGGAAGAATACAACTTGGTGACATGGTTTCCGTGGAGGAACCTGCTCGGTTGCTCAGCCAGCATCACCTCGGCACCAAAGAAGAGTTTCATGATCCTGGTAGAGATACTCCAACGATACAGACAGAAGACCTAGCTGCCAGCATAGCCACCAAGGATCCTGCAACCCACGATCTTTCCCTGGGGCCGCACGACAATGCCGTCCTTGGGGCAGTAAGCGGGCTTCATGGTGAAGCCATTCGGTGATAGGAGTAGCCACGGTAGCACCGATATGGCCGGTGTTGCGCATGTGGCTGCCATGAGCGGCAGACGACGGCGAAGGGGGCTCGCCCGTGCGGGGAGGCCAGCATGCGGTAGATCGTAGCGAGGAGATCATCTGGAAACATGGAAGACCAACATTGTTGCCGCGCCTCAGCGCCGCCGCACACGTGCTTGGCTTTGTCCTCATTAGCGGTGGCGGCTATCTACAGCAGGGCGTATGAACGACTGAACAAACAATGATCAAATCCAGCTGTCGGCATTGTTATATAGACTCTTCGTCGTTCGTGTAATGGGCTTTATTTATTCTGAATCCAGTTTGTCCCGTAGGCATGTCTTATAATCTTAGCCGGATCCGGCGATTGGGAGAGTATGTGTGGTGGTGGGGAGGAGGGGCGCGGGCTTCTGCTCCACAGTGCAGATTGGGGGTGTGTAACCTTCGTCCCGAGATTTGTAAACTCCATCCACTTTTTGTTGCAACGTTTCATCTACTCGTGCGTATGGATGCCAACAAGCTCGAACACCTTGAAGAAAGGCTCGAGGTTGATAGACCACTGGGTCCTCAAAGCCATCGCAAGCTTGTCTGTCCTGCGATCTTTGTTGAAATCTTTTATGATGCCACATAACAAACAACGATAAGTGGTCTACGCAGAAACTTAAAAGAGGGATGATTTTTAGTGTACTCAAGGTGTTTCCAAAAAGCTTTAAGTGCACAATTTCAAATTATATGGAATTCAACATTAAGCCACTTGTTTACATAAAGATCCTACCAGCAGTTTAGTGTAGTTCATTGTATATGGGATGGTATTGTGCACTGTGCGAATAAGAGAGGATGATTAAGCACATATTGTAACCTTTATCATATG
>LR738714.1:787869659-787982745 GCA_902687465.1 Secale cereale | reverse complement strand
AGCAACCGGGACTAAAGGGGGGTATTAGTCCCGGTTTCAGCCACCAACCGGGACTAATGCCACCCTTTAGTCCCGGTTGCTGCCACCAACCGGGACTAAAAGCCTTGCCGCGGTGCGGTGGGAAGTTTAGTCCCATCTCGCTAGTTGAGAGAGAGCAGCACCAGTTTATAAGCCCCGCTGCCTCTCTCCTCTCGAACTCATCTGAACTGCAGGCCTAAGGGCCTAAACTGACACTGCTTCGCCTGTGGGCTTGCTGGGCTTTCTACGGGCCTGAATCCTGGCCCATAGTTGGGTTTCTAGTCGTATTCAGGCCGTGTGGGCCCAGCAGGTGGCATATTTTTTATTTTTTTTCTTTGTTGCTTTATTTTTTAGTTTTGTTTCTACTTTCAACAAAATACTTACTGTTGCTATTTTTATTTATTTGTTTTCTTTGTTGCTTTATTTATTTGATTTTGTTTCTACTTACAAAAAAATACTTATTGTTGCTATTTTTTTTCAAGTTTTTTTGTTTTGTTTTCTGCATTAATTATTTTCTTCTGTTTTTTTGCTTTATTTTTTAATTCTTTCTGGTAAAACCAATTACAAACTTTCTGTTAGTGCAAGTAGTATTCAAATTTGAATAGTTTAAATTTGAAATTATTTGTTTTCTTTGTTGCTTTATTTATTTTATTTTGTTTCTACTTACAATGAAATACTTATTGTTGGTATTTTTTATTTTTTTGCAATTTTTTTTGTTTTTTGTATTATTTATTTTCTTTTGTTTTTTGTTTTATTTTTTAATTCTTTCTGGTAAAACCAATTACAAACTTTCTGTTAGTGCAAATTTGAATAGTACAAACTGACAATGATATCATACTCGTTTGTTACAAAGTTGGCATGGTATCATCATAATAGTTGCGGAAAAAACTCTTCACTTTTTCTTCGCTTGTGTCATTTGCTTATTGCGCCGTAACCATGGATAATCTTCATCGTTTATCAGGATGCTTGGGTCAGCCTTGACTTTGAAGGGAGGAATTTCATGAAACTTTTCATAATCTTCAGACATGTCTGTCTTGCCCACCACTCCCAGGATGTCCCTTTTTCCTGAAAGAACTATGTGGCGCTTTGGCTCATCGTATGATGTATTCGCTTCCTTATCTTTTCTTTTTCTCGGTCTGGTAGACATGTCCTTCACATAGATAACCTGTGCCACATCATTGGCTAGGACGAACGGTTCATCAGTGTATCCAAGATTTTTCAGATCCACTGCTGTCATTCCGTACTGTGGGTCTACCTATACCCCGCCTCCTGACAGATTGACCCATTTACACTTAAACAAAGGGACCTTAAAATCATGTCCGTAGTCAAGTTCCCATATGTCCACTATGTAACCATAATATGTGTCCTTTCCCCTCTCGGTTGTTGCATCAAAGCGGACACCGCTGTTTTGGTTGGTGCTCTTTTGATCTTGGACAATCGTGTAAAATGTATTCCCATTTATCTCGTATCCTTTGTAAATCAATACAGTCGAAGATGGTCCCTTGGACAACAAGTACAACTCATCACAAACAATGTTGTCACCTCTGAGACGTGTTTCCAACCAACTGCTGAAAGTCCTGATGTGTTCACGTGTAATCCAGTCGTCGCACTGCTCCGGGTGTTTGGAGCGCAGACTGTTCTTGTGTTCATCGACATACGGGGTCACCAATGTAGAGTTCTGTAGAACTGTGTAGTGTGCTTGAGACCAAGAATAACCGTCCCTGCATATTATTGAGTCCCTTCCAAGCGTGCCTTTTCCAGTCAGTCTCCCCTCGTACCGCGATTTAGGAAGACCTATCTTATTAAGGCCAGGAATGAAGTCAACACAAAACCCGATGACATCCTCTGTTTGATGGCCCATGGAGGTGCTTCCTTCTGGCCTTGCGCGGTTACGGACATATTTCTTGAGGACTCCCATGAACCTCTCAAAGGGGAACATATTGTGTAGAAATACGGGCCCCAGAATGACAATCTCGTCGACTAGATGAACTAGGACGTGTGTCATGATATTGAAGAAGGATGGTGGGAACACAAGCTCGAAACTGACAAGACATTGCGCCACATCACTCCTTAGCCTTGGTACGATTTATGGATCGATCACCTTCTGAGAGATTGCATTGAGGAATGCACATAGTTTCACAATGGCTAATCGGACGTTTTCCGGTAGAAGCCCCCTCAATGCAACCGGAAGCAGTTGCGTCATAATCACATGGCAGTCATGAGACTTTAGGTTCTGGAACTTTTTCTCTGCCATATTTATTATTCCCTTTATATTCGACGAGAAGCCAGTCGGGACCTTCATACTGAGAAGGCATTCAAAGAAGATTTCTTTCTCTTCTTCCGTAAGAGCATAGCTGGCAGGACCTTCATACTGCTTCGGAGGGATGCCGTCTTTTTCGTGCAAACGTTGCAGGTCCTCCCGTGCCTCAGCTGTATCTTTTGTCTTTCCATACACGCCCAAGAAGCCTAGCAGGTTCACGCAAAGGTTCTTCGTCACGTGCATCACGTCGATTGAAGAGCGGACCTCTAGGTCTTTCCAGTAGGGTAGGTCCCAAAATATAGATTTCTTCTTCCACATGGGTGCGTGTCCCTCATCGTCATTCGGAACAGCTAGTGTGCCGGGGCCCTTTCCGAAGATTACATGTAAATCATTGACCATAGCAAGTACGTGATCACCGGTACGCATGGCGGGCTTCTTCCGGTGATCTGCCTCGCCTTTGAAATGCTTGCCTTTCTTTCGACATTGATGGTTGGTCGGAAGAAATCGACGATGGCCCAGGTACACATTCTTCCTGCACTTGTCCAGGTATATACTTTCAGTGTCATCTAAACAGTGCGTGCATGCGTGGTATCCTTTGTTTGTCTGTCCTGAAAGGTTACTGAGAGCGGGCCAATCGTTGATGGTCACGAACAGCAACGCCTTTAGGTCAAATTCCTCCTGTTTGTGCTCATCCCACGCACGTACACCGTTTCCATTCCACAGCTGTTAAAGTTCTTCAACTAATGGCCTTAGGTACACATCAATGTCGTTGCCGGGTTGCTTAGGGCCTTGGATGAGAACTGGCATCATAATGAACTTCCGCTTCATGCACATCCAAGGAGGAAGGTTATACATACATAGAGTCACGGGCCAGGTGCTGTGATTGCAGCTCTGCTACCCGAAAGGATTAATGCCATCCGCGCTTAAAGCAAACCATACGTTCCTTGCGTCCTTTGCAAACTCCTCCCAGTACTTTCTCTCGATTTTTCTCCATTGCGACCCGTCAGCGGGTGCTCTCAACTTCCCGTCTTTCTTACGGTCCTCACTGTGCCATCGCATCAACTTGGCATGCTCTCTGTTTCTAAACAAACGTTTCAACCGTGGTATTATAGGAGCATACCACATCACCTTCGCAGGAACCCTCTTCCTGGCGGGCTCGCCATCAACATCACCAGGGTCATCTCGTCTGATCTTATACCGCAATGCACCGCATACCGGGCATGCGTTCAGATCGTTGTATGCACCGCAGTAGAGGATGCAGTCATTAGGGCATGCATGTATCTTCTGCACCTCCAATCCTAGAGGGCATACGACCTTCTTTGTTGCGTATGTACTGTCGGGCAATTCGTTATCCTTCGGAAGCTTCTTCTTCAATATTTTCAGTAGCTTCTCAAATCCTTTGTCAGCCACAGCATTCTCTGCCTTCCACTGCAGCAATTCCAGTACGGTACCGAGCTTTGTGTTGCCATCTTCGCAATTGGGGTACAACCCTTTTTTGTGATCCTCTAACATGCGATCGAACTTCAGCTTCTCCTTTTGACTTTCGCATTGTGTCCTTGCATCGACAATGACCCGGCGAAGATCATCATTTGGTTCCTCTTGATCTTCAGCAGCTTCACCCGTTGCAGCATCATTGGGCACATCGTCTGGTTCCTCTTGATCTTCACCAGCTCCCCCCATTGCAGCATCACCGTATTCAGGGGGCACATAGTTGTCATCGTACTCTTCTTCTTCGACGTCTTCCATCATAACCCCTATTTCTTCGTGCCTCGTCCAAACATTATAGTGTGGCATGAAACCCTTGTAAAGCAGGTGGGAGTGAAGGATTTTTCGGTTAGAGTAAGACATCGTATTCACACATTGAGTGCATGGACAACACATAAAACCATTCTGCTTGTTTGCCTCTGCCGCATTTAGAAACTCACGCACGCCCTTAATGTACTCGGAGGTGTGTTTGTCACCGTACATCCATTGGCGGTTCATCTGCGTGCATTTATATATAATTAAGTGTGTCGAAAACCATTACAGAACATCATAAATAGATAATTAAGTGACCAAATGGATAAAAGTTCATCATCACATTAAAACCAAAGTACATACATATATAGTTCTCATCTAACAACATATATAGCTCTCCATACACATCGAAACTATGTAAAACATTTCAACGCGAAAACAAATGCTATCATAATCGCAACCAAGGTAACAATTGATCCAACGGCATAATGATACCAAGCCTCGGTATTAATGGCATATTTTCTAATCTTTTTAATCTTCAACCGCATTGCATCCATCTAGATCTTGTGATCATCGACGACATCCGCAACATGCAACTCCAATATCATCTTCTCGTCCACAATTTTTTTTATTTTTTCCTTCAAGAATTTGTTTTCTTCTTCAACTAAATTTAACCTCTCGACAATAGGTTCCATCTTGATCTTGTGATCATCGGTAACTTCCGCAACATGCAACTCCAATTCCATCTTCTCCTCCTCCATTTTTTCCAATTTTTTCTTTAACGAAATGTTTTCCTCTTCAACTAAATTTAACCTCTCCACAAGAGGGTCGGTTGGAATTTCCGGTTCAACTACCTCCTAGACATAATAAAACATCTATGCATGTCAGGTTGGTCGGCATAACTATCATAAGCACTAAAACAAATAGTTATAAATTAAAGATAATATACCACATCCGAATCGTAGACCGGACGAGGGCCCACGTGGGCGGATATCAAAACCATCGCACTATATAATAACAAGCAATAATAAACGTAAGAAAATTAGACAAATATCTATCTAAAGCAATAATAAAAGTAAGAAAAGCATGGACATAACAAGAGGCTCACCACGGTGGTGCCGGTGACGAGATCGGCGGGGGCGATCGACGGCAGCGAAGACGGGGACGGGACGTGACGGACCGCTAAACCTAGACAAATCTCGGAGAAAATAGAGCTTCGAGAGGAGAAAAGCTTAACTAGTGTGGCTCGGGCATTCCACCGAACACGTTGTGTGCATAGGAGGTGAGCTAGAGCACCACTAACCCCTCTCCCCCTCGGCCAGAAAAAAAAACAGAGCAGTGAGCTCTGCTCTTGAGTGAGGGGGTTTATATAGGCAACTCACTGGTCCCGGTTGGTGCTACAAACCGGGGCTAAAGGGGTGCCTTTGGTCCCGGTTCATAAAACAAACCGGGACCAATAGTGGTGGGCCAGGAGCAAGAGCCATTGGTCCCGGTTTTTAGCTCCAACCGGGAACAATAGGTCCAGACGAACCGGGACCAATGGCCCACGTGGCCTGGCCGCCCCCCTGGGCTAACGAACCGGGTCCAGTACCCCCATTGGTCCCGGTTCTAGATTGAACCGGGGCTAATGGGCTGGACCATTGCCCTGTTTTCTACTAGTGACATGTGAAAGAAAATACAAGCAGCGCTGTCCGTCAATAGATACTATAATTGAGTAGTCCCTGCCAAAAGCCAGTAGAGTAACTGAGCCGTGGCTGCCAAAAGACAATCCCTACCAAAAGCCAGTAGATTAATTATGACGTACCCACCAAAAGTCAGTAGAGTAATTGAGCCGTGTCTGCCAAAAGATAGTCCCTGCCAAAAGCCAGTAGAGTAATTGTGCCATACCTACCAAAAGCCAGTAGAGTAATTGTGCCGTACCTGCCAAAAGCCAGTAGAGTAATTGGAAAGTACTTGCCAAAAGGCTCCCTGAAGGAGCCTCGTCAGTCGAGCTTTATAACACGCGCTCCTCTCCTATCCTCGCTCACTCCATCATCGCCATAGAAATCACGACCCCCCCTCCCCCCCGGCGCGTACTCTCCCTCAAGTTATCCCACCACTCCTATCGGAGTCACCATATTGCCATTGCGGCCGCCACAATCATGACCCAGCTCAATCCCCATCTCACCTCCATGTACGCCGCGGTAATTCCGCCCCTCACCTCTATAGCCATCGTGTTATTGAGGGGAGGGACTTATCATGCTGTACATGGAGGTGATGTGGGCGTTGTGCTGGGTCCTGAGCATGGCAGCCTTCATAGTTAGTCACCATTAATGAAGAGACTGGAGTGCATCAGTGCATGAATGGATCAACTACCTTAGTGTCGATGGATGGAAGCTAGGCTACCTAGCCATATTACAGTGGGAGCCATCGAACTCAGTTAAAGCGAATGTTTTGCAAAGATAAAAAACAAGGCAAGTATTTATATCCATCTAAATGAAGTCAACTACACATATAAATATAGTTTTCTTTGCACATTGTTTCTCTGGTGTAGGAGGATGTTAGTTTGGCAATTGCTCAAGAAAATCTGCAAGCTGTGGCAACGCAAATTATACAACAACCTTTCCTAAGTTGATCTTCATCCATAGTTGGTGATCCAATACATCCCGAGAAAACTGAAAACTTATATGAATGCCTTTCTGTGTGCCTTGTTCTCAGCAAAAGAGCTGAAAAAGGTTTTGCTTATGATGAGCCCCAATATATCGCAGGCATTGATGGTCTTACAACAGGATTTACGAAGAGCACTGGGGCCTAATTGGTGACACCATCCCTAATGAAGTTCTCAGCTTTCTAAATGTTGTTCTCTATTGTAGTTCACCCACGGATCGACCACATCACTACATGACAAACGAGAACAAAAATTGTAGCCAAGGGCCCTTGTCGTGCCTTTTTTCTCTCTCTTTATTTCTTTCTTTTTTCTTTATTTCTTCCCGGTACAATCTTTTGTTACAGCCTGGCCGACTGGTGTATATATATATATACACACACGCAGCCGCCGCCACCATAGGCATGTCTTAATTGGAAGGAAACTCGGCCATGTAACTAGTATTATCTTAAACATACTTTGTTCTAATGTAAGTCTTACTTAGTAACTTTGTACTCGCAGTTGCTTAATTTATATGTTTTGCAGAGGAGACTTCGGTCTTACTGTTAGTTCCACGTGGAGTTTAACATTGACCGAGTAGCTTGGGAAATCCAAACAGAAGTATGGTTCCTCTGGAGGGTCTTGTGGATAGTCAAGCTTCTCAGCCTTTTCCTTTTAATTATAGTTGTCTGTACTTAGACAGGTTTGTACTTTCCTTACTTGTCTGACTTTTTCATGTTGGGTCATGAGACTCATGTTTGTAATTTCATGTTACGTATCGCTCTTTTGAGCCTTAACTATACTTGAGTTGTAGAGTTATGTTTGGATCGAGTTTGGATGGGTGTTTGACGATCAATTCGATCCTCTCGTACTTACATCAAAGGAAAAGGAGCCTTCTTTTACGCGCCTACACCGCTGCCCTCAAAACCAGTTGGAATGGCTTGACACCCATCCGCACATGCATGGAACAAAAGTTCTTCTCCATCCACAGATGCCACAGAGCCTTGCAGCCAAGACCCTGGAATCAGGTGTGCAACACCCTAAAGCTTTTGCTCCCTTACCAACAAGGATAAAATTCGACAAGTCGTGGCGAGTTTGGCTAGAAATTTCAGCAACATAACGCGTCGCACGGATCAAGAAGCGCGTCCACAACATCACTACATGAGTGAAACGCAGTTTTGTCCTAGTTGAAATGCATGGGCGAGTGCATCTTCCGGTCTGGCTAGAAACTTCGGCTGCATAACACGTCCACAACGACACTACATGAGTGAACAGGGATTTTGGATGGTAGGAAGGATGGATTAGAAAAGCTATTTTGCGCCAAACATGTCAGCATGGTTAATTATAGCCGCAGAGTTGCCTTCATAAAGTTCTACATGCCAGATTTTCAAGACGCTTTGTTACTAGCCCATTTGATTTTGAAACTGTGCTAGTGGTGTCATATAAATCCAATCTAGTACAGTAGTTCCTAACTACTATTGTGAATAGGGTTAATCCCTAATATATAAAAAATCTCTCTCTCTCTCTCTCTCAAAACAAAATTATATCTGAGCATCTTAGTACTGAATAACATACCGTTGAAAAATGGGTAAGTAGTCCTGCATGCATGCGGGCACTGAACATGTTCATATGCTTATGCTTTCCTTTTGGCTTAATCTACATATTCTCAACTAGGAAGTATATATCTATCATGAAATCAGGTCATATCACTACTAGAGAAAACACTGTTAGTGGCTCACCTATTTTGACCACTAATGGCGCACTATAGGTGCGCCACTATTACCACGCCGCTAGTAACAAATACTAATGACGCATCTATGGTGCGCCATAAGTATCTCAGACACTAATGGCGCACCACCTGGTGCGCCATTACTATCCCAGACACTAATGGCGCACCTAAAGTGCGCCATTACTAGGCATCGAAGTGCGCCACTTCTGTTACTCCAAAGGAGCCATGCGTACCTTGTGCTCTGGGTTACTAATGGCGCACTTTCTGATAATGTGCCACTGTTGTGTTTATCTCAGTGCGCCACTAAAGTGCAATATAAACAGCACAACATATAAACAACAGATTTATCGAATACCATAGGAGATTAGTCTCCGAATACAATTCATCATATTAGTCTCCGAATTCAAAATATCGAACAAAGTTAGAACATTACAAGTCTCGAGACCGCGAGTAGCGAGTTTGTCCTCACATTACAAGTCGATATCTAACCTACCATCACATAGAAGAGGGTTGCGGTCATTGAAAGAGCTGTATATCGACTAGAGGGGGGGGGTGAATAGGCGATTTTTATGAAAGTCTTCAAAACATGGAAGTTTCGAAGACAAACGATAGAGCCGATCCTATTTATATGCAGCGGAAGTTAGACTACACTAGACACGCCATAGTCAAGTATTCAATGAAGTGAAAGCATGAAGACTAATAGCAGCTAGGCAGTATGGATCAGGATGGAAGATTGTATGAAGCCAGTCTGAATAAGCAGTCGCACAGTGAAGTCAATCAGATAGGGCAAGCAGGCAATGACTTCACAAAGACAGACAGTAAATAAAGAGAGGGAAGAGATAGAACCAGTAGCTTGGGGAAGACAGTGATTTGTTAGACCAGTTCCAGGTGCTGTGGCAACTGTACGTCTGGTTAGGGAGGCTGAGATTTAACTCAGAAGACCGCGTCTTCACCTTATTCCCCTTGAGCTAAGGACGCCTAGTCCTCGCCCAATCACTCTGGTAAGTCTTCAAGGTATATTTCCAAACCTTCACAGACTTCGTTCATCGACGATCCACAATGATTCTTGGATGCTCAGAACGCGACGTCTAACCGGCTGGAGGAATCACAGTCCTCAAGTGTAACAAGTCTTCTGATCACGCAGATAGAAAGACTTCAGTGATGCCTAACACTCTTTGGCTCTAGATGTTTGGGCTTTGTCCTCGCAAGGATCTCTCTCTCAAATGCTTCGGAGGTGGGTTGCTCTCAAACGACAAAAGCCGTGTAATAACTTTGAGCAGCCACCAATTTATGGTGTAGGGGGTGGGCTATTTATAGCCACTAGGCAACCCGACCTGATTTGTCCGAAGTGACCCTGGGTCACTAAGCAACTGACACGTGTTCCAATGGTCAGATTTCAAACACACGCGGCACCTTTACTTGGGCTACAATAAAGCTGACTCATCCAGCTCTGGATAAGATTTGCTCTCATTGTCTTCACTCGAAGACATAGGATTTGGTTGAGCATCACTTCAGTCACTCTGACTTTGTTCACATGGACCCCACTTAATAGTACGGTGGTTCCTATGACTCAACAAAGAAGAAAAGGAAACAACGAAACGTCTAAGTCTCCGCGCTCCATAGTCTTCACACAATGTCTTCTCTCGTCATAGTCTTTAATATGGATATCTTCATATACTACCATTGTCGTCAATGTCTTCATACATTTTTAGGGGTCATCTCCGGTAGGTAAACCGAATCAATGAGGGACTACTACCTGTGTTATCCTGCAATTCTCACAAACACATTAGTCCCTCAACCAGGTTTGTCGTCAATACTCCAAAACCAACTAGGGGTGGCACTAGATGAACTTACAATCTCCCCCTTTTTGGTGATTGATGACAAACTGGTTGAAGTTTTCAACGGGGATAATAGTATGTGAAATTGTAAAGGATAAAGGTATTGTCATCATAAGTAGCAAAAGGCTGCCCCTAAAGATGTGCATATAATTAATTTGCTTTTGAATGCAAATGCACATGGCAGGTTGTACTTGTGGAGATCCTCTTCAACTTATGAAGACAATTCATCATGCACAATTGATATGTCGAATATAATGGTATGCATAATGAGAAATTGACGTCTGCAGAATGAATAAGTGCTGAATTTATCATCGCATTACAAAGTATCAGACAACGTAGCAGACGACCATCAAGTTTAAGTGTTACAACTCAAAGAACCAAATGTAACAAAAGCGAGAGTTGTAAACACTAGGCAAAATATAAAGCACCCGCCCATATGGACCCACTTGAAGACTATCAACTCATATGCTTCTCCCCCTTTTGTCAGTAAGGACCAAAAAGGTTTGAAGACACAGAGCCTCTACTCGTTCCCAGTTGGAGTAGGAGAAGATGCAGGGTCGGCGTTGGTGTTTGGCGGTGCAGTAGTACTTGGAGCAGTGTCGACACACGCTGAAGGAGGAGGTGGTGAGGTAGCATCATCTTGATCATCGATCACTCTGGCATCCACCGTAGCAGCGGAGGAGGAATAGTCAGAGTCTTCAAGAGACGGAGTTTGACGCAAAACAGCAATCCTTGAGGGAGTGTTGTCAAACTTGAATCTTTCAGTGAAGCCATCGTCTTGAAGATCTGCTTCAGCACTCAGCAATGTCAAACTCTTCCATGACCTCCGACAGGTTTCTTGAGCAACAAAGGCATTCTTAGTGGCAAGGTTGCGAATACGATTGATGTCCACCAAGAGGCTTTGCATCTGACGCTTCAGCCAGTAGTGATGCTTATCCTGTTTCTGATGTAAGGCAACTAGAAGTTCTCGGTCATTTAGAACACGAGATCGCTTCTGAGGCCTTTGGGCAATGGTGCTCTCAGTAGCTTCAGTCTCTGCATGGTGAGGTAAGCGAGTATGTCCAGCCAGAGGATAAACACGAGTGACTACTGAAACTCCTTCAATGGGCTGAGTGAAGCTTTGGTGATCAGCATTGTGAAGACAAACAAGCTCTTTGGCAGGCTCTTGGTATATGGCTTCAACTGACATATCAACCTCTAGCAAGAATATGAGATGGTTGCGAGCAGAAGGTTGATAGTTGATGGCTGAGTGAAGCTTGATGAGACGCATGACCCATGGAGCATAGAACTTAAGTCCAAAGAGATCAGAGCGTGATACAGCCAACTGCCTGATAAAGAAGTCTTGAGCATTGAAGCTGATGCCATTGAAGATATAGAAGACCAATGTCTTCATTGTTCCTTCAAGTTTGGCAGATGAAGAGTGTCCTTTGACAGGCCATAGAGTTCGCCTAATGATATGATATATTGTGTGTGGCAGATACTCAAGGTCTTCAACAAAGAACTCCTTTGGGTACTCAGCATCGAGTGGCAAGGGCTTCATCATGCTTAGCATTTGGCTCTTGTTGGGCTTTGGCTTTTGAAAGATACTCTCCAAAGCTTCGCACTGTCGTTGACAACCAGGTTCATATAGTTCTCCTGGAGTGGGCAGGCCAGTTAGCTCAATGAGATCAAAGGCTTTGGCTTCATGATGGACATTTCCTGTCATCCACTCAAGGACCCATGTCTTCGGATCCCTGCTGTAGCCGCGAATGTGGAGGGTTGTATAGAATTGCAGAAGCAGCTCTTCATTCCAATGCTCTTTATTAGTCACAAAGTTCAGCAAGCCAGCATCACGGAAGCTATCAAGGGCTTCTTCAAGGCAAGGCAACCCAGTAATGGCTTCAGTGTCAAGACACATATGTGGGAAGATGCGCCCTTGATCATAGAGAACACGTGAATAATAGCTGCGCTGTTGATAGCTCCAGAACATATCTGATGAAATCCTTGGTTTGGAATAGGGGTTCTTGGCGCTATCAAAGAAAGTGTTGTGCGCAATGAAGCCATTAGCATTGAAGGACTGTGGGGAAGTGGCAGTACCTAGAAACCTGGGCAGTCTTGGCTTTGGCTTCTGAACCCGAGGCCTGTGCTCGACGTGGTAATCAAATTGAGGACCAGCAGCAGGCGGAGGAACCAGAATAGGCCATTTGACAGTGATGAGCTGGTCATCTTTGTTGTATGCTTGCTCGCTAGTATGGGATCTAGGGCTGGCCGCCACCCCTAGGGGTGGAAACCCTAAAGGGGGTGCAGCCCCTCCCTTCCCCCTATATATACTTGAGGTTTGGGGCTGCCCAACACACGGTTTGACCTATCTCGCTTGGCGCAGCCCTACCTCTCTCCCTCCTCGTCTCTCGCAGTGCTTGGCGAAGCCTTGCTGGAGTCCCGCGCTCCTCCACCACCACCACGCCGTCGTGCTGCTACTGGATGGATTCTTCCCCAACCTCTCCCTCTCTCCTTGCTGGATCAAGGCGTGGGAGACGTCATCGGGCTGCATGTGTGTTGAACGCGGAGGCGCCGTTGTTCGGCGCTTAGATCGGAATCAACCGCGATCTGAATCGCTACGAGTACGACTCCTTCATCCGCGTTCTTGCAACGCTTCCGCATCGCGATCTACAAGGGTATGTAGATGCGCTCCCCTCCCCCTCGTTGCCAGATTACTCCATAGATAGATCTTGGTGATGCGTAGAATTTTTTTGATTTTCTGCTACGATCCCCAACAGCAAGTGGACTGGTTGAAACACCGTGTTGAAGAGAATTCAAGGACGTGTTATGGGCTTCTACTTGATCGACTACTTGCCTTTTATAATAAATAAAAACTTCAATAGACCTTTGGATTAAGTATTTCTTAAGTATGACCAGTATTGTTTGTTGTTGCGATATTGGTGTGAGTTATGAATTTTAAAAGCTTGGCCACTCTCTAGTGTAATGTGGTTGGATAAAAACATGTTCTCATATTGTTTGCAAAGTAGAAATAAGTTCTTGTTTCTTTGTACATATCACCCGATATTTTTTGTCTGTTTCTGGTCCGAGTTCATTCCGAATCCATAGTCCGATATAATCCGCATGTGAATCCGCATCCGATCAATATCCGCTCCGCTTCGAATCCGAGAAAATATATGGTAAAAGGATATGGTAAAGGCATTGTCCGATCCGATTCCTTTTACATCCCTATGCATGAGTCCACACTAGTTTAACACAAATACACTAGATGCATGCATGAGAAGAGCATGCATGAAGAGGGGCGATGAGATGAACATGCATGAAGAGGGAACAACTATGATGACCTGAGAATGCAACCAATCGCACCCTAATTTACTCTGCCTTTAGCTAGTGTAGTGGTCTACTCACTTGTTGGCGTTTAATGATGACCCTTCATCCACATGCATTTGTTTGCGTTGCCTTGCTCCAGTGAATGAAGAAAGGCAACACCCTAATTCTATCCTATCTATGAGCCAGCACCAAGGTACACCACCACTTACAAGCCTCAAAGATCACAGAAGGAGGGCGAACCTGCGGGCTTAAATCCTCCTCCTGCGGGCTCAAGCCGCGAATAATTCATTATTTTATGCAAGGAGATTTAATGCCTGTCATTTTTCAAATGCCTTCTCCTTGTTATGTTTGTTGGTTAGGCGACACAACATGTTATCATATTGGAGTCGTCAATGCGGAACCCAATAATAGTACGGTGTTTTCCGAGACCACAAAGTGAGTTGTCATCATCACCCAAACATAAAGGCAGGAAATGCCCTAACAGTACAGGAGCCCGGACGCGACACCATTGATGATGTGAAGCCTCTGCGTCTAGGAGAGCATGGCGGGGCTGGTCTGGGCGTGCAGGTAGCCGTCCAAGCTGCCGTTGGCCATGCGCTCGTAGACAATGAGAAACTCTTTCTTATGCCGACAATAGCCAATGAGGCGGACAAGGTTCCGGTGTCGCAGGTGGCAAGGATGATGATCTCGGTTGTTAACTGGGCTAGCCCCTGCCTTGACTCGAAGGAGATAGTCGCCGCGGGTCTCCTTGGGAGAGCTAGCGCTGCTAGCCACTCCGCCCAAGTTTCGCTAGTGATAATTTTGAGATGTGTTCAGTAGTTGAGGCGAGGGAAGCCAGGTTTCCATTTGTTTTCATGTTCTTTTTCTTATTTCTTCTTATTTCTTTGTTCTTCTCCACTTTTTGTTTAGTTTCCTTTTTCCTTTTCCATTTTTTTCTTTCTTTTGTTTTTCCTTCTTCGGGTTTTTATTTCTTTTTGGTTTCTCCTGTAAATACTTGTTCAACACTTTGCAAATCCTTGTTCAACATTTTTTAAATACTTGTTCATCATTCTTATATATATGATCAACATTTTTTCAAATAACTGTCAACATTTTTCAAATACTAGTTCAACATCTTCAAATAGTTGCTCAACATACTTATATAAATGATCAATATTTTTTTCAAATATTTTTATACATTTTTCAGAAACTTTTCCAACATTTTTGAAATAGCTGTTCAACTTTTTTAAATGTATTCTTAACATTTTTCAAATACTTATCAAATAATTTTATTTACATTATCAACATTTCTTCAAATACGTGTACCACATTTTTTCAAATACGTGTTTAGCATTTCTTAAATACTCGTTCAAGATTTTCAAATGTTTTTGAAGAGTATTTTGTGTTATATATATATTTAGAATATTGTAAAGTATAAACAATAGTAGAAAAATAAAAGAATAAAAAACATAAAATGTATAAACGAAACTTAGAATGTGCCATCCTGTGAACCTGGGTCGGCCCATGTGCAGCTGCCTCAACGCGATGAAAAGCCCTATTTGCCGCGCTCTGCGGCAAACAGTCAGGGTTTCACACTGGAGGGTGGGCCGGCCTGTTAAGCGTTCCAATCCTATCTGTTTTTGGAACCTTCTATGAATCTTCCGAGCCGGGGTTGTTTTTTTTTTTTTCCTCTGAAGGTTCCTGAACCGATTTTTTCTATTCGCATTTTTTTCTATTTTCAATGAATGTTTCAGAATTTTTTCTAAAATTGAAATTATCAGATTTTGTTCGATTTAAGAATTTTTTCCTATTTTCACATTTTTTTCGAAGTTTCATAAAAGTTTAGTATTTCCAAAATTGTTCCTTTAAAAAAAAAATGCTCAAAATTTCAAGAAGTCTTTGTATTCAGAAAGTTTGTTCAAACTACAAAATGTTCGATTTAAGGAATATGTTCCGGTCTTAAAAATGTGTTCCAAAGTTTTAAAAAATATTCATGTTTAAAGTTTTCTTCACAAATCCAAAAGTGTTTGCGTTTTATATTTTGTTCATGAATTAGGAAATCTCAGGAATTTTAAAATATATTCTAATTTTCTAAAATTGTTCATAAAATATAAAAAAAATCTCGTTTTCAAAATTTCTTAATAAATTCAGAAAACTTTCATGTTTTTCAATTTTGTTCACATATTCAAAAGAATCTGGGGATTTTACAAAATGTTCCTGATTTCCAAATTTGTACAGAAGTTCAATAAATATTCTATTTAAATATTTGTTCAATCATTAAGATATTTTTGGGAATTTTAGAAAATGTTCCAATTCAGATATTTGTTTAGAAATTCAACAAATATTGATTCATGGATGCATACAAAAGCAAACAAGTGCCTATTATTACACACGATACGCCACGCAATGACCTTCTGAGCAGATGTGGTTTAGCTTCTCAAGAGGCATCTAGTATCTCAGCAGGTCATGCCGTCTATTTAAAGAAGCAATACTTACTAGAATGAAAATACCGATCATATATGCATTCGATTGTCATCATTGTATATCGTCTATCGTTGTTTTGATGGCTTTGGTTTTTCCATTTTTCCTTCCGCCTGGTATAGCTTCGGTCTTCTATGACTTTGCTCTCGGCCCAAGGCCGGTCCTAAAATTTTAGGGGCCCAGGGCGAAATTAGGGGCCCTAATCTATACATGAAATAGTTATTCCACGATTTCAATTTTTGAAAGATACTTCCAATTTTTTGTCCAACTTCTATGTTTTCGCTCGGACAACATACAACGAATAAAATATGTGTTATAGTTGTATTTTTTCTCTAATCAAGGATTCTAGTTGAATCTACACTGATAAAGCTCTTTAGTAAAACATAATTGTATTATCGTACATGTATCCAAGGCCTAAGATCAGAAAGCATAGGAACAACATGCTGCCCACAAAATGGTAAAACAAAACCAAAATGATAACACCCGCACATGTGACATTTTTACACTTCGTCCGTTTTGGTTTGCACGAATCTTGACGATCTTTGATAAAATTGAAGTGCCACGTAGACGTAGTGTTTGGTGGGGGTTAGAAAGCTCGCCCACACGACCTGCACAACGCCGTTGCCAGCTGCGCCATGTGGGTGAACCAACCCTCGCCCACACGGACACCATCCAGTCCACGCCGTGTGGGCGAACTGCTCTTCGCCCACACGACGCTCGTACGATGATAGATGGCAGGTGCCGTTGTGCATATGTGGCAACTAGTTAATCACACATGGCAACTCTGGTTGACCATACATGGAAAATATGTTTAGACCACACATGGCAACTAGTTAATCAGATGAGGCAACTATGGTTGACCATACATGACAAATATGGGTTGACCACACGTGGCCATGGGTGCACCATCCACGTTCACGCGAATATCAAACTTGCATAGGCCATAGAGATTGCCGCCATAGGAAGTGATGTCGGTGAGCTCTTGACTGGGATATAAATGTACCATGCACCTGCCACTGCGGCAAGCAACTTTGAAGAGCACCACGCTGCAGTTTTATGCAAGACCCTGGTTGTTTGTCATGGCTGCGAGTATGCAATCAGGCAAGGTGGTCGCGTGGAAGAATACAACTTGGTGACATGGTTTCCGTGGAGGAACCTGCTCGGTTGCTCAGCCAGCATCACCTCGGCACCAAAGAAGAGTTTCATGATCCTGGTAGAGATACTCCAACGATACAGACAGAAGACCTAGCTGTCAGCATAGCCGCCAAGGATCCTGCAACCCACGATCTTTCCCTGGGGCCGCACGACAGTGCCGTCCTTGGGGCGGTAAGCGGGCTTCATGGTGAAGCCATTCGGTGATAGGAGTAGCCACGGTAGCACCGATATGGCCGGTGTTGCGCATGTGGCTGCCATGAGCGGCAGACGACGGCGAAGCGGGCTCGCCCGTGCGGGGAGGCCAACATGCGGTAGATCGTAGCGAGGAGATCATCGGGAAACGTGGAAGACCAACATTGTTGCCGCGCCTCAGCGCCGCCGCACACGTGCTTGGCTTTGTCCTCATTAGCGGTGGCGGCTATCTACAGCAGGGCGTATGAACGACTGAACAAACAACGATCAAATCCAGCTGTCGGCATTGTTATATAGACTCTTCGTCGTTCGCGTAATGGGCTTTATTTATTCTGAATCCAGTTTGTCCCGTAGGCATGTCTTATAATCTTAGCCGGATCTGGCGATTGGGAGAGTATGTGTGGTGGTGGGGAGGAGGGGCGCGGGCTTTTGCTCCATAGTGCAGATTGGGGGTGTGTAACCTCCGTCCCGAGATTGTAAACTCCATCCACTTTTTGTTGCAACGTTTCATCTACTCGTGCGTATGGATGCCAACAAGCTCGAACACCTTGAAGAAAGGCTCGAGGTCGATAGACCACTGGGTCCTCAAAGCCATCGCAAGCTTGTCGGTCCTGCGATCTTTGTCGAAATCTTTTATGATGCCACATAACAAACAACGATAAGTGGTCTACGCAGAAACTTAAAAGAGGGGTGATTTTTAGTGTACTCAAGGTGTTTCCAAAAAGCTTTAAGTGCACAATTTCAAATTATATGGAATTCAATATTAAGCCACTTGTTTACATAAAGATCCTACCAGCAGTTTAGTGTAGTTCATTGTATATGCGATGGTATTGTGCACTGTGCGAAGTAGAGAGGATGATTAAGCACATATTGTAACCTTTATCATATGGTACCAGGTAAGAATAATTATCCCCTATCGTACCAATAATATATTTTGTGAGCGCGTCGAACTATCATATCTACTCAATTTATAATGATTTAGGAAACATATATCACAGACATTTGGAAAATAACCCCATATAAAGAAGTATTAGTTACGGTTGCAGACTAAACATAATTTTAGAAATAATTTACATGCAGTATAATAGCATATTTCATATCTACATATTTGTGTGAGTGACTTCCATATATAAACATGTTAAATTTGGTTCAAGGGACTAAAAGATATAAATATTTTGAAAATCATTTGAATCTGCCAAAAAATAAAAAGAGAAAGATCAAACACAGTTGCTTGGCCAAAATTCCAATATTTTGCAACCCATTTGTTAAGAATTCTGAGAGAAAGGGCCTATCTGCTAAGAACTCAGACAGAAAAGAGAGAAAAGGAAAAAGAAAAAGGAAAAGAAGCAAGGATCGAACCCAAACCTTTGATGTGGTTTGGTGCGGCTCTAGCTAGTGGGTTGCCTGCGTGCATATGATTAAAGATAGTGGATCATTGTATATATAAACTAAAAGCGACGATGGATGCTGAAGCAAACCCTTTTTCACTTATCGGTGGCATTGGCTCTAATTTATTGCAACTTTAGTGGCAATTCTCCGAGGGATGAGCAGAAACATTAGTCCCTCTATTGGTAGGTATAGATATACATATGTATACATAGCCGCAACTATACTTCGCAACAATACGTAGCTGATGCGCATGAAATAGTCCAACATAGAACTACATTGCATGCTAGCTATACTCCTCCTTATTTTGCCATGTACATCAGATACTATAAGATGTATACATTGCATACATGTGAAAGAAAATACAAGCAACGCTGTCCGTCAATAGATACTATAATTGAGTAGTCCCTGCCAAAAGCCAGTAGAGTAACTGAGCCGTGGCTGCCAAAAGACAATCCCTACCAAAAGCCAGTAGATTAATTATGACGTACCCACCAAAAGTCAGTAGAGTAATTGAGCCGTGTCTGCCAAAAGATAGTCCCTGCCAAAAGCCAGTAGAGTAATTGTGCCATACCTGCCAAAAGCCAGTAGAGTAATTGTGCCGTACCTGCCAAAAGCCAGTAGAGTAATTGGAAAGTACTTGCCAAAAGGCTCCCTGAAGGAGCCTCATCAGTCGAGCTTTATAACATGCGCTCCTCTCCTATCCTCGCTCACTCCATCATCGCCATAGAAATCACGACCCCACTCCCCCCGGCGCGTACTCTCCCTCAAGTTATCCCACCACTCCTATCGGAGTCACCACATTGCCATTCCGGCCGCCACAATCATGACCCAGCTCAATCCCCATCTCACCTCCATGTACGCCGCGGTAAGTCCGCCCCTCACCTCTATAGCCATCGTGTTATTGAGGGGAGGGACTTATCATGCTGTACATGGAGATGATGTGGGCGTTGTGCTGGGTCCTGAGCATGGCAGCCTTCATAGTTAGTCACCATTAATGAAGAGACTGGAGTGCATCAGTGCATGAATGGAGCAACTACCTTAGTGTCGATGGATGGAAGCTAGGCTACCTAGCCATATTACAGTGGGAGCCATCAAACTCAGTTAAAGCAAATGTTTTTCAAAGATAAAAAAACAAGGCAAGTATTTATATCCATCTAAATGAAGTCAACTAGACATATAAATATAGTTTTCTTTGCACATTGTTTCTCTGGTGTAGGAGGATGTTAGTTTGGCAATTGCTCAAGAAAATCTGCAAGCTGTGGCAACGCAAATTATACAACAACCTTTCCTAAGTTGATCTTCATCCATAGTTGGTGATCCAATACATCCCGAGAAAACTGAAAACTTATATGAATGCCTTTCTGCGTGCCTTGTTCTCAACAAAAGAGCTGAAAAAGGTTTTGCTTATGATGAGCCCCAATAGATCACAGGCATTGATGGTCTTACAACAGGATTTACGAAGAACACTGGGGCCTAATTGGTGACACCATCCCTAATGAAGTTCTCAGCTTTCTAAATGTTGTTCTCTATTGTAGTTCACCCACGGATCGACCACATCACTACATGACAAACGAGAACAAAAATTGTAGCCAAGGGCCCTTGTCGTGCCTTTTTCCTCTCTCTTTATTTCTTTCTTTTTTCTTTATTTCTTCCCGGTACAATCTTTTGTTACAACCTGGCCGACTAGTGTATATATATATATATACACACACGCAGCCGCCGCCACCATAGGCATGTCTTAATTGGAAGGAAACTCGGCCATGTAACTAGTATTATCTTAAACATACTTTGTTCTAATGTAAGTCTTACCTAGTAACTTTGTACTCGCAGTTGCTTAATTTATATGTTTTGCAGAGGAGATTTCGGTCTTACTGTTAGTTCCACGTGGAGTTTAACATTGACCGAGTAGCTTGGGAAATCCAAACAGAAGTCTGATTCCTCTGGAGGGTCTTGTGGATAGTCAAGCTTCTCAGCCTTTTCCTTTTATAGTTGTCTGTACTTAGACAGGTTTATACTTTCCTTACTTGTCTGACTTTTTCATGTTGGGTCATGAGACTCATGTTTGTAATTTCATGTTACGTATCGCTCTTTTGAGCCTTAACTATACTTGAGTTGTAGAGTTATGTTTGGATCGAGTTTGGATGGGTGTTTGACGATCAATTCGATCCTCTCGTACTTACATCAAAGGAAAAGGAGCCTTCTTTTACGCGCCTACACCGCTGCCCTCAAAACCAGTTGGAATGGCTTGACACCCATCCGCACATGCATGGAACAAAAGTTCTTCTCCAACCACAGATGCCACAGATCCTTGCAGCCAATACCCTGGAATCAGGCGTGCAACACCCTAAAGCTTTTGCTCCCTTACCAACAAGGATATAATTCGACAAGTCGTGGCGAGTTTGGCTAGAA
Source organism: Secale cereale (assembly GCA_902687465.1). Lineage (NCBI taxonomy): Eukaryota > Viridiplantae > Streptophyta > Magnoliopsida > Poales > Poaceae > Secale > Secale cereale. The sequence goes on along the minus strand of LR738714.1, from coordinate 787,961,629 downwards.
ATTTCAGCAACATAACGCGTCGCACGGATCAAGAAGCGCGTCCACAACATCACTACATGAGTGAAATGCAGTTTTGTCCTAGTTGAAATGCATGGGCGAGTGCATCTTCCGGTCTGGCTAGAAACTTCGGCTGCATAACACGTCCACAACGACACTACATGAGTGAAAAGAGATTTTGGCTGGTAGGAAGGATGGATTAGAAAAGCTATTTTGCGCCAAACATGTCAGCATGGTTAATTATAGCCGCAGAGTTGCCTTCATAAAGTTCTACATGACAGATTATCAAGACGCTTTGTTACTAGCCCATTTGATTTTGAAACTGTGCTAGTGGTGTCATATAAATCCAATCTAGTACAGAAGTTCCTAACTACTATTGTGAATAGGGTTAATCCCTAATATATAAAAAAACTCTCTCTCTCTCTCTCTGTCAAAACAAAATTATATCTGAGCTTCTTAGTACTGAATAACATACCGTTGAAAAATGGGTTAGTAGTCCTGCATGCATGCGGGCACTGAACATGTTCATATGCTTATGCTTTCCTTTTGGCTTAATCTACATATTCTCAACTAGGAATTATATATCTATCATGAAATCAGGTCATATCACTACTAGAGAAAACACTGTTAGTGGCTCACCTATTTTGACCACTAATGGCGCACTATAGGTGCGCCACTATTACCACGCCGCTAGTAATAAATACTAATGACGCATCTCTGGTGCGCCATAAGTATCTCAGACACTAATGGCGCACCACCTGGTGCGCCATTACTATCCCAGACACTAATGGCGCACCTAAAGTGCGCCATTACTAGGCATCGAAGTGCGCCACTTCTGTTACTCCAAAGGAGCCATGCGTACCTTGTGCTCTGGGTTACTAATGGCGCACTTTCTGATAATGTGCCACTGTTGTGTTTATTTCAGTGCGCTACTAAAGTGCAATATAAACAGCACAACATATAAACAACAGATTTATCGAATACCATAGGAGATTAGTCTCCGAATACAATTCATCATATTAGTCTCCGAATTCAAAATACCAAACAAAGTTAGAACATTACAAGTCTCGAGACCGCGAGTAGCGAGTTTGTCCTCACATTACAAGTCGATATCTAAACTACCATCACATAGAAGAGGGTTGCGGTCATTGAAAGAGCTATATATCGACTAGAGGGGGGGGGTGAATAGGCGATTTTTATGAAAGTCTTCAAAACATGGAAGTTTCGAAGACAAACAATAGAGCCGATCCTATTTATATGCAGCGGAAGGTAGACTACACTAGACAAGCCATAGTCAAGTATTCAATGAAGTGAAAGCATGAAGACTAATAGCAGCTAGGCAGTATGGATCAGGATGGAAGATTGTATGAACCCAGTCAGAATAAGCAGTCGCACAGTGAAGTCAATCAGGCAGGGCAAGCAGGCAATGACTTCACAAAGACAGACAGTAAATAAAGAGAGGGAAGGGATAGAACCAGTAGCTTGGGGAAGACAGTGATTTGTTAGACCAGTTCCAGGTGCTGTGACAACTGTACGTCTGGTTAGGGAGGCTGAGATTTAACTCAGAAGACCGCGTCTTCACCTTATTCCTCTTGAGCTAAGGACACCTAGTCCTCGCCCAATCACTCTGGTAAGTCTTCAAGGTAGATTTCCAAACCTTCACAGACTTCGTTCATCGACGATCCTGTCGGGACCCCGATCCTAAGTCACACCGATCTAGCATGTAACACACTATATCACTTTGCGGCCTCACGCACGGTATCCCCACGGGTGCCACCTTACCTGGCCCGGGACCGTTTGCGCATTTTGGCTCACGTATATGATAGTGTCGCTAGCATCCATATGACAGAGAACCCGGGCCGACATGACCAGTTATAAACCAAAAGTGGCACTAAATTACAGAGACAGGCATTCATGACCCAGCAACGAACGTGTCGGTCATCAACGTATGAACCCAAGTCGTAGCAAGCTACAAGGACTTAAAGGAACAACGCGTGACATTTCCCCTAAGGGACAGACACAGGAACGAAGAAGGACATATGCCGGTCAGCCTAAGTGATCCGGAGCAGTAGCAAGCTACCAAGGCTCAGTGAAAGCACTAGGAGACATTTCCCTGTAAGATAGGCTACCAAGGGTAAACAACTAGGTGTCGGATCCCACACATACCAAGCATTTCAATAACATACACACAATATGCTCAATATGTGCAAATACAACATGGCATCACAACAAGACTCTAATAAACAAAGTATTTATTCATTAGGCTCCGAGGAGCCAAGTATTACAAACATGGGTCTCACGACCCAACATTCAGAGCATACAAGCAACAAGTGGAAGCACTACGTGTCTGAGTACAGACATCTACAAATGAAAAAGGCTGAAGAGCCTGACTATCTACAACACTCGTCCAAGATCGTAGCTGAGGTACAAGCTACTTGTCGAAGTCCAAGCGGAACTACTAGTGAGACATCAATCCTATCTGCAAAACATAAATTAAGCAAACATGAGTACAAAGGTACTCAGCAAGACTTACATCAGATCCTATCATACATGCACTTGTATCAAGAAGGCATAGTGGGGTTTAGTTGCAGCAAGCCAGCTTTGACTCAGTGGCTATCCTATTCTACGATTGCTGGTAACACTTTTGAGGTGGCGCACACGAGTCCACTAAGCACCACACAATACGCCACTATGGATTCATTCCCGTCTCCCTACGAGAAGGCCATCCATAGCACTCACACTTGTCTTGAGTATTTTAAAGTATCCACTTCAAGTTGTCTATGTACCACGTAAGCATCCAAGAAGTCCATATCCGCGGACCCGGCTATTCGAATAGATTATGTTAACCCTGCAGGGGTGTACTTCCTCACACACGCTCTCGCCACTTACCGCCAGGTACATCTCGTGTATCTCGGCAACCTTCAAGCGGAAGCCTGGCGAGGGTGTCGGCCACGACCTGACTAACCACATAAGTCTCTCGTCCAGGTTTATCGCCTATTCGGGAGACTTATGTAGTTAGTCAGGTCGTGGCCGACACCTTCGCCAGGCTTCCGCTTTAAGGTTGCCGAGATACACGAGATGTACCTGGCGGTAAGTGGCGAGAGCGTGTGTGAGGAAGTACACCCCTGCAGGGTTAACATAATCTATTCGAATAGCCGGGTCCGCGGATATGGACTTCTTGGATGCTTATGTGGTACATAGACAACTTGAAGTGGATACTTTAAAATACTCAAGACAAGTGTGAGTGCTATGGATGGCCTTCTCATAGGGAGACGGGAATGAATCCATAGTGGCGTATTGTGTGGTGCTTAGTGGACTCGTGTGCGCCACCTCAAAAGTGTTACCAGCAATCGTAGAATAGGATAGCCACTGAGTCAAAGCTGGCTTGCTGCAACTAAACCCCACTATGCCTTCTTGATACAAGTGCATGTATGATAGGATCTGATGTAAGTCTTGCTGAGTACCTTTGTACTCATGTTTGCTTAATTTATGTTTTGCAGATAGGATTGATGTCTCACTAGTAGTTCCGCTTGGACTTCGACAAGTAGCTTGTACCTCAGCTACGATCTTGGACGAGTGTTGTAGATAGTCAGGCTCTTCAGCCTTTTTCATTTGTAGATGTCTGTACTCAGACACGTAGTGCTTCCGCTTGTTGCTTGTATGCTCTGAATGTTGGGTCGTGAGACCCATGTTTGTAATACTTGGCTCCTCGGAGCCTAATGAATAAATACTTTGTTTATTAGAGTCTTGTTGTGATGCCATGTTGTATTTGCACATATTGAGCATATTGTGTGTATGTTATTGAAATGCTTGGTATGTGTGGGATCCGACACCTAGTTGTTTACCCTTGGTAGCCTATCTTACAGGGAAATGTCTCCTAGTGCTTCCACTGAGCCTTGGTAGCTTGCTACTGCTCCGGATCACTTAGGCTGACCGGCATATGTCCTTCTTCGTTCCTGTGTCTGTCCCTTAGGGGAAATGTCACGCGTTGTTCCTTTAAGTCCTTGTAGCTTGCTACGACTTGGGTTCATACGTTGATGACCGACACGTTCGTTGCTGGGTCATGAATGCCTGTCTCTGTAATTTAGTGCCACTTTTGGTTTATAACTGGTCCTGTCGGCCCGGGTTCTCTGTCATATGGATGCTAGCGACACTATCATATACGTGAGCCAAAATGCGCAAACAGTCCCGGGCCAGGTAAGGTGGCACCCGTGGGGATACCGTGCGTGAGGCCGCAAAGTGATATGGTGTGTTACATGCTAGATCGGTGTGACTTAGGATCGGGGTCCCGACAGCGTTGGTATCAGAGCCTGACTGCCTGTAGGATTACCAAGCCAAACTGGTCGAAGTTGAGTCTAGAAATTCTTTAGTTATATAAGGGAATTGATTGTGGAAGGGAACGTAAGGCTCTTTTTACTCCTTATACCTCATGTCTTCTGATCTGAGTCATCTTACGTTTCATACGGGGTCCCGACAGATCCACAATGACTCTTGGATGCTCAGAACGTGACGCCTAACAGGCTGGAGGAATCACAGTCCTCAAGTGTAACAAGTCTTCTGATCACACAGACAGAAAGACTTCAGTGATGCCTAACACTCTTTGGCTCTGGGTGTTTGGGCTTTGTCCTCGCAAGGATCTCTCTCTCAAATGCTTCGGAGGTGGGTTGCTCTCAAACGACAAAAGCCGTGTAATAACTTTGAGCAGCCACCAATTTATGGTGTAGGGGTTGGGCTATTTATAGCCACTAGGCAACCCGACCTGATTTGTCCGAAGTGACCCTGGGTCACTAAGGAACTGACACGTGTTCCAATGGTCAGATTTCAAACACACGCGGCACCTTTACTTGGGCTACAAGTAAAGCTGACTCATCCAGCTCTGGATAAGATTTGCTCTCATTGTCTTCACTCGAAGACATAGGATTTGGTTGAGCATCACTTCAGTCACTCTGACTGAGTTCACATGGACCCCACTTGATAGTACGGTGGTCCCTATGACTCAACAAAGAAGAAAAGGAAACAACGAAACGTCTAAGTCTTCGCGCTCCATAGTCTTCACACAATGTGTTCTCTCGTCATAGTCTTCAATATGGATATCTTCATATACCACCATTGTCGTCAATGTCTTCATACATTTTTAGGGGTCATCTCCGGTAGGTAAACCGAATCAATGAGGGACTACTACCTGTGTTATCCTGCAATTCTCACAAACACATTAGTCCCTCAACCAGGTTTGTCGTCAATACTCCAAAACCAACTAGGGGTGGCACTAGATGCACTTACAATCTCCCCCTTTTTGGTGATTGATGACAAACTGGTTGAAGTTTTCAACGGGGATAATAGTATGTGAAATTGTAAAGGATAAAGGTATTGTCATCATAAGTAGGAAAAGGCTCCCCCTAAAGATGTGCATATAATTAATTTGCTTTTGAATGCAAATGCACATGGCAGGTTGTACTTGTGGAGATCCTCTTCAACTTATGAAGACAATTCATCATGCACAATTGATATGTCGAATATAATGATATGCATAATGAGAAATGGACGTCTGCAGAATGAATAAGTGCTGAATTTATCATCGCATTACAGAGTATCAGACAACGTAGCAGACGACCATCAAGTTTAAGTGTTACAACTCAAAGAACCAAATGTAACAAAAGCGAGAGTTGTAAACACTAGGCAAAATATAAAGCACCCGCCCATATGGACCCACTTGAAGACTATCAACTCATATGCTTCTCCTCCTTTTGTTAGTAAGGACCAAAAAGGTTTGAAGACACAGAGCCTCTACTCGTTCCCAGTTGGAGTAGGAGAAGATGCAGGGTCGGCGTTGGTGTTTGGCGGTGCAGTAGTACTTGGAGCAGTGTCGACACACGCTGAAGGAGGAGGTGGTGAGGTAGCATCATCTTGATCATCGATCACTCTGGCATCCACCGTAGCAGCGGAGGAGGAATAGTCAGAGTCTTCAAGAGACGGAGTTTGACGCAAAACAGCAGTCCTTGAGGGAGTTTTGTCAAACTTGAATCTTTCAGTGAAGCCATCGTCTTGAAGATCTGCTTCAGCACTCAGCAATGTCAAACTCTTCCCTGACCTCCGACAGGTTTCTTGAGCAACAAAGGCATTCTTAGTGGCAAGCTTGCGAATACGATTGATGTCCACCAAGAGGCTTTGCATCTGACGCTTCAGCCAGTAGTGATGCTTATCCTGTTTCTGATGTAAGGCAACTAGAAGTTCTCGGTCATTAAGAACACGAGATCGCTTCTGAGGCCTTTGGGCAATGGTGCTCTCAGTAGCTTCAGTCTCTGCATGGTGAGGTAAGCGAGTATGTCCAGCCAGAGGATAAACACGAGTGACTGCTGAAACTCCTTCAATGGGCTGAGTGAAGCTTTGGTGATCAGCATTGTGAAGAAAAACAAGCTCTTTGGCAGGCTCTTGGTATATGGCTTCAACTGACATATCAACTTCTAGCAAGAATATGAGATGGTTGCGATCAAAAGGTTGATAGTTGATGGCTGAGTGAAGCTTGATGAGACGCATGACCCATGGAGCAGAGGACTTAAGTCCAAAGAGATCAGAGCCTGATGCAGCCAACTGCCTGATAAAGAAGTCTTGAGCATTGAAGCTGATGCCATTGAAGATATAGAAGACCAATGTCTTCATTGTTCCTTCAAGTTTGGCAGATGAAGAGTGTCCTTTGACAGGCCATAGAGTTCGCCTAATGATATGATATATTGTGCGTGGCAGATACTCAAGGTCCTCAACAAAGAACTCCTTTGGGTACTCAGCATCGAGTGGCAAGGGCTTCATCATGCTTAGCATTTGGCTCATGTTGGGCTTTGGCTTTTGAAAGATACTCTCCAAAGCTTCGCACTGTTGTTGACAACCAGGTTCATATAGTTCTCCTGGAGTGGGCAGGACAGTTAGCTCAATGAGATCAAAGGCTTTGGCTTCATGATGGACATTTCCTGTCATCCACTCAAGGACCCATGTCTTCGGATCCCTGCTGTAGCCGCGAATGTGGAGGGTTGCATAGAATTGCAGAAGCAGCTCTTCATTACAATGCTCTTTATTAGTCACAAAGTTCAGCAAGCCAGCATCACGGAAGCTATCAAGGGCTTCTTCAAGGCAAGGCAACCCAGTAATGGCTTCAGTGTCAAGACGCATATGTGGGAAGATGCGCCCTTGATCATAGAGAACACGTGAATAATAGCTGCGCTATTGATAGCTCCAGAACATATCTGATGAAATCCTTGGTTTGGAATAGGGGTTCTTGGCGCTATCAAAGAAAGTGTTGTGCGCAATGAAGGACTGTGGTGAAGTGGCAGTACCTAGAAACCTGGGCAGTCTTGGCTTTGGCTTCTGAACCCGAGGCCTGTGCTCGACGTGGTAATCAAATTGTGGACCAGCAGCAGGCGGAGGAACCAGAATAGGCCATTTGACAGTGATGAGCTGGTCATCTTTGTTGTATGCTTGCTCGATAGTATGTGGCCTTGGAGGCGGAGCAGGAGTAGTGGCATTGACTTCAGGCTCCTGATTTGCGTCAGGTGTAGCATTGGCTTCAGGTGCTATCACTTCAGGCACCACATTAGCTTCAGCCATGACAACGTCATTGGCTTCAGTGGTGGTGTTGGTGGCAGCCTCAGAATATGTAACCTCCACTTCAGAAGCTGGAGGGTCGGACACGTTCTCCTCGAGAACAACTTGGTTGGCAGGGGGCGTGGCACCACGTGCTTCTTCTTCTCTTGTTGGTTCTACATCGGCTGATGCAGCCAGAATATCTTCAGCCGCTTTGGCTTCAGACTCAGGGATGTTCACAGTAGGAGAGGCTTCAGGAGACACTTGGCGTGAAATAGATTGGCGCTCATCTCCTTCTGGAACACTTAATTGATCGATTTGAGGCCTTGGTCCTTTGCGAAGCCTGCGAAACACTGGCGACGCTCATGGAGATGGAGTTGTTTGGACCTTAAAGTCTTCATCGTCAACCACTGGAGTGGTGACCTGTGTTGGGGGTGATCAACCCATGAGTCATCCTGAGCAATTGGCGTCAATGGACGACCAATGCTGATGCGTTCGCTGTTCGTGAGAACAGGCGATGATACCACATTGTATTCGATCTGAGGAAGGACTTCATCATCTTCAACATTGTCGTGAGGAGCAATGTCTTCAGTTGCGGTGGGGTTAACAGCTGGAATGTCTTCAAGGGCCTCTATGGAAGCATGCTCATGAACAGTCAAACGACGTTCTTGTTGTGCAGATGCAAGACGAGCAACAGAAATTGGCTCGACGACAAGGGGCTCTGTGGGAGCAGCCCGGGCCTTCTTGATCTTGCGCTTCTTGGTTGGTGGAGCATCATCAGTGGTGTTCTTGCGCTTGTGGGCTTCAGCTTCGGCGACCTTTGTCTTCTTGAGTTCTGAAGCAACTGTGGGGACCTTAGGCTTCAAGCCTGCCATGCTGGCAGGGAAGACAATGCGAGGTTCTTCCTGCCTTGATTCTTCAGCTGGGGCCACAGTTGGCTTCTTCTTCTTGGCAGCCATCCCGGGGTCGATGCCAGGATGCCCAAGAGCCTTGCACTTCTCAGCTTCATTGTAAGCTTGAACACACTTGGCAGCCAAAGCCTTTATGCGCTCACGAGAACCTTTAGCTTCTTCACGCTTCTTGTGAAAGGCTTCCTTGAGCTCATGCATCATGACTTTGAAATTCTGGATATCTTGGACGCTGAGCTTGGCCATATGCTTCTTGAACTGAGCCTTTTCAAAATCAATCTTATGCTTCAGCTCAACAATGTTCTGAGAAATGGCGCCGTTGAATGAGACGCTCAGGCCAATCGAAAGTTGCAGATCATCGAAGCTGAGATTGGGGGTGTCAAACCACTCATCAATGAAGTTATTGATGACTGCCTCGTCAAAGAGAGGCAAGTCATTGAAGATTTCTGCATCGTGGTTGCTCTTTATCAGTTGCTCAAGAGCGTCATCAGCAAGATCTTCATCACTTGACAAATCAATGGAGTCATTCTCATTCCTCAGAACTGCAACAGGAGTCAAAGCAGGACTGGGGTTGTGCATGGGCTTCTTCTTTGGCTTCATTGGCTTGGAGATGTGAGAGTGATCTTCTGACTGCACACTTGGTGCAGGTGGAGCAGTGGCCAAAGGCTTCACTCTTGAAGCTGTTGGTGGAGTGGAAGGCTTTGAAGCCTTGGATTTCTTCTTCTTCTTTGGCTTCGGAGGTGCAGGCGCTTCATCAGAGTCAGCGTCATCTGCAGGTTGATCCACATCTGCCCCTTGAACCCTTATATGAGAGATGAGACCTTCTAAGTTGTAGAAGGGCCCAACAAGATTGGGTTCAGCTTCGCGTGTGCCATCGGCACGAGGCGCAGAGGGGCCAGGGTTGAACTCTAATCCCCAAGTTTTCTTGTTTTCCTTGGCCGAGTTCTTGGCATACTGGAGGTTGCGCTTGAACAGATTGTCGTCACGACACCATAGCAATGATGATGGGTCGGCATCAGCTGGTTGTGGCCCTCAAACCATGCAAGGATAGAAGCCTTGCACAATGGCTTCAGCTCTGGACCCGGGTGGAACATTTTTGTACAAAATGTCCCCCCATGGTCGCTTGATGGCATTCTTCTCAGCATACTCCTGGGTCACAAACCTATACTTGAACCACTATTCAGACAATCTTTGAGGTATTTCTCTTGAGATATGAAGATGCCGTTACTTTGCTGACGAATTTGAAGACCAAGGAAGAACTTCAGCTCACCCATCATGGACATCTGATATTGCTCTTGCATCAAGTGAGCGAACTCATCACTGTATCTTTTGTTAGTGCAGTCGAAGATAATATCACCCACATAGATTTGGCACACAAACAGTTCACCATCATATGTCTTCGTGAAGAGTGTGGGATCCAGGGAACCAGGTTTGAAGCCTTTGCTCTTCAGGAAGTCTTTAAGTGTGTCATACCAAGCACAAGGGGCTTGTGTGAGGCCATAAAGTGCCTTGTTGAGCTTGTATACCATATCAGGATGTTTTGGATCTTCAAAGCCAGGTGGTTGTGCAACATACACTTGTTCTTCAATCTTTCCATTGAGAAAGGCACTCTTCACATCCATTTGATACAGAAGGATGTTGTGATGATTTGCATAGGCTAGAAGTATGCGAATAGCTTCAAGCCTAGCCACAGGAGCAAATGTTTCATCGAAGTCAATCCCTTCAATCGGAGTATATCCTTGAGCAACGAGACGAGCTTTGTTTCTGACAACTTGACCATGCTCATCTTGCTTGTTGCGATATATCCATTTTGTGCCTATTATGTTGTGTTTGCGGGGGTCAGGACGCTTGACAAGTTCCCATACGTTGTTTAGCTCAAACTGTTGAAGCTCTTCTTGCGTAGCTTGAATCCATTAGGTTCCGTGAAGGCTTCAGCAACTTTCTTGGGTTCAGATATCGAGACAAATGCAAAGTGCCCACATAAATTTGCTAGCTGTGTTGCTCTTGAACGAGTGAGTGGACCAGGTGCATTGATGTTGTCAATTATCTTCTCAACTTGTACTTCATTTGCAACACGAGGATGAACTGGATGAATATTTTGCTCTTGCTGGTCATTGTCATCATCAGGAGGATTGTCTTCAGGCTGAGCATTGTCTTCAGGTTGATTGGGAGCAGAAATGATGAGTTCCTCGTCAGGCTGTGCTTCAGAAGGCATGATTTCACCTGTTCCCATTAGCTTGATAGATTCACTGGGTGGAGCTTCATCCAGCACATTTGGCAGGAACTCTCTTTGCGAGCCATTCATTTCATCAAACCGCACATCCACAGTTTCAACCACTTTATAGAGAAAGAGGTTGAAGACTCTGTAGGAGTGCGAGTCCTTTCCGTAGCCGAGCATGAAACCTTCATGTGCTTTTGGTGCAAATTTTGATTTGTGATGTGGATCCTTGATCCAACACCTAGCTCCAAATACCCTAAAGTAACTAACATTTGGCTTCTTGCCAGTAAGGAGTTCATAGGACGTTTTCTTCAGAAGCTTGTGAAGATAAACACGGTTGATGATATGTCATGCTGTATCAATAGCTTCGGGCCAGAACTTTCTTGGTGTCTTGTATTCATCGAGCATCGTTTGAGCCATCTCAATTAGGGTTCTGTTCTTGCGCTCCACGATGCCATTCTGCTGAGGTGTGTACAGAGCTGAGAACTCATGAGTGATTCCCATTGTATCTAGATAAAGATCAAGGCCGGTATTCTTGACCTCAGTGCCATTGTCACTTCTGATATGATTGATCTTGGCGCCATAGTTGTTCATGGCACGGTTGGCGAAACGTCTGAAGACATCCTGCACTTCAGTCTTGTAGAGAATTATGTGCACCCATGTGTATCTTGAATAATCATAAACAATGATGAAGCCATAGAGACAAGCTGTAGTAGTGAACGTGGAGTAGTGAGTAGGGCCAAATAAGTCCATGTGAAGCAGCTCGAAGGGTTGGGATGTCGTCATGATTGTCTTCGAGGGATGCTTGGCCCTAGTCATCTTCCCAGCTTCGCAGGCACCGCACAGATGATCTTTCTTGATCTTGACACCCTCGATGCCTACGACGTGCTTCTTCTTCGCGAGAGTGTGCAAGTTCCTCATGCCGGCATGTCCTAGCCTCTGATGCCAGAGCCAGCACTCTGAAGCTTTTGCTAGAAGACATACGACCATCTGTGGTCCTGCTGAGAAATCTACCATATACAGATCACCTTTCTGATATCCTTCAAAGACTAGAGACTTGTCAGATTCCATTAGTACAAGGCAACGATATTTTCCAAATATCACAATCTTGTTTAAGTCACACAGCATTGAGACAGACATTAAGTTGAAACCAAGGGATTCAACAAGCATGACTTTATCCATGTGCTGATCCTTTGAGATTGCAACTCTACCTAGACCCAACACCTTGCTTTTACCAGTATCAGCAAATGTGATGTGACTCTTGTCAGATGGACGTAAGGTTGAGTCCATAAGAAGACTTCGATCACCAGTCATATGATTAGTGCATCCGCTGTCCATAATCCATTCTGAAGTCTTTGGTGTCATACCCTACAGTGTAGTTAGGGGGATAGGCTTCACGAATAGTCATTGTGAAGCATAAACATTTGACGTGCAAGCGGATTATGAAAGCTTAGATCCAAGTTGGGACTAATAGGATGATTGGCAAGCGATTCAGGAACAAAATACATAGTAAGACCATTTGGGCATTTAATCTTGCGCCCTACAAGATGGTTTAGGTCCCCAGCAATGGCATCAGACTCCTTTGATTTTCGGCTGGAGACCTTTCCCTGCAAGAGAAAGTTAATTCTTCTTAACCACCCACATCTTCAAGGGTGGCTTAGAAGCAATGAGTCTAAGTGCAGCATCTGAGAATTTTGGCTTTGGAGCCCTAGCAAATAGTCTTGCAGGAGGAGAATAATACTCATAAGAATAAGGAGAAAAGTTCTTTGTTTTGTGAATATAGCGGTATGAGGAAACATGCTCATATTCATGGGTCTGAGAACAATTTCCCTGCAAAACATTGACGTTAGGGTTACTCAGGTGAGTCATCTATCTGTATGAAGCCTTAGGACGGTATGAAGCCTTTGGTTTGGGGTTTCTCTTCTTCCTAGGTGGTGTCATGATGACATTTACTGGAAGCTTCTCAAGACAACTTTTGGGAACCCAGATCTTCTTTCTAGGTGGCCCGTTCCTGCAGTTAGTACCAATATACATGGCAAACACTTCACCATTCTGATTCTTAAACAGCTTATAGTTTGCATCAAAGGATTCATCAATGATAATAGGATTAGCACAAGTGAAGCCAGATAAAGTAGACGGATCCACTGAAGGTTCCTTTGTAGCAACCCATGTGGTTTTGGGGTACTTCTCAGGCTTCCAGTATGAACCATCAACATTCATTTTCCTCTCGAACCCTACACCCTGTTTCCTAGGGTTTCGGTTCAGAATCTGCTTTTTGAGGACATCACATAAAGTCTGATGCCCTTTGAGGCTTTTGTACATCCCTGTTTCAAGCAAAGTCTTCAACCTAGCATTTTCATCATCAATAGTAGTGGTATCCTCGGCACAGGGGTTAGTTACCACATCAGCAGTTGAAGATATTGCGACAGTAGCAGCAGTAGGACATACAGCAACAGATGTAGCGTTATCACGCTCAATGCATTTTAGACATGGTGGTTCAAATCCTTCCTGAGCGGAGCTGATCTGTTGAGCGCGGAGTGACTCATTTTCTTTTTGAAGATCTTCATGAGCCGGTTTCAATTTCTCAAGTTCTCGCTTCCTTTGAAGATAATCGCGGGAAAGCTTTTCATGAGTTTTGGGGAGCGATTCATGAAGACTTTCAAGTTCCTCATACTTAACATTAAGATTTTTTATGTCTTCAATTAAGGACTGAGAACGGGTCATTTGCGTGTCAACAGGTCATCGCTTTTGTCTAACAGTTTTTGAATATGTTCCATAGCTTTTCGTTGTCCAGTGGCAATATTAGCAAGTGTTTTGTAGCTAGGTTTGGATTCAGAATCGGAGTCATCTTCACTGGATGTTTGAAAGTAAGCATCGTGTCATTTTACCTTGGCACCGTGTGCCATGAAGCAGTAGGCGGGAGTGGAGTTGTCGTTGTCATCATCACAAGTGTTGGTGACGGAGCCATTGTCTTCAGTGTTGAAGATGGACTTGGCAACGTAGGCTGTGGCTAGAGCCAGACTTGCAACACCAGAATCGGACTCCTCCTCAGACTCCACCTCCGCTTCTTCTGAAGCAGACTCCTCCTCTGAATCCATCTCCTTGCCAACAAACGCACGAGCCTTGCCAGATGAATTCTTCTTGTGTGATGAATACTTCGACTTGGAAGAGGACTTTGAGGATTTCTTCTTTTTCTTGTCATCAGAATCATATTCCTTGCTCTTCTTCTTCTTCTTCTTCTTCTCATTGTCCCATTGAGGACACTCAGAGATGTAGTGACCAGGTTTCTTGCACTTATGACATGTTCTCTTCTTGTAGTCATGGGTAGAAGCTTCATCATTTCTTGAGCTGGATCGTGAAGACTTTCGGAAGCCTTTCTTCCTAGTGAATTTCTGGAACTTCTTCACAAGCATGGCAAGCTCCTTTCCAATGTCTTCGGGATCATTAGAACTGCAGTCAGATTCTTCTTCAGATGAGGAAGCAGCCTTTGTCTTCAAAGCGCGAGTTCGGCCATAGTTGGGACCATAGATGTCACGTTTCTCAGATAGCTGGAACTCATGTGTGTTGAGCCTCTCAAGTATGTCAGACGGATCGAGAGTCTTGAAGTCAGGGCATTCTTGAATCATCAGGGCAAGGATGTCAAATGAGCTATCAAGTGATCTCAAGAGTGTCTTGACGATTTCATGCTTGGTGATCTCAGTGGCGCCAAGTGCCTGAAGCTCATTTGTGATGTCAGTGAGGCCATCGAATGTGTGCTGGACATTCCCATTGTCGTGTCTCTTGAAGCGATTGAAGAGGTTGCGAACGACACTGATCCTTTGATCTCTCTGGGTTGACACGCCTTCGTTGACCTTAGAGAGCCAGTCCCAGACTTGCTTCGACGTTTCCAGAGCACTCACACGACCATACTGTCCTTTGGTCAAATGACTACAAATGATATTCTTGCAGTGGAATCCAGTTGAACGAGCTTCTTGACATCAGCAGGGGTGAGACCTTCACCAGTCTTGGGGACGCCGTTCTTGACGACAAACCAGAGGTCCACATCAATGGCTTCAAGATGCATGCGCATCTTGTTCTTCCAGTAGGGGTATTCAATGCCATCGAAGACGGGGCATGCAGCGGAGACTTTGATTATCCTTGCAGTCGACATAGCTAAAACTCCAGGTGGTTAAACCGAATCACACAGAACAAGGAAGTACCTTGCTCTGATACCAATTGAAAGATACAAATATTTCTATACATTTTTCAAAAACTTTTCCAACATTTTTGAAATAGCTGTTCAACTTTTTTAAATATATTCTTAACATTTTTCAAATACTTATCAAATAATTTTATTTACATTATCAACATTTCTTCAAATACGTGTACCACATTTTTTTCAAATACGTGTTTAGCGTTTTTTAAATACTCATTCAAGTTTTTCAAATGTTTTTGAAGAATATTTTGTGTAATATATATATTTAGATTATTGTCAAGTATAAACAATAGTAGAAAAATAAAAGAAGAAAAAACAGAAAATGTATAAATGAAACTTAGAATGTGCCCTCCTGTGAACTTGGGTCGGCCCATGTGCAGCTGCCTCTACGCGATGAAAAGCCCTATTTGCCGCGCTCTGCGGCAAACATTCAGGGTTTCGCACTGGAGGGTTGGCCGGCCTGTTAAGCGTCCAATCCTATCTGTTTTGGGAACCTTCTATGAATCTTCCTAGCCGGGTTTTTTTTTCCTCTGAAGGTTCCTGAACCGATTTTTTCTTTTTGCATTTTTTCTATTTTCAATGAATGTTTCAGAATTTTTTCTAAAATTGAAATTATCAGATTTTGTTCGAATTTAAGAATTTTTCCTGTTTTCACATTTTTTCCAGAAGTTTCATAAAAGTCTAGTATTTCCAAAATTGTTCGTTTTTTTCAAAAAATGCTCAAAATTTCAAGAAGTGTTTGTATTCAGAAAGTTTATTCAAACTACAAAATGTTCGATTTAAGGAATATGTTCCCGTCTTCAAAATGTGTTCAAAAGTTTTAAAAAATATTCACGTTAAAAATTTGTTCACAAATCCAAAAGTGTTTGTGTTTTATATTTTGTTCATGAATTAGAAAATGCCCAGGAATTTTAATAAATATTCTAATTTTCTAAAATTATTCATAAAATATAAAAAAATTCTCGTTTTCAAAATTTCTTCATAAATTCAGAAAACTTTCATGTTTTTCAATTTTTTTCGCATATTCAAAAGAATCTGGGGATTTTACAAAATGTTCCTGATTTCCAAATTTGTACAGAAGTTCAATAAATATTCTATTTAAATATTTGTTCAATCATTAAGATATTTTTTGGGAATTTCAGAAAATGTTCCAATTCAGATTTTTTTTAGAAATTCAACAAATATTTGATTCATGGATGCATACAAAAGCAAACAAGTGCCTATTTATTACACACGATACGCCACGCAACGACCTTCTGAGCAGATGTGGTTTAGCTTCTCAAGAGGCATCTAGTGTCTCAGCAGGTCATGCCCTCTATTTAAAGAAGCAATACTTACTGGAATGAAAATACCGATCATATATGCATCTGATTGTCATCATTGTATATCGTCTATCGTTGTTTTGATTGCTTCGGTTTTTCCATTTTTCCTTCCTCCTGGTATAGCTTTGGTCTTCTATGACTTTGCTCTCTGCCCAAGGCCTGTCCTAAGATTTTAGGGGCCCAGGGCGAAATTAGGGGCCCTAATCTATACATGAAATAGTTATTTAACGATTACAATTTTTGAAAGATACTTCCAATTTTTTGTCCAACTTCTATGTTTTCGTTCGGACAACATACAATGAATGAAATATGTGTTATAGTTGTATTTTTTTTTCTAATCAAGGATTCTATTTGAATCTACACTAATAGAGCTCTTTAGTAAAACATAATTGCATTATCGTACATGTATCCAAGGCCTAAGATCAGAAAGCATAGGAACAACATGCTGCCCAGAAAATGGTAAAACAAAACCAAAATGATAACACCCACACATGTGACATTTTTTACATTTCGTCCGTTTTGGTTTGCACGAATCTTGACGATTTTTGATAAAATTGGAGTGCCACGTAGACGTAGTGTTTTGTGGGGGTTAGAGAGGTCGCCCACACGACCTGCACAACGCTGTTGCCAGCTGCGCCACGTGGGTGAACCAACCCTCGCCCACACGGACACCATCCAGTCCACGCCGTGTGGGCGAACTGCTCTTAGCCCACACGACGCTCGTACGATGATAGATGGCAGGTGCCGTTGTGCATATGTGGCCACTAGTTAATCACACATGGCAACTCTGGTTGACCATACATGGCAAATATGTTTAGACCACACATGTCAACTAGTTAATCACATGAGGCAACTATGGTTGACCATACATGACAAATATGGGTTGACCACACGTGGCCATGGGTGCACCATCCACGTTCACGCGAATATCAAACTTGCATAGGCCATAGAGATTGCTGCCATAAGAAGTGATGTCGGTGAGCTCTTGACTGGGACATAAATGTACCATGCACCTGCCACTGCGGCAAGCAACTTTGAAGAGCACCACGCTGCAGTTTTATGAAAGACCCTGGTTGTTTGTCATGGTTGCGAGTATGCAATCAGGCAAGGTGGTCGCGTGGGAGAATACAACTTGGTGACATGGTTTCCGTGGAGGAACCTGCTCGGCTGCTCATCCAACATCACCTCGGCACCAAAGAAGAGTTTCATGATCCTGGTAGAGATACTCCAACGATACAGATAGAAGACCTAGCTGCCAGCATAGCCGCCAAGGATCCTGCAACCCATGATATTTCCCTGGAGTCGCACGACAGTGCCGTCCTTGGGGCAGTAAGCGGGCTTCATGGTGAAGCCATTCGGTGACAGGAGTAGCCACGGTAGCACCGATATGGCCGGTGTCGCGCATGTGGCTGCCATGAGTGGCAGATGACGGCGAAGCGGGCTCGCCCGTGCGGGGAGGCCAGCATGCGGTAGATCATAGCGAGGAGATCATCGGGAAACGTGGAAGACCAACATTGTTGCCGCACCTCAGCGCCGCCGCACACGTGCTTGGCTTTGTCCTCATTAGCGGTGGCGGCCATCTATAGCAGGGCGTATGAACGACTGAACAAAGAACGACCAAATCCAGCTATCGGCATTGTTATATAGACTCTTCGTCGTTCGCGTAATGGGCTTTATTTATTCTGATTCCAGTTTGTCCCGTAGGCATGTCTTATAATCTTAGCTGGATCCGGCGACTGGGAGAGTATGGGTGGTGGTGGGGAGGAGGGGCGCAGGCTTCTGCTCCACAATGCAGATTGGGGGTGTGTAACCTCCGTCCCGAGATTGTAAACTCCATCCACTTTTTGTTGCAACGTTTCATCTACTGGTGCGTATGGATGCCAACAAGCTCGAACACCTTGAAGAAAGGCTCGAGGTCGATAGACCACTGGGTCCTCAAAGCCATCGCAAGCTTGTCGGTCCTTCGATCTTTGTTGAAATCTTTTATGATGCCACATAACAAACAACGATAAGTGGTCTACGCAGAAACTTAAAAGGGGGATGATTTTTAGTGTACTCAAGGTGTTTCCAAAAAGCTTTAAGTGCACAATTTCAAATTATATGGAATTCAACATTAAGCCACTTGTTTACATAAAGATCGAATCAACAGTTTAGTGTAGTTCATTGTATATGGGATGGTATTGTGTACTGTGCGAAGTAGAGAGGATGATTAAGCACATGTTGTAACCTTTATCATATGGTACCAGGTAAGAATAATTATCCCCTATCGTACCAATAATATATTTTGTGAGCGCGTCGAACTATCATATCTACTCAATTTAAAATGATTTAGGAAACATATATAACAGACATTTGGAAAATAACCCCATATAAAGAAGTATTAGTTACGGTTGCAGACTAAACATAATTTTATAAATAATTTGCATGCCGTATAATAGCATATTTCGTATCTACATATTTTTGTGAGTGACTTCCATATATAAACATGTTAGATTTGGTTCGAGGGACTAAAAGATATAAATATTTTGAAAATCATTTGAATCTGCCAAAAAATAAAAAGAGGAAGATGAAACACAGTTGCTTGGCCAAAATTCCAATATTCTGCAACCCATTTGTCAAGAATTCTGAGAGAAAGGGCCCATCTGCTAAGAACTCAGACAGAAAATAGAGAAAAGGAAAAAGAAAAAGGAAGAGAAGCAAGGATCGAACCCAAACCTTCGATGTGGTTCGGTGCGGCTCTAGCTAGTGGGTTGCCTGCATGCATATGATTAAAGAGAGTGGATCATTGTATATATAAACTAAAAGCAACGATGGATGCTGAAACAAACCCTTTTTCACTTATCGGTGGCATTGGCTCTAATTTATTGCAACTTTAGTGGCAATTCTCCGAGGGATGAGCAGAAACATTAGTCCCTTTATTGGTAGGTATAGATATACATATCTATACATAGCCGCAACTATACTTCGCAACAATACGTAGCTGATGCGCATGAAATAGTCCAACATAGAACTACATTGCATGCTAGCTATACTCCTCCTTATTTTGCCATGTACATCAGATACTATAAGATGTATACATTGCATACATGTGAAAGAAAATACAAGCAGCGCTGTCCATCAATAGATACTATAATTGAGTAGTCCCTGCCAAAAGCCAGTAGAGTAACTGAGCCGTGGCTGCCCAAAGACAATCCCTACCAAAAGCCAGTAGATTAATTATGCCGTACCCACCAAAAGTCAGTAGAGTAATTGAGCCGTGTGTGCCAAAAGATAGTCCCTGCCAAAAGCCAGTAGAGTAATTGTGCCATACCTGCCAAAAGCCAGTAGAGTAATTGTGTCGTACCTGCCAAAAGCTAGTAGAGTAATTGGAAAGTACTTGCCAAAAGGCTCCCTGAAGGAGCATCGTCAGTCGAGCTTTATAACATGCGCTCCTCTCCTATCCTCGCTCACTCCATCATCGCCATAGAAATCACGACCCCCCTCCCCCTGGCGCGTACTCTCCCTCAAGTTATCCCACCACTCCTATCGGAGTCACCGCATTGCCATTGCGGCCGCCACAATCATGACCCAGCTCAATCCCCATCTCACCTCCATGTACACCGCGGTAAGTCCGCCCCTCACCTCTATAGCCATCGTGTTATTGAGAGGAGGGACTTATCATGTTGTACATGGAGGTGATGTGGGCGTTGCGCTGGGTCCTGAGCATGGCAGCCTCCATAGTTAGTCACCCTCAATGAAGAGACTGGAGTGCATCAGTACATGAATGGATCAACTACCTTAGTGTCGAGGGATGGAAGCTAGGCTACCTAGCCATATTACAGTGGGAGCCATCGAACTCAGTTAAAGCAAATGTTTTGCAAAGATAAAAAACAAGGCAAGTATTTATATCCATCTAAATGAAGTCAACTACACATGTAAATATAATTTTCTTTGCACATTGTTTCTCTCGTGTAGGAGGATGTTAGTTTGGCAATTGCTCAAGAAAATCTGCAAGCTTTGACAACAACCTTTCCTAAGTTGATCTTCATCCATAGTTGGTGATCCAATACATCCCGGGAAAATTGAAAACTTATATGAATGCCTTTCTGTGTGCCTTGTTCTCAGCAAAAGAGCTGAAAAAGGTTTTGCTTGTGATGAGCCCCAACAGATCGCAGGCATTGATGGTCTTACAACAGGATTTACGAAGAGCATTGGGGCCTAATTGGTGACACCATCCCTAATGAAGTTCTCGGCTTTCTAAATGTTGTTCTCTGTTGTAGTTCACCCATGGATCGACCACATCACAACAAGACAAACGAGAACAAAAATTGTAGCCAAGGGCCCTTGTCGTGCCTTTTTTCTCTCTCTTTATTTCTTTCTTTTTTCTTTATTTCTTCCCGGTACAATCTTTTGTTACAGCCTGGCCGACTGGTGTATATATATACACACACGCAGCCGCCGCCACCATAGGCATGTCTTAATTGGAAGCAAACTCAGCCATGTAACTAGTAGTATCTTAAACATACTTTGTTCTAATGTAAGTCTTACTTCGTAACTTTGTACTCGCAGTTGCTTAATTTATATTTTTTGCAGAGGAGACTTCGGTCTTACTGTTAGTTCCACGTGGAGTTTAACATTGACCGAGTAGCTTGGGAAATCCAAACAGAAGTCTGGTTCCTCTGGAGGGTCTTATGGATAGTCAAGCTTCTCAGCCTTTTCCTTTTATAGTTGTCTGTACTTAGACAGGTTTATACTTTCCTTACTTTTCTGACTTTTTATGTTGGGTCATGAGACTCATGTTTGTAATTTCATGTTACGTATGGCTCTTTTGAGCCTTAACTATACTTGAGTTGTAGAGCTATGTTTGGATCGAGTTTGGATGGGTGTTTGATGATCAATTCGATCCTCTTGTACTTACATCAAAGGAAAAGGAGCCTTCTTTTACGCGCCTACACCGCCGCCCTCAAAACCAGTTGGAATGGCTTGACACCCATCCACACATGCATGGAACAAAAGTTCTTCTCCATCCACAGATGCCACAGAGCCTTGCAGCCAAGACCTTGGAATCAGGCGTGCAACACCCTAAAGCTTTTGCTCCCTTACCAACAAGGATAAAATTCGACAAGTCGTGGCGAGTTTGGCTAGAAATTTCAGCAACATAACGCGTCGCACGGATCAAGAAGCGCGTCCACAACATCACTACATGAGTGAATCACAGTTTTGGCCTAGTTGAAATGCATGGCCGAGTGCGTCTTCCGGTCTGGCGATAAACTTCGGCTACATAACACGTCCACAACGACACTACATGAGTGAAAATAGATTTTGGCTGGTAGGAAGGATGGAATAGAAAAGCTATTTTGCGCCAAACATGTCAGCATGGTTAATTATAGCCGTAGAGTTGCCTTCATAAAGTTCTACATGCCATATTATCAAGAAGATTTGTTACTAGCCCATTGGATTTTGAATCTGTGCTACTGGTGTCATATAAATCCAATCTAGTATAGTAATTCCTAACTACTATTGTGAATAGGGTTAATCCCTAATATATATAAAAAAGTCTCTCTCTCTCTCTCTCTCTCTCTCTCTCTCTCTCTCTCTCTCTCTCTCTCTCTCTTTGTCAAAACAAAATTATATCTGAGCTTCTTAGTATTGAATAACATACCGTTGAAAAATGGGTAAGTAGTCCTGCATGCATGCGGGCACTGAACATGTTCATATGCTTATGATTTCCTTTTGGCTTAATCTACATATTCTCAACTAGGAAGTATATATCTATCATGAAATCAGGTCATATCACTACTAGAGAAAAGGCTGTTAGTGGCTCACCTATTT
This sequence comes from Secale cereale, assembly GCA_902687465.1. Classification (NCBI taxonomy): domain Eukaryota; kingdom Viridiplantae; phylum Streptophyta; class Magnoliopsida; order Poales; family Poaceae; genus Secale; species Secale cereale. Next base: position 787,939,606 of record LR738714.1, on the reverse strand, counting down.
TGGCCATTAATGGCGCACTATAGGTGCGCCACTAGTAACAAATACTAATGACACATCTCTGGTGCGCCATTAGTATCTCAGACACTAATGGCGCACCACCTTGTGCGCCATTACTATCCCAGACACTAATGGCGCACCTAAAGTGCGCCATTACTAGGCATCGAAGTGCGCCACTGCTGTTACTCCAAAGGAGCCATGCGTACCTTGTGCTTTGGGTCACTAATGGCGCACTTTCTGATAATGTGCCACTGTTGTGTTTATCTCGGTGCGCCACTAAAGTGCAATATGGTGCGCCACTACTATGAATATTAGGATTTTTTTTGCTTTTCTGATATTTGCACAGTGTCGTGGAATTAACACGGCAGATGTCCGGTTTAACGGACTTGATGATGGAACCATCGCACGGGTTAGCTTGAAGGGGTTAAAAGCACACAAAGGACACAGAGGGTTTATACTAGTTCGGCCCCTTCGATGAAGGTAAAAGCCTACGTCTAGTTGGTTTGGTATTGCTTGGTCGTCGATGAACAGGGAGCGGATTGCTTGCCTGTTTCTCGACGGGTTGTTTCTTGCTTGTCCTTGAACCGTCGCCGGGTTGTCTCTTTATATAGAGGCGATGCCCGGTCCGGTTTACAGAGTCCCGAGGCCGGCTCATACTTGTGTCCGCCTCGGTCTCTTTTCTTTCTTTCTTAACTCTCAAGTTACATCATCGGGCGGTTTACAAATCGTAACTCTATACATGGGCCCTAAGATCTCATGGGCCGTAGCCTTTACTAAATATTACAACCAAACTTATTATAGTAATCCGGTTTATACTAGCCGGTTCATACCTGCTAGTTATATCCCTGACATTAGGCCCCAGAATGATTTGAACTTGTTCACATCAATCTTCTCAGTCTTATATAATTTCCTTCCTTGTGTCTTCTCATTTCTTGTAAACCGGCCCTGATGTCATCCTTGAAAATCACTTAATCTGTCCGTGACATCACTTCCGCATTTAACGCCGCGAGCTGTACTGTAGCTTTGTTTAAGGGTTATCCCGAAAATCGAGGCATCAGAGGATCTTTATCCGATCCTTTGCCTCCTTGAATCCCGCACCTGTCGCTTCGGATCTGACTTTCTTCTTATAAATACCGCTGTCCCCATCTGTTATTTTCTTCCTCTCTCTTCTTCCTCCGTCGCCCGAGCTCAAGACGCCATTGACGCCCGAGCTCGAACCGCCGCCGTAGACCGCCGAATCCAAGCTCTCGCCGGCCGCTGCATTGACCTGAGCTTGACCAGAGAACCTCCGCCGCTGATTCTTGCTGTTCTAGGTATGTCTCCCTCCTCATTGTAGATCCGCAATTTCTAGGGTTTGTATCTCCGCCATTAGAACCTCAGTAAAAGCTTCATCTTCGTTCGACCTAAACAAATAGTCCTCAGTAACTTTCACTTTTAAATCTTGCCCTTTAAACTTTTGCCTTTACTCCGCTGCATATGCTTCAGATCTTAACCTATAGGTTATCTGCTCTGCGTAAAACCCTTGTAGTTCTTCCCGTATACTCTTGCATTTGTTTTTCTTTTTCTTGTATGCCCAGATCTGTTCCACCTTAGCTGTCTTTGAAAACCTGTTTTTCTTTTTCTGTAGATCTGTTAAGTATGCTCCGGTTTAAACTGTCGTACACTGTCCTTGTAAGAAATTTCTTGATGAGCGTGACGGTTTAGCTCCTTTCTCTATTGCTGTCATGAACCGGCAGTAACATAGCTCCCTGTTATTGCCGGTTTAGCCATATCATTAGTCCCTTGTCTAAACCGTTGCGTGATCTTCGTATATATCTTCCGGTTTATGCCGCTGTACTTAAATAATCCGGTTTTATATTTTTACCCTTTCAGTATTTGTTCTTCTGTTGCCATGGCCAAACAGTTTGTCTCTTGCGATTGGGTTCCTTCCATTATTACGGAAGAAGACTTGGTCAATGCTGCTGCCATTGGTACTTTAGGCCCTCAATCCGTTTTAAAGTGGCGGGCTCCAGGAAACGAATGCCCTCCTACTCCCAGAGAAGGGGAGGTTATTGTTTTCTTCGACCACATAGCCCGAGGCTTCACACCTCCCGGTTCAAGATTCTTTCGAGATGTGCTTGCCGCTTTCCAGCTCCATCCTCAGGACATTGGTCCCAACTCCGTTTCCAATATCTGTGACTTCCAAGTTTTCTTAGAGGTATATTTGCAAGAAGAGCCGTCTGTTGACCTGTTCCGGGATTTCTTTCACCTGAACCGGCGTATTGAGTTCACCAGCGGGCCGCATCAGGAACTCGGCGGGGTTAGTATCCAGAAAAGGAGAGATGCAGTCTTTCCCCATGCCGCTCTCCACACGCACCCAAAGGAGTGGAACAAGTCTTGGTTTTATTGTGTTGACACTTCTCCTGAAGGGGAGAACCCACTGCCGGGTTATCGCGAGCACCGTCTTTCGGAGGATCACCCTTTGCCACAGCGACTTAGCTCTGCCGAACGGCCCCGGTTTGCTTCTCAGCTTGCTAGACTGAAAGCTTTTATGGCCAACGGTTTAATTGGAACCGATTTTATGCGCTGTTGGCTCTCTTGGAGTATCCTTCCCTTGAGTCCGCGGTCACAATTGATGTGCAAGTATTCTGGTAAACCGGAAGATCCTCAATGGTTTTCCAAGGATAAACTTTCTGAATCAGAGGTCATTGAATCGGCCAAGAAGATGCTCAACATCTCCTTAGAAGATTGCAGCAAAGTCGGATTAGCTCCGTATTACAAGAAGAACAAGCTGCCTGCAGTAAGCCTTGCTTTTTTGTATATATTTTTTGATCCGTTTATATAAACCGTCTTCTAACTGTCTTCTTTTCTGTCCGAATAGGCCGATGATCCTTTTTGGAAAAGAAAACCTCAGGAGAAACCCGGCAAACAGGCACGCCGGAAGACCTTTGCTAGCTAGAAGAGAAAAGCGGCCGGTGGCTCTAGTTCTCACGCTGAGGATGATGATCCGGATTCTGAGGTATGAATTAATCCGGATTTAATTTACTCGCCTTTACTCATATCTGTATCTAATGATAACCTTTCCACAGGAGTTGGCTGAGGGAGATAAACCGGCAGAAGTTGAGGTAACTATCCTTTCTTCCGATTCAGAACCACTTCCACAAAAAAGTCGTCGGACAGTCCGGAAATATCAGTTTTCTCATCCTTATGCTCAATTGGATCCTAATTTTCTTTTGAAGAAACAACAACACGAAGCTCTTCGCCGGACCACTCGCCATAGTGGTCTTACAGTGGAATCATCCGGGATTTATCTAACTCCGGCTCGGAGGCGCCGCTCTGAGGTTATACTCTCTCCAACCCTCCTTCATCCCAAGGCCGGGCTTATCCGCAAACCTCTTAAACCGTCTGACCCTGATTATCAGGAGACTCCATTATCTTCTTCCGGTGAATCGACTGCCACGCAACTTCCCCCACTGAAAACCATCCGAGGGTAAGTCTTTTTAACTTATCCGGTTTATGATTACATTTTGCTTCATAATCTTAACTCATTTTCCGAACTTCTTCCAGCAAGCCAAAGCCTAGCAAAAAACCAAAAGCCAACAAACCCACTGCTGAGACTACTGTTGATGATCCGGCGGTTGATCCGGCAACAACCGTCCCCCCAGAAGGCGAGCCCACAATTCCTCTTGAGGATCCTGCGCCTACGGATCATATTTCAATGCCTGAGAACCCTACTGCTGATGATGTTCATAATCCGCCAAGTCCTGCCCGGGCCAATTCTCCTCAGACCAATCCGGCATCTCCTAGTCCGGTTCATACTGCAGCTCCACCAACAGCACCTGCTTCTCCAGAAGTTGAAGTGACTGGCACTGCTTTTACTGCTGCAGCTGAACCCACTGTTTTAGCCAAACATACGGCTAAAGCGGAGAAGCTGCATAAAGAGAAGGGTACATGGAGTACCGAGCTATCCAGCCTTGCTGACATGAGTGCCCAGGAGCTCTATTCCGGGTATTTGAACCGGCTCCACACCAGCCGAGATTATGAAGCGGGCCTGGTTAACATGATGAAAGAAAAATATGAGGTAATCCTTTCCTTCTGACTTTGTGCTTTTGATATGCTTGTAACTATCTCATAGTAGCCCCCAAGTTCCGGTTTAGCTGCGCGTTGAAGGTGAACTGGAACTTATAACCTGAACAACTGATCTTACATTAGCCCCCAAGTATCAAGTAGATAACTTGGTTATGTATTTGATACTTGTAAGAATTTCTTCTAATACTTCAATTATCCATTAGCCCCCAAGTGTCAAGTAGACAACTTGCTTGTGTGCTTGAGACTTTTGTCTTTGACTTGCTCCTGTTTACTGTTTCGACTGCCCATTAGCCCCCAAGTGTCAAGTAGACAACTTGCTTGTGTGCTTGAGACTTGTCTGATTTTTGCTTCTTACCACTTGATTTTCCTTGCAGACTGATTTAAACCGGAGGGCTGAAGAAGTTAGTGAACTCCGAAACAGACTTGCTGAAACGGAGGCTGCTGCTGCTAAGGCCAAGAAAGACTTGAAGGTGAGTTTAAAGACTGCCGAAGAACTGAAAAAATTCTTTGAAGAAGAATGAACCGCCTTTGAGGTTTAGAAAAAAGATCTGGAAAAGAAGGTCAAAGATGCTGAAGAAGCGCTTAATCCGATGACTGAAGAGTTAACCGGCTTAAAGCGGCAAATAGAGTTGATGACTTCTACAATCTTTGGTAAGTATGATCCGTACTCCTGCTTTATTCTTGTAATCTTCCATCTGTGCCGGTTTAGTTGTGATATTCATATGCAGGGCGCCGTGTCACCCATCTTGGGGATGACTTGCGGAAGAAACTTAAAGCATGTTACACTTTGGTCGAGCAGCTGTATTCCGGCGCTCAAAGGATCATAAGTGCCACATCATTCAGTAAACCGGCCCCTACTACCATCCGGGAAACCTTGCAAAAGCTATCTGTCTTGCCGGTCCGTCTGGAGGAAGTCAAGAAATCTACTGCTCGAGCTGGTGCCCTCATGGCGCTTACCAGAGCGAAAGCATGGGTTCCGGACTTTGATCCGGAAGAGGCTTTAAATGGGTATCTCAATACCAAGGAAGATGGATCAGAGTTTACTGCAAAGGATCTCCATATCTTGACGAAGGAGATGCGCCCTCTCGCCAGCAAAATTGCGGCCGAATCAGACTTATCCAGGTATCATCTGGGGTACGATTTGCAGAACGAGCGGGTGGACCGGCCGGTTTACGATACCGTCAATCTAATCCCACCAGTGTGCCCTCATACCTTCGCTCCAGATATTGAACCGTCTGAACTCATCAACGAAGACATGTATTTTCGTGCCTTAACGAAAATCGACTGGTGCGTCCCTGACTTCTAGCCGCTTCAAGAAGAGGAGGAGACTCCGGATCAAGTCGATGCCCAACCGTCGCAGTAGGAGGGAGCATAGGTCATACTTTAGTGTTTGTAGTTGCAGTTTCATTTATCAAACAATCTTTAATCCGTCAGGCTTGCTATGCCTTGTAATAGGATAGCTAAAAATATTGTCCGCTTTGATCCAGATATTCCAACTTCTCATGTTAATGTTTGCCGATTGAAAATTTGTCTGATGTCGCTTATCTTGCATATGACTTGCCCCTCCATAGATAATACTGAAAATATGTCCTAGCGGTTTAAACCGGACAGATTAAATTGTTCTCACAATATATCAAACAAATGTATACTTATACCAGAAAATAATTTTATACCTGAGACCGAGTATGCTTGATACTCTTAATCCGGCGTATATCGCCTTTTTGAAGGGAGTCTTTGAATAGACTCAATAATAATCCCTGGTTTTATACAAACTGCCGGTTTAAAGCATGCTCAGCTTCTTGTTTTGTTTCTGCGGGATGATTGTTCCGGTTTATGATAAACACCGGATTTACCCAAACTTTTTACTCATGCTGGTGCTCATGACCCAGACTTCTCAACTTTGCAGATGTGTGGTCAATTTCTTGAATTGTCCCACTCCGGATTAAAGAATCAGAACACATAAAGATCAGAAATGCAAATTTGCAAATAAAACCATGTAGTCGAGGCTTTTTATGAGCTGCCAGGCTCAAAGCAAGGTTCAGCCAATCACTGGATGCGGGTAATCTCGTCTTTCCAGAGGGCCGGTCGATGGATGCCCGTAGCCTTTCCATAGGAACCATAAGAAAAACTTTAGCCAATCACTGGATGCCCGTAGCCTTTCCAGAGGGCCTCCATGGTTCCATGAAACCATGGGTAAATTTTAACCAATCACTGGATGCCCGTAGCCTTTCCAGAGGGTCTCCATGGCTCCATGAAGCCATGGGTAAACATAAGCCAATCACTGGATGCCCGTAGCTTTTTCAGAGGGCCTCCATGGTTCCATGAAACCATGGGTAAACATAAGACAATCACTGGATGCCCGTAGCTTTTCCAGAGGGCCTCCATGGTTCCATGAAACCATGGGTAAACTTTAACCAATCACTGGATGCCCGTAGCCTTTCCAGAGGGTTTTTATGAAGCGTCCTCTTTGAGCCGGATGTGATCTTATGCTCTTCAGGGAGTTGTTATTGCTTCTGAGTGTATATTCTGCGAAATCAGCTTAAACCGATCGATCTATTTAAAATATAACATATAGTAAGACGTGTATGATTGTTCTCACAAGACATCTGTATTGGAAAAAAGGCTGAGCCCCCGGTTTACCGAGGGTGCCGGTTTATTCATTAATCATAATATATACATAGGATACAGTGGAGCTCATAGCTCAAGTGTAGTAGGGCCGTAAGTGGGCGATGTTCCATGGCCTCTTCGTCTCCTCCTCTGATGTCCGTGAGTCCTTGTGTTCTCGAAGCTCCACCAGGTAATATGAACCGTTGTGTAGATTCTTACTGATCACAAAGGGACCTTCCCAAGGTGGGGATAGCTTGTGCATATCTGTTTGGTCTTGGATGAGCCGGAGTACTAAGTCTCCCTCCTGGAATGTTCTGCTTTTGATCCGGCGGCTGTGATATCTACGCAAGTCTTGTTGATAGATCGCAGACCGTGCTGCTGCTATATCACGCTCTTCATCCAGCCGGTCCAAACTGTCTTGTCCCGCCTGCTCGTTGGCCGCTTCAACATAGGCCGTCACCCTTGGGGAATCATGACGGATATCACTTGGAAGGACCGCTTCAGCACCATATACCATAAAGAAGGGTGTATAACCTATGGACCGGTTTGGCGTAGTGTTGATACTCCAGAGGACAGATGGTAATTCCTCTACCCAACATCCCGGGGTTCTTTGCAAGGGAGTCATAAGACGGGGCTTGATACCTCGCAAAATCTCCTGATTCGCTCTTTCAGCTTGACCATTGGATTGGGGGTGAGCCACAGAAGATACATCTAGGCGAATATGCTCCCGTTGACAAAACTCCTCCATCTCACCCTGAGATAAATTGGTGCCGTTGTCTGTGATGATGCTGTGCGGAAAGCCAAACCTGAAAATTACCTTTTTGATGAATTTGACTGATGTGGCCGCATCACACTTGCTCACAGGCTCTGCCTCAATCCACTTTGTAAACTTATCTACCGCCACCAGTAGATGAGTCTTCTAATCTTGAGATCGCTTAAAGTGTCCAACCATATCGAGCCCCCAAGTCGCAAACGGCCAAGTTATTGGTATCATCCGGAGCTCCTGTGCCGGAACAAGAGGACGTCGCAAAAACTTCTGACAAGCATCACACTTCCGGACTAGATCTGCCGCATCAGCATGCGCTGTTAACCTGTAGAAACCATGTCGGAAAGCTTTAGCCACCAATGATTTTGAACCGGCATGATGACCACAATCCCCTTCATGGATCTCGCGAAGAATCTCACAACCTTCCTCAGCTGATACACACCGCTGAAATGCTCCAGAGACGCTGCGATGATGAAGCTCTCCGTTTGCAATTGTCATGGATTTAGAACGCCGGATTATCTGTCGTGCCTCTATCTCATCGTCCGGTAACTCTCCTCGGCTCAAATATGCCAAATAGGGCAGCGTCCAATCAGGGGTAACATGAAGTGCTGCAACTAGCTGTGCCTCCGGATCAGGAACAGCTAGGTCTTCCTCTGATGGTACTTGCACTGATGGACTATGCAACTCATCCAAAAAGGTATTTGGCGGCACTGGTTTACGTTGAGATCTCAACCGGCTTAAAGCATCAGCCGCTTCATTCTTTCGCCGGTCTATGTGGTCCACTTGATATCCTTTGAAATATCCAGCAACTGCTTCCACTTCTCGTCTGTAAGCTGCCATGAGAGGATCTCTCGAATCCCACTTGCCTGAAACTTGTTGTGCCACCAAATCTGAATCGCCGAAGCACTTGACCCGGCTCAAGTTCATCTCCTTTGCCATCCGTAAGCCATGAAGTAATGCTTCGTATTCTGCCGCATTGTTAGTACAAGGAAATAATAAACGGAGGACGTAACAAAATTTATCACCTCGGGGGAAGTTAAGACAACTCCAGCCCCAAGCCTTCCAACTGTCTTGAACCGTCAAAGTGAATCGTCTTGTACGTAAGATCCGGCTTCTCCTCTGGGGTTTGTAATTCCGTCCAATCATTGATGAAATCTACCAATGCCTGAGATTTTATAGCGGTGCGTGGCACATACTTCAACTCATGCGGGCTGAGCTCAATGGCCCACTTCGCCACTCTACCTGTAGCTTCCCTGTTCTGGATTATATCCCCCAACGGTGCTGAGCTAACCACAGTTATTGGATGACCTTGGAAATAGTGATTCAGCTTCCGGTTTGCCATGAACACACCATATACCAGCTTCTGCCAATGTGGGTACCTTTGCTTGGATTCAATGAGTACTTCACTCACGTAATAAACCGGACGCTGAACCGGGTATTCCTTTCCTGCTTCCTTGCGCTCAACCACGACCGCGACGCTGACTGCCCGTGCATTGGTGGCGACGTACAACAGCAACGGCTCATTATCAACAAGGGCAGCCAGGACCGGCGGCTTCGCTAGTTGCCGCTTCAGATCCTCAAATGTCGCGTTTGCCTCATCACTCCATATAAACCGGTCTGTTTTTCTCAACATCTGATAAAGCGGGATCGCCTTCTCTCCAAACGGCTGATGAACCGGCTCAATGCTGTGATCCGGCCGGCTATACGCTGGACATCGTTGATGCAAACCGGTTTTGTCAAAGATGTGATCGCCTTAATCTTCTCCGGATTAGCTTCTATTCCTCTGTTTGATACTAAGAACCCGAGGAGCTTGCCTGCCGGAATACCAAAGGCACACTTCTTCGGATTAAGCATCATCTTATAGGCTCGAAGATTGTCAAAAGTCTCCTTAAGATCCTCTATCATCGTTTCCTCCTTCCTTGATTTAACCACAATGTCATCTACATAGGCATGAACATTCCTCCCTATCTGTCCTTTAAGACAATTCTGAACGCAACGCTGATAAGTTGCTTGAGCACTCTTGAGCCCAAAAGGCATAGATACATAGCAAAAAGCACCAAAAGGAGTTATGAAAGCTGTCTTCTCCTGGTCTTTAACTGCCATCTTGATCTGGTGATATCCTGAATATGCATCCAAAAAACATAGCCGCTCACATCCCGCTGTAGCATCGATGATCTGATCAATGCGAGGGAGAGCAAAAGGATCAGTTGGACAAGCTTTGTTGAGGTCTGTGTAGTCCACACACATTCTCCACTTTCCATTCTTCTTTAACACCAGCACCGGATTAGCCAACCACTCTGGGTGAAAAACTTCCACTATGAACCCTGCAGCCAAAAGCCTGGCTACTTCCTCTCCTATAGCCTTGCGCCTCTCTTCGTTGAAGCGGCGTAGGTACTGTTTGACCGGTTTAAAGTTCGGATCAATATTAAGACTGTGCTCAGCGAGTTCCCTCGGTATACCTGGCATGTCAGAAGGTTTCCATGCAAAGATATCCCGGTTCTCACGGATGAACTCGATGAGCGCGCTTTCCTATTTAGGATCAAGGTTAGCGCTGATCGTGAATTGCGTGGACGAATCGCCTGGCACGAAATCAACTTGCTTGGTCTCCTCCGCCGATTTAAACTTCAATGCCGGATCATGCTCCGTAGTTGGCTTCTTCAACGGAGTCATATCTGTCGGGTCAACATTATCTCTATAAAACTTCAATTCTTCTGTGGCACATACTGCCTCTGCATAAGCAGCGTCCCCCTCTTCACATTCCACTGCTATCTTGCGACTTCCATGAACCGTGATTGTGCCTTTGTGACCCGGCATCTTGAGCTGCAGGTAAACATAACACGGTCTAGCCATAAACTTGGCATAAACCGTCCTCCCAAACAGAGCGTGATAAGGGCTCCGGATCTTGACGACTTCGAAAGTTATCATCTCTGACCTGGAATCATGTTCATCTCCAAAGGTAACTTCCAAGTCAATTTTTCCAACTGGGTAAGCTGACTTACCTGGAACTACCCCATGGAACACTGTGTTTGACTGCCTCAGTTTCTTATCCGTTAAACCCATTCGACGGAAAGTCTCATAATACAGGATATTGATGCTGCTGCCACCATCCATAAGAACTTCAGTGAACTTATAACCTCCCACCTGTGGTGCCACCACCAAAGCCAAGTGGCCCGGATTGTCCACCCACATCGGGTGATCCTCCCTGCTCCATACAATGGGCTGCTCGGACCAGCGTAGGAATTGCGGTGTCGCCGGTTCAACTGCGTGGACTGCCCGCTTTAAAACCTTCTGATCTCGTTTACACAGACTTGTGGTGAACACATGATCCTGCCCACTGCTCAATTCCTTCGGATTACTCTGATATCCGGATTGCGGTTGCTGTTGCTGACGCTGCTGATTACCTTGGTTGTTGTGATTATTTTGGCCCGGCTGCTGGCTGCCTTGGTTATTGTAACCACCCTGATTACGCGGCTGATTGCCTTGGTTATTATAACCACCTTGGCCATTTTGATTACTGGCCCGGTTATTATAACCATTGTTATTACCCCGATATCCTGATCCGGAACCGTTCCCCTAATGACCCGAACCATAGAACCCTAGGCCTGAACCACCATTTGGAGGCCTATCATTAGGATTAAAGCGGCCCATCATGGCTTCCATAAAAGGCCTGCATTCTCCTATAGTGTGTTTTGCCGGTCGTCCCCTCGAGGTATGCTTCAGACAAGGCTGATTTAATTCTTGGTCCCAATTCACATCCCCTCCGCCGGTTTGTTGGGGTGGGTTGACCCTGTTGCGCTGGAAACCTCCTTGCACTTGGGTATTGGCTACGAAATCAGAACCGCCTTCCGCTTTTCGCTTGCCCAAGAAACTTGCAGTGACCGGACTACCCTGCGCCGGTTTACCAGTTTGTTTAACCTTTCCTGCTTTGTCTCCCTCAGCTTCTGGATACTTAGTATTGTCAGAGTCCCCATATTTCACCAGAGCACTCATGAGAGTTCCCATATCATTACAATCTCTCTTAAGCCATCCCAATTTTAGCTTTAGAGACTCAAACCGGCTATTGTTCTCTAGAGTTACTATCGCCGTACTTGGATTGATACTATTCGAAGAATGCAAGATCTCTGAGACTCGCCGAACCCATGCACTTGTAGATTCCTGTTCTCCTTGCACACATGCTGCTAGATCCACTATTGACATCGGCTACTTGCACGTATCTTTAAATTTTTTGATGAACTGGCGACGTAACTATCCCCATGATCCGATGGAATTCGGGGGTAAACCCTTTAGCCAGGTCCGGGCTGTACCTTCAAGCATCATAGTAAAGTATTTTGCACAAGCCGCTTCATCCACATCCAACGTCTCCATGGCCATTTCATAACTCTCTACCCAAGCCTCTGGAGCCAAATCTGCTGTGTAATTTGGCACTTTACGCGGACCTTTGAAGTCTTTAGGTAGCTTCACGCTCCGTAAAGTGGGGATAAGACACTGCACTCCAAAGGAACTCGTTGTGACTCCTGTCTCTGCTGTGGCTGTTTGAACCGGCGTCGTCTGATGTATTTCCTCCCGGGTTACCGACCTAACCCGGTTTACATCCTGAGCTTGTGCATCTGCGCCTGCCGGATGACCCTGTCTGCGCTGATGACGCCTGCGTTCGCTGCTAGATACTTCTGGCTCTTCCCAATGCCTAGTGTAACTCCGGCTGGGACGTGGTGTTGAATGTAGCCTCTCTCTGCTACGAGAATATGCTTGCTGCTGTACTAATGCCGTATTAAGCAGATCCTTAACCCTGCGTGCCTCCAATGCCACTGGGGACGTCCCCTCAACGGGCAAAGCGGCCAAACGTGCAGCTGCAGCAACGATGTTATCCAGAGGATTCGAATAATGACCTGAAGGGGTAGGAACGTGAGGTGCAGACGTGATCCGCCGATCTTGCTCCGCGGTGGGCTGCTGAACCGGCTCATCCCTGACCGGGGGTGCCCTCCGGTTTGAAGCCGGATCATTGCTGGTCCCAGCCCCAGGTGTCCTGAACAGATCCGTCACTTCATAAACCGGCGGTAGACGAGATTGATATTTTCGACCCCTTACTCCCTGTACAGAGGCCTGCTCCATCCTTAGATGAAAAGCTTGATCATTCAGCTCTACCTGCCTTATCGCTATCAAAGCTTTCTCCGTTTTCAGGTCATCCCTTGCTTTATCAACCCGTCCCTTTAGCTGAAGGAGCTCTGCATCATGTTGCGCCTTGTCTGCTGGAGCTACCTCTGCCAACGCTTTAGCTGTAAACTCCTCGACTAAGGTGGATAGAACGTCAGTAGGTGAGAGGGATAGACCGCTCCCACCTACCCCAGCTTCTGCTGTCGCCCCGTTCACCGTGGACTGCGGCGTAGATTGTGAACCGACCATAAAGACAGCCACCCGGTTTGGCGGATCAAAGGGGCCCGGAATACTGTTTCCGTCAGACTCACCCTCAGACCGGCTGTCCTGCAACTGATTCAAAGACTCAGTCTCTCCGGATGAAGATTCGTCGTCGGAGTAGACAACTGTTGCACCGTCGGATTCTGATCCGTCCTCGGTTCGGACCCCGTGAACTGCTCCAACGAAAACGTGCTTCATGGCGGGCTGAATCCGGGTCGATCTCGCACGCTGAGCCGGCTCGATGATGTTGGAGAAGATATCCGACTCAGGTCCCGGTTCGCCGATCTTGCCGATGAAGACATGGATGCCACCGAAGGGAACCCGGTATCCGTATTCGATTGAATCGGCCTCCGGTCCCCAACCGGCGTCGTCGATGTAGACCCGGCCGCGGCGACTCTTGGTCATCCGGCCGACAACATAGCCCTTGAGCCCTTCAAAGCTGCCCTTCAAGAACTCGAAACCATCGTGCGGAGGCCCCACGGTGGGCGCCAACTGTCGTGGAATTAACATGGCAGATGTCCGGTTTAACGGACTTGATGATGGAACCATCGCACGGGTTAGCTTGAAGGGGTTAAAAGCACACAAAGGACAGAGAGGGTTTATACTAGTTCGGCCCCTTTGATGAAGGTAAAAGCCTACGTCTAGTTCGGTTTGGTATTGCTTGGTCGTCGATGAACAGGGAGCGGATTGCTTGCCTGTGTCTCGACGGGTTGTTTCTTGTTTGTCCTTGAACCGTCGCCGGGTTGTCTCTTTATATAGAGGCGATGCCCGGTCCGGTTTACAGAGTCCCGAGGCCGGCTCATACTTGTGTCCGCCTCGGTCTCTGTTCTTTCTTTCTTAACTCTCAAGTTACATCATCGGGCGATTTACAAATCGTAACTCTATACATGGGCCCTAAGATCTCATGGGCCGTAGCCTTTACTAAATATTACAACCAAAGTTATTATAGTAATCCGGTTTATACTAGCCGGTTCATACCTGCTAGTTATATCCCTGACACACAGGTTACAAAATAGATTTCAAAACAGAATATAAACAACACAACATATAAACAGCAAATTTATCGAATACCATAGGAGATTAGTCTCCGAATACAATTCATCATACTAGTCTCCGAATTCAAAATACCGAACAAAGTTAGAACATTACAAGTCTCGAGACCGCGAGTAGCGAGTTTGTCTTCACATTACAAGTCGATATCTAAACTATCATCAAATATAAGAGGGTTGATGTCACTGAAAGAGTTGTATATCGACTAGAGGGGGGGGGGGGTGAATAGGCGATTTTTATGAAAGTCTTCAAAACATGGAAGTTCCAAAGACAAACGATAGAACCGATCCTATTTATATGCAGCGGAAGGTAGACTATACTAGACAAGCCATAGTCAAGTATTCAATGAAGTGAAAGCATGAAGACTAATAGCAGCTAGGCAATATGGATCAGGATGGAAGATTGTATGAAGCCAGTCAGAACAAGCAGTCGCACAGTGAAGTCAATCAGATAGGGCAAGCAGGCAATGACTTCACAAAGACAGATAGTAAATAAAGAGAGGGAAGGGATAGAACCAGTAGCTTGGGGAAGACAGTGATTTGTTGGACCAATTCCAGTTGATGTGACAACTGTACGTCTGGTTAGGGAGGCTGAGATTTAACTCAGAAGACCGCGTCTTCACCTTATTCCCCTTGAGCTAAGGACACCTAGTCCTCTCCCAATCACTCTGGTAAGTCTTCAAGGTAGACTTCCAAACGTTCACAGACTTCGTTCACCGGCGATCCACAATGACTCTTGGATGCTCAGAACGCAACGCCTAACTGGCTGGAGGAATCACAGTCCTTAAGTGTAACAAGTGTTCTGATCACGCAGACAGAAAGACTTCAGTGATGCCTAACACTCTTTGCTCTGGGTGTTTGGGCTTTGTCCTCGCAAGGATCTCTCTCTCTCTCTCAAATGCTTCGGAGGTGGGTTGCTCTCAAACAACAAACGCGAGTATGTCCAGCCAGAGGATAAACACGAGTGACTGCTGGAACTCCTTCAATGGGCTGAGTGAAGGTTTGGTGATCAACATTGTGAAGACAAACATGATCTTTGGTAGGCTCTTGGTATATGGCTTAAATTGACATATCAACCTCTGGCAAGAATATGAGATGGTTGCGAGCAAAAGGCTGATAGTTGATGGCTGAGTGAAGCTTAATGAGACGCATGACCCATGGAGCATAGAACTTAAGTCCAAAGAGATCAGATCCTGATACAACCAACTACGTGATAAAGAAGTATTGAGCATTGAAGCTGATGCCATTGAAGATATAGAATACAAATGTCTTCATTGTTCCTTCAAGTTTGGCAGATGAAGAGTTTCCTTTGACAGGCCATAGAGTTTGCCTAATGATATGATATATAGTGCGTGGCAGATACTCAAGGTCTTCAACAAAGAACTCCTTTGGGTACTCAGCATCGAGTGGCAAGGGCTTCATCATGCTCAGCATTTGGCTCATGTTGGGCTTTGGCTTTTGAAAGAAACTCTCAAAAGCTTCGCAGTGTTGTTGACAACCAGGTTCAAATAGTTCTCCTGGAGTGGGCAGGCCAGTTAGCTCAATGATATCAAAGGCTTTGGCTTCATGATGGACATTTCCTGTCATCCACTCAAGGACCCATGTCTTCGGATCCCTGCTGTAGCCGTGAATGTGGAGGGTTGCATAGAATTGCAGAAGCAGCTCTTCATTCCAATGCTCTTTATCAGTCACAAACTTCAGCAAGCCAGCATCACGGAAGCAATCAAGGGCTTCTTCAAGGCAAGGCAACCAGTAATAGCTTCAGTGTCAAGACGCATATGTGGGAAGATGCGCCCTTGATCATAGAGAACACGTGAATAATAGCTGCACTGTTGATAGCTCCAGAACATATCTGATGAAATCCTTGGTTTGGAATAGGGGTTCTTGGCGCTATCAAAGAAAGTGTTGTGCGCAATGAAGCCATTAGCATTGAAGGACCCTGGCGAAGTGGCAGTACCTGGAAACCTGGGCAGTCTTGGCTTTGGCTTCTGAACCTGAGGCTTGTGCTCGACGTGGTAATCAAATTGAGGACCAGCAACAAGCGGACCAGCAGCAGGCGGAGGAACCAGAATAGGCCATTTGACAGTGATGAGCTGGTCATCTTTGTTGTATGCTTGCTCGATAGTATGTGGCCTTGGAGGCAGAGCAGGAGCAGTGGCATTGACTTCAGGCTGCTGATTTGCGTCAGGTGCAGCATTGGCTTCAGGTGCTATCACTTCAGGCACCACATTGAATTAAGGCGCTACATTAGCTTCAGCCATGACAACGTCATTGGCTTCAGTGGTGGTGTTGGTGGCAGCCTCAGAATATGTAACCTCCACTTCAGAAGCTGGAGGGTCGGACACGTTCTCCTCGAGAACAACTTGGTTGGCAAGGGGTGTGGCAACACGTGCTTCTTCTTCTCTTGTTGGTTCTACATCGGCTGATGCAGCCGGAATATCTTCAGCCGCTTTGGCTTCAGACTCAGGGATGTTCACAGTAGGAGAGGCTTCAGGAAACACTTGGCGTGAAACAGATTGGCGCTCATCTCCTTCTGGAACACTTGATTGATCGACTTGAGGCCTTGGTCCTTTGCGAAGCCCGCGAAACACTGGCGATTCTCGTGGAGATGGAGTTGGTTGGACCTCAAAGTCTTCATCGTCAACCACTGGAGTGGTGACCTGTGTTGGGGGAGTAACTGGTGTATCTTGTGGGTGATCAGCCCATGAGTCATCCTAAGCAATTGGCGTCAATGGACGACCAATGCTGATGCGTTTGCTGTTCGTGAGAACAGGCGATGATACCACATTGTATTCGATCTGAGGAAGGACTTCATCATCTTCAACATTGTCGTGAGGATCAATGTCTTCAGCTGCGGTGGGGTCAACAACTGGAATGTCTTCAGGGGCCTCTGTGGAAGCAGGCTCATGAACAGTCAAACGACGTTCTTGTTGTGCAGATGCAGGACGAGCAACAGAAATTGGCTCGACGACAAGGGGCTCTGTGGGAGCAGCCCGGACCTTCTTGGTCTTGCGCTTCTTGGTGGGTGGAGCATCATCAATGGTGTTCTTGCGCTTGCGGGCTTCAGCTTCAGCGACCTTTGTCTTCTTGAGTTCTGAAGCAACCGTGGGGACCTTAGGCTTCAAGCCTGTCATGCTGGCAGGGAAGACAATGCGAGGTTCTTCCTGCCTTGATTCTTCAGCTGGGGCCACAGTTGGCTTCTTCTTCTTGGCAGCCATCCTGGGGTCGATGCCAGGACGCCCAAGAGCCTTGCGGTTCCCAGCTTCATTGTAAGCTTGAACACACTTGGCAACCAAAGCCTTTATGTGCTCACGAGAACCGTTAGCTTCTTCACGCTTCTTGTGAAAGGCTTCCTTGAGCTCATGCATCATGACTTTGAAATTATGGATATCTTGGACGCTGAGCTTGGCCATATGCTTCTTGAACTGAGCCTTTTCAAAATCAATCTTATGCCTCAGCTCAACAATGTTCTGAGCAAGAGCTAGCTCAGAAGGAATGGCTTCGTTGAATGAGACGCTCGGGCCAATCGGAAGTTGCAGATCATCGAAGCTGAGATTGGGGGTGTCAAACCATTCATCAATGAAGTTATTGATGACTGCCCCGTGAAAGAGAGGCAAGTCATTGAAGATTTCTGCATCGTGGTTGCTCTTTATCAGTTGCTCAAGAGCGTCATCAGCAAGATCTTCATCACTTGACAAATCAATGGAGTCATTCTCATTCCTCAGAACCGCAGCAGGAGTCAGAGCAGGACTGGGGTTGTGCATGGGCTTCTTCTTTGGCTTCTTCGGCTTGGAGATGCGAGAGTGATCTTTAGACTGCACACTTGGTGCAGGTGGAGCAGTGGCCAAAGGCTTCACTCTTGAAGCTGTTGGTGGAGTGGAAGGCTTTGAAGCCTTGGATTTCTTCTTCTTCTTTGGCTTCGGAGGTGCAGGCGCTTTATCAGAGTCAGCGTCGTCTGCAGGTTGATCCACATCCGCCCCTTGAACCCTTATATGAGAGATGAGACCTTCTAAGTTGTAGAAGGGCCCAACAAGATTGGGGGATTTGATGATAACCCCCCCCCCCAGTTCGTGCGCCTTTGATCATATGCCCCCCTTGTGTCACTGAAATGTGGGGTCCGGTCCCACATGTCAGTGACACAAAGGGGGGCATATGATCAAAGGCGCACGAACTGGGGGGCGGGGGTTATCGTCTATTTTCCCAACAAGATTGGGTTCAGCTTCGCGTGTGCCATCGGCACGAGGCGCAGAGGGGCCAGGGTTGAAGTCTAATCCCCAAGTTTTCTTGTTTTCCTTGGCCGGGTTCTTGGCATACTGGAGGTTGCGCTTGAATAGATTGTCATCATGACAACATAGCAATGATGATGGGTCGGCATCAGCTGGTTTTGGCCCTCGGACCATGCAAGGATAGAAGCCTTGCGCAATGGCTTCAGCTCTGGACCCGGGTGGAAGATTTTTGTACAAAATGTCCCCCCATGGTCGCTTGATGGCATTCTTCTCAGCATACT
This sequence comes from Secale cereale, assembly GCA_902687465.1. Taxonomy (NCBI): domain Eukaryota; kingdom Viridiplantae; phylum Streptophyta; class Magnoliopsida; order Poales; family Poaceae; genus Secale; species Secale cereale. The sequence goes on along the minus strand of LR738714.1, from coordinate 787,921,200 downwards.
CCTGGGTCCAACAGAATGCATATGATTTGGATAGATAGAGTTTGAGGAAGGAAGCATAGAGAGGTTAGGGTCCGATCACATTCACTTAGTTCAAAAGATTCAAATAAGAATACATAGCTATAAGTGAATGTTGTAGAGGACAGAACACAAGTCTATATATACGTTACTTCGTGTGTTGCACATCTAAGTCATCAACATGCATAAGTGTTAGGATGTGTGCCTGTTTACAGGACATTCGAGGATTCCAAGATATTTAGCTCACACCGCAACTTGCAAAACCTTTTCTCATCCAAGGGCTTGGTGAAGATATCTGACAGCTGCTCTTCAGTGTTGACGTGTATGATATCAATATCTTCCTTCATGATATGATCTCTGAGAAAGTGATGATGAATTTCAATGTGCTTTGTCTTCGAGTGCTGAACTGGGTCGTTGGCAATCTTGATGGCGCTTTCATTGTCGCAATAGAGTGGCACATGCTTCAGATGGACACCATAGTCCTTGAGAGTTTGCTTCATCCAGAGAAGCTGATCGCAGCAAGATCCAGCAGCAATGTATTCAGATTCAGCAGTGGAGAGTGATACACAGTTCTGCTTCTTTGAAGACCAACACACAAGTGATCATCCCAGAAAGTGGCATGCGCCTGATGTAGACTTGCGATCAACTTTGTCACAAGCATAATCAGCATCTGGGAACCCAACTAGATCAAACTCTGAGCCCTTTGGATACCATAATCCTAGTGTTGGGGTGTAAGCCAAATATCGAAGAATTCGCTTCACAGCTAAGTGATGCGATTCCTTTGGTGCCGCTTGGAATCGAGCACACATGCAAACACTAAGCATAATATCTGTCCTAGATGCACATAAATAAAGTAAAGAACCAATCATGGAGTGGTATACCTTTTGATCGAAATCTTTACCATTGGCGTCGGGACTCAGATGACTTTTATTGGCATAGGCGTCGTGTATCCTTTGCAGTCTTGCATATCAAACTTCTTCAGGCAATCTTTGAGGTATTTCTCTAGAGATATGAAGATGCCGTTGCTTTGCTGACGAATTTGAAGACCAAGGAAGAACTTCAACTCACCCATCATGGACATCTGGTATTGCTCTTGCATCATGTGAGCGAACTCATCACTGTATCTTTTGTCAGTGCAGCCGAAGATAATATCATCCACATAGATTTGGCACACAAACAGTTCACCATCATATGTCTTCGTGAAGAGTGTGGGATCCAGGGAACCAGGTTTGAAGCCTTTGCTCTTCAAGAAGTCTTTAAGTGTGTCATACCAAGCACGAGGGGCTTGTGTGAGGCCATACAATGCCTTGTTGAGCTTGTATACCATATCAGGATGTTTTGGATCTTCAAAGCCAGGTGGTTGTGCAACATACACTTCTTCTTCAAGCTTGCCATTGAGAAAGGCACTCTTCACATCCATTTGATAGCGAAGGATGTTGTGATGATTTGCATAGGCTAGCAGTATGCGAATAGCTTCAAGCCTAGCCACATGAGCAAATGTTTCATCAAAGTCAATCCCTTCAATCTGAGTGTATCCTTGAGCAACAAGACGAGCTTTGTTTCTGACAACTTGACCATGCTCATCTTGCTTGTTGCGATATATCCATTTTGTGCCTATTATGTTGTGCTTGCGGGGGTCAGGACGCTTGACAAGTTCCCATACGTTGTTCAGCACAAACTGTTGAAGCTCTTCTTGCATAGCTTGAATCCATTCAGGTTCCGTGAAGGCTTCAGCAACTTTCTTGGGTTCAAATATCGAGACAAATGCAAAGTGCCCATAGAAATTTGCTAGCTGTGTTGCTGTTGAACGAGTGAGTGGACCACGTGCATTGATGTTGTCAATTATCTTCTCAACTTCTACTTCATTAGCAACACGAGGATGAACTAGACGAATATTTTGCTCTTGCTGGTCATTGTCATCATCAGGAGGATTGTCTTCAGGCTGAGCATTGCCTTCAGGTTGATTGGGAGCAGAAATGATGAGTTCCTCGTCAGGCTGTGCTTCAGAAGGCATGATTTCACCTATTCCCATTAGCTTGCTAGATTCACTGGGTGGAGCTTCATCCAGCACATTTGGCAGGAACTATCTTTGTGAGCCATTCGTTTCATCAAACCGCACATCCACAGTTTCAACCACTTTATAGAGAAAGAGGTTGAAGACTTTGTAGGAGTGCGAGTCCTTTTCGTAGCCGAGCATGAAACCTTCATGTGCTTTTGGTGCAAACTTTGATTTGTGATGTGGATCCTTGATCCAGCACCTAGCTCCAAATACCCTGAAGTAACTGACATTTGGCTTCTTTCCAGCAAGGAGTTCATAGGACGTTTTCTTCAGAAGCTTGTGAATATAAACACGGTTGATGATATGGCATGCTGTATCAATAGCTTCGGGCCAGAACTTTCTTGGTGTCTTGTCTTCATCGAGCATCGTTCGAGCCATCTCAATTAGGGTTCTGTTCTTGCGCTCCACAATGCCATTCTGCTGAGGTGTGTACAGAGCTGAGAACTCATGAGTGATTCCCATTGTATCCAGATAAAGATCAAGGCCGGTATTCTTGAACTCAGTGCCATTGTCACTTCTGATATGCTTGATCTTGGCGCCATAGTTGTTCATGGCACGGTTGGCGAAGCGTCTGAAGACATCCTGCACTTCAGTCTTGTAGAGAATTATGTGCACCCATGTGTATCTTGAATAATCATCAACAATGACGAAGCCATAGAGACATGCTGTAGTAGTGAACGTGGAGTAGTGAGTAGGGCCAAATAAGTCCATGTGAAGCAGCTCGAAGGGTTGGGATGTCGTCATGATTATCTTCGAGGGATGCTTGGCCCTAGTCATCTTCCCAGATTCGCAAGCACTGCACAGATGATCTTTCTTGAACTTGACGCCCTCGATGCCTACGACGTGCTTCTTCTTCGCGAGAGTGTGCAAGTCCCTCATGCCGGCATGTCCTAGCCTCCGATGCCAGAGCCAGCACTCTGAAGCTTTTGCTAGAAGACATACGACCATCTGTGGTCCTGTTGAGAAATCTACCATATACAGATCACCTTTCTGATATCCTTCAAAGACTAGAGACTTGTCAGATTCCATTAGTACAAGGCAACGATATTTTCCAAATATCACAATCATGTTTAAGTCACAAAGCATTGAGACAGACATTAAGTTGGAACCAAGGGATTCAACAAGCATGACTTTATCCATGAGCTGATCCTTTGAGATTGCAACTCTACCTAGACCCAACACCTTGATTTTACCAGTATCAGCAAATGTGATGTGACTCTTGTCAGATGGACGTAAGGTCGAGTCCATAAGAAGACTTCGATCACCAATCATATGATTGTTGGAAATATGCCCTAGAGGCAATAATAAATTGGTTATTATTATATTTCCTTGTTCACGATAATCGTTTATTATCCATGCTAGAATTGTATTGATAGGAAACTCAGATACATGTGTGGATACATAGACAAACACCATGTCCCTAGTAAGCCTCTAGATGACTAGCTCGTTGATCAATAGATGGTTACGGTTTCCTGACCATGGACATTGGATGTCGTTGATAACGGGATCACATCATTAGGAGAATGATGTGATGGACAAGACCCAATCCTAAGCCTAGCACAGATCGTGCAGTTCGTATGCTAAAGCTTTTCTATATGTCAAGTATCTTTTCCTTAGACCATGAGATTGTGCAACTCCCGGATACCGTAGGAATGCTTTGGGTGTACCAAACGTCACAACGTAACTGGGTGGCTATAAAGGTGCACTACAGGTATCTCCGAAAGTGTCTGTCGGGTTGGCACGAATCGAGACTGGGATTTGTCACTCCGTATGACGGAGAGGTATCTCTGGTCCCACTCGGTAGGACATCATCATAATGTGCACAATATGTGATCAAGGAGTTGATCACGGGATGATGTGTTACGGAACGAGTAAAGAGACTTGCCGGTAACGAGATTGAGCAAGGTATCGGTATACCGACGATCGAATCTCGGGCAAGTGCTATACCGATAGACAAAGGGAATCGTATACGGGATTGATTGAATCCTTGACATCGTGGTTCATCCGATGAGATCATCGTGGAACATGTGGGAGCCAACATGGGTATCCAGATCCCGCTGTTGGTTATTGGCCGGAGAGTTGTCTCGGTCATGTCTACATGGTTCCCGAGCCCGTAGGGTCTACACACTTAAGGTTCGATGACGCTAGGGTTATAGGGAAAGTATGTACGCGGTTACCGAATGTTGCTCGGAGTCCCGGATGAGATCCCGGACGTCACGAGGAGTTCCGGAATGGTCCGGAGGTAAAGATTCATATATGGGAAGTCCTGTTTTGGTCACCGGAAAAGTTTCGGGCGATATCGGTAATGTACCGGGACCACCGGGAGGGTCCCGGGGGTCCACCAGGTGGGGCCACCAGCCCCAGGTGGCTGCGTGGGCTAAGTGTGGGAGGGGACCAGCCCCAAGGGGGCTGGTGCGCCCCCCCACCAAGTCCCTAGGCGCATGGAGTGTGGAGGGGGGCAAACCCTAGGTCCAGATGGGCCTTAAGGCCCACCCTAGGGCGCCCCCTCTCTCTCCCCCCCTTGGCCGCACCCTAGATGGGTTCTGGGGGGCTGCCGCCACCCCTAGGGAGGAAACCCTAGATGGGGGCGCAGCCCCTACCTCCCCCCTATATATATGTGAAGTTTAGGGCTGCCCAGAACAAGTTTTGACCTCGGTCGATTGGCGCAGCCCTACCTCTCTCCCTCCTCGTCTCCCGCAGCGCTTGGCGAAGCCCTGCTGGAGTCCCGCGCTCCTCCACCACCACCACGCCGTTGTGCTGCTGTTGGATGGAGTCTTCCCCAACCTCTCCCTCTCTCCTTGCTGGATCAAGGCGTGGGAGACGTCACCGGGCTGCACGTGTGAAGAACGCGGAGGCACCGTCCGTTCGGTGCTAGGATCTTCGGCGATCTGAATCGCGGCGAGTACGACTCCATCAACCGCGTTCTTGAACGCTTCCGCTTAGCGATCTACAAGGGTATGTGGATCCAACTCTCCCCTCGTAGATGCATCTCCTAGATTGATCTTGGTGAACGTAGGAAAATTTTTGTTTCCCATGCGACGTTCCCCAACAGCTGTTGGAAATATGCCCTAGAGGCAATAATAAATTGGTTATTATTATATTTCCTTGTTCACGATAATCGTTTATTATCCATGCTAGAATTGTATTGATAGGAAACTCAGATACATGTATGGATACATAGACAAACACCATGTCCCTAGTGAGCCTCTAGACGACTAGCTCGTTGATCAATAGATGGTTACGGTTTCCTAACCATGGACATTGGATGTCGTTGATAACGGGATCACATCATTAGGAGAATGATGTGATGGACAAGACCCAATCCTAAGCCTAGCACAGATCGTGTAGTTCGTATGCTAAAGCTTTTCTATATGTCAAGTATCTTTTCCTTAGACCATGAGATTGTGCAACTCCCAGATACCGTAGGAATGCTTTGGGTGTACCAAATGTCACAACGTAACTGGGTGGCTATAAAGGTGCACAACAGGTATCTCCGAAAGTGTCTGTTGGGTTGGCACGAATCGAGACTGGGATTTGTCACTCCGTATGACGGAGAGGTATCTCTGGGCCCACTCGGTAGGACATCATCATAATGTGCACAATATGTGATCAAGGAGTTGATCACGGGATGATGTGTTACGGAACGAGTAAAGAGACTTGCCGGTAACGAGATTGAGCAAGGTATCGGTATACCGACGATCGAATCTCGGGCAAGTGCTATACCGATAGACAAAGGGAAGCGTATACGGGATTGATTGAATCCTTGACATCGTGGTTCATCCGATGAGATCATCGTGGAACATGTGGGAGCCAACATGGGTATCCAGATCCCGCTGTTGGTTATTGGCCGGAGAGTTGTCTCGGTCATGTCTACATGGTTCCCGAGCCCGTAGGGTCTACACACTTAAGGTTCGATGACGCTAGGGTTATAGGGAAAGTATGTACGCGGTTACCGAATGTTGTTCGGAGTCCCGGATGAGATCCCGGACGTCACGAGGAGTTCCGGAATAGTCCGGAGGTAAAGATTCATATATGGGAAGTCCTGTTTTGGTCACCGGAAAAGTTTCGGGCGGTATCGGTAATGTACCGGGACCACCGGGAGGGTCCCGGGGGTCCACCAGGTGGGGCCACCAGCCCCTGAAGGCTGCGTGGGCTAAGTGTGGGAGGGGACCAGCCCCAAGGGAGCTGGTGCGCCCCCCCACCAAGTCCCTAGGCGCATGGAGAGTGGAGGGGGGCAAAACCTAGGTCCAGATGGGCCTTAAGGCCCACCCTAGGGCGCCCCCTCTCTCTCCCCCCCCTTGGCCGCACCCTAGATGGGTTTTCTAGGGCTGGCCGCACCCCTAGGGGTGGGAAACCCTAAAGGGGGCGCAGACCTCCCTTCCCCCTATATATATGTGAGGTTTAGGGCTGCCCATAACACGTTCTGACCTCTGTCGATTGGCGCAGCCCTACCCCTCTCCCTCCTCGTCTCTTGCAGCGCTTGGCGAAGCCCTGCTGGAGTCCCGCGCTCCTCCACCACCACCACGCCGTCGTGCTGCTGTTGGATGGAGTCTTCCCGAACCTCTCCCTCTCTCCTTGCTGGATCAAGGCGTGGGAGACGTCACCGGGCTGCACGTGTGTTGAACGCGGAGGCACCGTCCGTTCGGTGCTAGGATCTTCAGCGATCTGAATCGCGGCGAGTACGACTCCATCAACCGCGTTCTTGAACGCTTCCGCTTAGCGATCTACAAGGGTATGTGGATCCAACTCTCCCCTCGTAGATGCATCTCCTAGATTGATCTTGGTGAGCGTAGGAAAATTTTTGTTTCCCATGCAACGTTCCCCAACAGTGGCATCATGAGCTAGGATCTTGCGTAGATGCTTTCACGAGTAGAACACAAAAGGGTTTGTGGACGTTGATGTTTAGATTGCTTCCCTCCTTAGTCTTTCTTGATTCAGCGGTATTATGGGATGAAGCGGCCCGGACCAACTTTACATGTCCACGTACATGAGATCGGTTCCATCGACAGACATGTGACTTTTGTTGCATAAGATGGCTGGCGGGTGTCTGTCTCTCCTATCTTAGTTGAATCGGAACAGAACAAGGCGGTCCTTGTAGAAGGTTAAATAGCAACTTAAATATCACCGTTGTGGCTTTGCGTAGGTAAGAAGCGTTCTTGCTAGATACCCATAGCAGCCACGTAAAACATGCAACAACAAATTAGAGGACGTCTAACTTGTTTTTGCAGGGTATGTATGTGATATGATATGGCCAATGACATGATGAGATATATTTGATGTATGAGATGATCATGTTGTAATAGTTAATATCGACTTGCATGTCGATGTATACGGCAACCGGCAGGAGCCATAGGGTTGTCTTTAATTTTTGTATGACCTGCGTGTCAATCATTAAGCGCTTTGTAATGCTTTACTTTATCGCTAAACGGTAGCAATAGTAGTAAGAGCATGGTGGGCGCGCGACAACCCCGATGGCGACACGATGATGGAGATCATGATGTTGGGGATCATGGTGTGGCGCCGGTGACGATGGAGATCATGCCGGTGCTTTGGAGATGGAGATCAAAAGCACGAGTTGATGGCCATATCATGTCACTTATGATTTGCATGTGATGTTAATCCTTTTATGCATCTTATTTTGCTTAGGACGACGGTAGCATTATAAGATGATCCTTCACTAAAATTTCAAGATAAAATTGTGTTCCCCCCGAGTGTGCGCCGTTGCGAAGGTTCGTCGTTTCGAAGCACCACGTGATGATCGGGTGTGATAGACTCTACGTTCGCATACAACGGGTGCAAGCCAGTTTTGCACATGCAGAACACTCGGGTTAGACTTGACGAGCCTAGCATGTACAGACATGGCCTCGGAACACGGAAGACCGAAAGGTCGAGCATGAGTCATATAGTAGATATGATCAACATGAAGATGTTCACCATTGACACCACCTCATCTCACGTGATGATCGGACTTGGGTTGGTGGATTTGGATCATGTCACGCTCGGATGACCAGAGGGATGTCAATTTGAGTGGGAGTTATAGGTAATTTGATTAGTTAAACTCACTTATCATGAACAATAGTCTAAGTTGACTTTGCAAATTATGTTGTAGACCAATAACTGCGTTGTAGCTCCCTGTTTAATACGATCCTAGAGAAAGACTAAGTTGAAAGATAATGTAAGCAAGGATGCAGACTGGGTCCGTAGTCCGAGGAGTGTCCTCACTGCTGCACAGAAAGCTTACGTCTTTGATGCACCGCTCGATGTGCAAACCCCTACAACGTTGTCTGTGGATGTTGTGAACACCTGACAGAGACGTCCTGATGACTACTTGATAGTTTAGTGCACCATACTTCACGGCTTAGAATCGGGATTCCAATGACGTTTTGAACGCCATAGAACATATGAGATATTCTAAGAGCTGAAATTGGGATTTCAGGCTCATGCCCGTGCTGAGAGGTATGAGACCTCTGACAAGTTCTTTTGCCAAAAAGATGGAGGAGAATGGCTCAACTAGTGAGCATGTGCTCAGAATGTCTGGGTGCTGAAATCACTTGAACCAAGTGGGAGTTAATCTTCCAGGTGAGATAGTGGTTGACAGAATTCTCTAGACACTATCACCAAGCTACTAGAACTTCGTGATGAACTATGACATGCAAAGGATGGAGATGATCCCGGTGCTGTTAGCGGTTCTTAGTACAGCAAAGGTAGAAATCAAGAAGGAGCATCAAGTGTTGATGGTTTAGCAAGACCACTGGTTTCAAAAGGGGCAAGGGCTAGAAGGGAAACTTCATGAATGGCAAACCAGTTGTCGCTCTAATGAGGGAACCCAAGGTTGCACCCAAACCTCGAGACTAAGTGCTTCGATTGTAAGGGTAACGGTCACATGGTAGTGGAACCACCCCAAATACATGGTAGATATGATAGCTGGCAACTTCAACAAAGTATATTTGATATACGTGTTATTGATGTGTACCTTAGTAGTGCTCCTTGTAGCACCTGGGTATTGGATACCGGTTCAGTTGCTATTATTAGTGACTTGAAGCAAAAGCTACGGACTGAACGGAGACTAGCTAAGGACGAGGTGACGATGTGTGTTGGAAGTGTTTCCAAGGTTGATGAGATCACCATCGCACACTTCCTCTATTTTCGAGATTAGTGTTGAACCTAGATAAATGTTATCAGGTGTCTACGTTGAGCATGAAAATGATTAGATCATGTTCATCGCAATACGGTTATTCATTTAAGTTAGAGAATAATGGTTATTCTGTTTACATGAATAATACCTTTATGGTCATGCACCCAATGGTTCGTTGAATCTCGATCATGGTAATACACATAATGATAATATTAATGCCAAAAGATGTAGAGTTAATAATGATAGTACCACTTTCTTGTGGCACTGCCGCTTAGGTCATTTTGGCATAAAATGCATGAAGAAACTCCATGCTGATGGACGTTTGGAGTCACTTGATTTTGAATCGCTTGACACATGCGAGCCATGCCTCATGGGCAGGATGACTGAGATCTCGTTTTCAGGTACAATGAAACGGGTAAGTGACTTATTGGAAATCATACATGTTGATGTATGTGATCCAATGAGAATTAAGGCGTGTGGTGGATATCGTTATTTTCTCATCTTCACTGACGATTTGAGTAGATATGGTATATTTACTTAATGAAGCAAAAGTCTGAAACGATTGAAAGGTTCAGAGTGAAGATTAAGAATCATCATAACAAGAAGATCATGTTCCTACGATCTGATCAAGGGGATATTATCTTAATTATGAGTTTGGCAATCACTTAAGACATTGTGGAAATGTTTCGCAGTTGAAGTCCCCTGGAACACCACAGCGTAATGGTGTGTCCGGACATCGTAATCGAACCTTATGAGATATGGTGCGATCTATGGTGTGTCTTACCGATCTACCGCTATTATTTTGAGGTTATGCATTAGAGACAGCTGCATTCACTTTATATAGGGCACCATCTAAGTCCGTTGAGACGACGTCGTATGGTTTGGCAAGAAACCAAAGTTGTCGTTTTCTTAAATGTTTGGGGCTGCGATGCTTATGGCTTCAGCCAGGAAAAGCTCGAACCCAAAGCGGACAAATACATCTTCATGGAATACCCACTGGTAACGGTTGGGTATACCTTCTATCTCAGATCCAAGGACAAAAATGTTTGTCGCTAAGAATGGGTCCGTTCTCGAGAAGGAGTTTCTCTCGAAAGAATTGAGTGGGAGGAAGATAGAACTTGATGAGGTTGTCGAACCCTCACTTCAACCGGATAGTAGTGCTACACAGAAAGATGTTTCTGTGGAATCTACGACAGTTGAAGAGGAAACTAATGATAGTGATCATGAAGCTCCAGATCAAGTTGCTATCGATCCTCGTAGGTCGACAAGGATATGTACTACTCCTGAGTGGTACGGTAATCCTGTCTTAGATGTCATGTTGTTGAACAACAATGAACCTACGAACTATGGAGAAGCGATGGTGGGCCCATATTCCGACAAATGGTTAGAAGCCGATAAATCCGAGATAGGATCCATGTATCAAAACAAAGTATGGATTTTGGTGGACTTGCCCTATGATCGGCAAGCCATTGAGACAAATGGATCTTTAAGACTAAGACGGACGTGGACGGTAATGTCACCGTCTATGAAGCTCGACTTGTGGCGAAGAGTTTTCCACAAGTTCAAGGAGTTGACTACGATGAGATTTTCTCACCCGTAGCGATGCTTAAGTCCGTCGGAATCATGTTAGCATTAGCTGCATTTATGAAATCTGGCAGATGGATGACAAAACAAGTTTTCTTACCAGTTTTCGTAAGGAAAGGTTGTATGTGATACAATCAGAAAGGTTTTGTCGATCCTAAGGATGCTAAAAGATATGCTAGCTCCAGCGATCCTTCCATGGACTAGAGCAAGCATCTCGGAGTCGGAATATACACTTTGATGGAGTGATCAAAGTTTTTGGGTATACAAAGTTTGTTAGAAACTTGTATTTGCAATAAAGTGAGTGGGAGCACTACAACATTTCTGATAAGTATATGTGAATGACATATTGTTGATCCGAAATGATGTAGAATTTCTGGAAAGCATAAAGGGTTGTTTGAAATAAGTTTTTCAAAGGAAGACCTGGATAAAGCTGCTTACATATTGGGCATCAAGACCTATACAGATAGATCAAGACGCCGGATGATACTTTCAAAAGAACACACACCTTTGACATGATTTTGAAGGAGTTCAAAATAGATCAGTCAAAGAAGGAGTTCTTACCTGAGTTGTAAGGTGTGAAGTTGAGTAAGACTCAAAACTTGACCACGGCAGAAGGAAGAGGAAGGACGAAGGTCGTCCCCTATGCTTTTGTCATAGGCTCTGTACGGTATGCCATGCTAAGTACCGCACCTGATGTGTGCCTTGCCACATGTCTGGCAAGAGGGTACAAAGGTGATCCAGGAGTGGATTACTAGATAGTGGTCAAAATTATCCTTAGAGGAGTAAGGAAATGTTTCTCGGTTATGGAGGTGATAAAGAGTTCGACGTAAAGAGTTACGTCGATGCAAGCTTAACACCTATCCGGATAACTCTAAGTGGAGATACCGGGTACGTATAATGGAGCAACAGTTTGGAATAGCTCCAAGTGGAACGTGATAGCAGCATCTACGATATGACATAAGGTTTTGCGAAGAACATAAGGATCTGAATGTTGCAGACCCGCAGACTACAACCTCTCTCACAAGCATAACATGATCAAACCCAGAACTCATTGAGTATTAATCACATATTGATGTGAACTAGATTACTGACTCTAGTGAACTCTTGGGTGTTAATCACATGGCGATGTGAACTAGATTATTGACTCTAGTGCAAGTGGGAGACTGTTGGAAATATGCCCTAGAGGCAATAATAAATTGGTTATTATTATATTTCCTTGTTCACGGTAATCGTTTATTATCCATGCTAGAATTGTATTGATAGGAAACTCAGATACATGTGTGGATACATAGACAAACACCATGTCCCTAGTAAGCCTCTAGATGACTAGCTCGTTGATCAATAGATGGTTACGGTTTCCTGACCATGGACATTGGACGTCGTTGATAACGGGATCACATCATTAGGAGAATGATGTGATGGACAAGACCCAATCCTAAGCCTAGCACAGATCGTGCAGTTCGTATGCTAAAGCTTTTCTATATGTCAAGTATCTTTTCCTTTGACCATGAGATTGTGCAACTCCCGGATACCGTAGGAATGCTTTGGGTGTACCAAACGTCACAACGTAACTGGGTGGCTATAAAGGTGCACTATAGGTATCTCCGAAAGTGTCTGTCGGGTTGGCACGAATCGAGACTGGGATTTGTCACTCCGTATGACGGAGAGGTATCTCTGGGCCCACTCGGTAGGACATCATCATAATGTGCACAATATGTGATCAAGGAGTTGATCACGGGATGATGTGTTACGTAACGAGTAAAGAGACTTGCCGGTAACGAGATTGAGCAAGGTATCGGTATACCGACGATCGAATCTCGGGCAAGTGCTATACCGATAGACAAAGGGAATCGTATACGGGATTGATTGAATCCTTGACATCGTGGTTCATCCGATGAGATCATCGTGGAACATGTGGGAGCCAACATGGGTATCCAGATCCCGCTGTTTGTTATTGGCCGGAGAGTTGTCTCGGTCATGTCTACATGGTTCCCGAGCCCGTAGGGTCTACACACTTAAGGTTTGATGACGCTAGGGTTATTGGGAAAGTATGTACGCGGTTACCGAATGTTGTTCGGAGTCCCGGATGAGATCCCGGACATCACGAGGAGTTCCGGAATGGTCCGGAGGTAAAGATTCATATATGGGAAGTCCTGTTTTGGTCACCGGAAAAGTTTCGGGCGATATCGGTAATGTACCGGGACCACCGGGAGGGTCCCGGGGGTCCACCAGGTGGGGCCACCAGCCCCAGAAGGCTACGTGGGCTAAGTGTGGGAGGGGACCAGCCCCAAGGGGGCTGGTGCGCCCCCCCACCAAGTCCTAGGGCGCCTCCAAGAGGGGAGGGGGGCAAACCCTAATGCAGTTGGGCCCTAGGGCCCAATAGTGGTGCGCCTCCCCCTCTCTCCCCCTTGGCCGCCCCCCTAGATGGGATCTAGGGCTGGCCGCACCCTAGGGGAGGGAAACCCTAAAGGGGGGCGCAGCCCTCCCTTCCCCCTATATATATGTGAGGTTTTGGGGCTGCTAGACACACGAGAACGTCTCCCTCTTGGCGCAGCCCTACCCCTCTCCCTCCTCGTCTCTTGCAGCGCTTGGCGAAGCCCTGCTGGAGTCCCGCGCTCCTCCACCACCACCACGCCGTCGTGCTGCTGTTGGATGGAGTCTTCCCCAACCTCTCCCTCTCTCCTTGCTGGATCAAGGCGTGGGAGACGTCACCGGGCTGCACGTGTGAAGAACGCGGAGGCACCGTTCGTTCGGTGCTAGGATCTTCGGCGATCTGAATTGCGGCGAGTACGACTCCATCAACCGCGTTCTTGAACGCTTCCGCTTAGCGATCTACAAGGGTATGTGGATCCAACTCTCCTCTCGTAGATGCATCTCCTAGATTGATCTTGGTGAACGTAGGAAAATTTTTGTTTCCCATGCAACGTTCCCCAACAATGATTAGTGCATCCGCTGTCCATAATCCATTCTGAAGTCTTTGGTGTCATACCCTACAGTGCAGTTAGGGGGATATGCTTCACGAATAGTCATTGTGAATCATAAACATTTGACGTGCAAGCGGATTATGAAAGCTTAGATCCAAGTTGGGACTGATAGGATGATTGGCAAGTGATTCAGGAACAAAATACATAGTAAGACCATTTGGGCATTTGATCTTGCGCCCTACAAGATGGTTTAGGTCCCCAGCAATGGCATCAGACGCCTTTGATTTTCGGCTGGAGACCTTTCCCTGCAAGAGAAAGTTAATTCTTCTTAACCACCCACATCTTCAGGGGTGGCTTAGAATCAATGAGTCTAAGTGCAGCATCTGAGAATTTTGGCTTTGGAACCCTAGCAAATAGTCTTGCAGGAGGAGAATAATACTCATAAGAATAAGCAGAAAAGTTCTTTGTTTTGTGAATATAGCGGTTTGAGGAAACACGCTCATATTCATGGGTCTGAGTACAATTTCGTTGCAAAACATTGATGTTAGGGTGACTCAGGTGAGTCATCTATTTGTATGAAGCCTTAGGACAGTATGAAGCCTTTGGTCTGGGGTTTGTCTTCTTCCCAGGTGGTGTCATGATGACATTTACTCGAAGCTTCTCAAGAGAACTTTTGGGAACCCAGATCTTCTTCATAGGTGGCCCGTTCCTGCAGTTAGTACCAATATACCTGGCAAACACTTCACCATTCTGATTCTTAAATAGTTTATAGTTTGCATCAAAGGATTCATCAATGATAATAGGATTAGCACAAGTGAAGCCAGATAAGGTAGACAGATCCACTGAAGGTTCCTTTGTAGCAACCCATGTGGTTTTGGGGTACTGCTCAGGCTTCCAGTATGAACCATCAACATCCATTTTCCTCTCGAACCCTACACCCTGTTTCCTAAGGTTTCGGTTCAGAATCTGCTTTTTGAGGACATCACATAAAGTCTGATGCCCTTTGAGGCTTTTGTACATCCCTGTTTCAAGCAAAGTCTTCAACCTAGCATTTTCATCAGAAATAGTAGTGGTATCCTCGGCACAGGAGTTAGTTACCACATCAGCAGTTGAAGATATTGCGACAGTAGCAGCAGTAGAACATTCAGCAACAGATGTAGCGTTATCACACTCAATGCATTTTAGACATGGTGGTTCAAATCCTTCCTGAGTGGAGCTGATCTGTTGAGCGCGGAGTGACTCATTTTCTTGTTGAAGATCTTCATGAGCCGCTTTCAATTTCTCAAGTTCTCGCTTCCTTTGAAGATAATCGTGGGAAAGCTTTTCATGAGTTTTGGGGAGCGATTCATGAAGACTTTCAAGTTCCTCGTACTTAACATGAAGATTTTTTTATGTCTTCAATTAAGGACTGAGAACGGGTCATTTCCACGTCCAGCAGGTCATCGCTTTTGTCTAACAGTTTTTGAATATGTTCCATAGCTTTCTGTTGTTCAGTGGCAATTTTAGCAAGTGTTTTGTAGCTAGGTTTGGATTCACAATCGGAGTCATCTTCACTGGATGTTTGAAAGTAAGCATCGTGTGATTTTACCTTGGTACCGTGTGCCATGAAGCAGTAGGCGGGAGTGGAGTTGTCGTTGTCATCATCACAAGTGTTGGTGACGGAGCCATTGTCTTCAGTGTTGAAGATGGACTTGGCAACATAGGCTGTGGCTAGAGCCAGACTTGTAACACCAGAATCGGACTCCTCCTCAGACTCCACCTCCGCTTCTTCTGAAGCAGACTCCTCCTCTGAATCCATCTCCTTGCCAACAAACGCACGAGCCTTGCCAGATGAATTCTTCTTGTGTGATGAATACTTCGATGAAGACTTGGAAGAAGACTTTGAGGATTTTTCTTTTTCTTGTCATCAGAATCATATTCCTTGCTCTTCTTCTTCTTCTTCTCATTGTCCCATTGAGGACACTCAGAGATGTACTGACCAGGTTTCATGCACTTATGACATGTTCTCTTCTTGTAGTCATGGGTAGAAGCTTCATCATTTCTTGAGCTGGATCGTGAAGACTTTCTAAAGCCTTTCTTCCTAGTGAATTTCTGGAACTTCTTCACAAGCAAGGCAAGCTCCTTTCCAATGTCTTCGGGATCATCAGAACTGCAGTCAGATTCTTCTTCATATGAGGAAGCAGCCTTTGCCTTCAAAGTGCGAGTTCGGCCATAGTTGGGACCATAGATGGCACGTTTCTCAAATAGATGGAACTCATGTGTGTTGACCCTCTCAAGTATGTGAGACGGATCGAGAGTCTTGAAGTCACGGCGTTCTTGAATCATCAGGGCAAGGATGTCAAATGAGCTATCAAGTGATCTCAAGAGTGTCTTGACGATTACATGCTTGGTGATCTCTATGGCGCCAAGTGCCTGAAGCTCATTTGTGATGTCAGTGAGGCGATCGAATGTGTGCTGGACATTCTCATTATCGTGTCTCTTGAGGCGATTGAAGAGATTGCGAACGACACTGACCCTTTGATCTCTCTGGGTTGACACGCCTTCGTTGACCTTAGAGAGCCAGTCCCAGACTTGCTTCGACGTTTCCAGAGCACTCACACGACCATACTGTCCTTTGGTCAAATGATCACACATGATATTCTTGCAGTGGAATCCAGTTGAACGAGCTTCTTGACATCAGCAGGGGTGAGACCTTCACCAGTCTTGGGGACGCCGTTCTTGACGACATACCAGAGGTCCACATCAATGGCTTCAATATGCATGCGCATCTTGTTCTTCTAGTAGGGGTATTCAATGTCATCGAAGACGGGGCATGCAGCGGAGACTTTGATTATCCCTGCAGTCGACATAGCTAAAACTCCAGGTGGTTAAACCGAATCACACAGAACAAGGGAGTACCTTGCTCTGATACCAATTGAAAGATACAAATATTTCTATACATTTTTCAAAAACTTTTCCAACATTTTTGAAATAGCCGTTCAACTTTTTAAAATATATTCTTAACATTTTTCAAATACTTATCAAATAATTTTATTTACATTATCAACATTTCTTCAAATACGTGTACCACATTTTTTCAAATACGTGTTAGTGTTTTTTAAATACTCGTTCAAGATTTTCAAATGTTTTTGAAGAGTATTTTGGGTAATATATATATTGAGAATATTGTCAAGTATAAACAATAGTAGAAAAATAAAAGAAGAAAAAACCAGAAAAGGTATAAATGAAACTTAGAATATGCCCTCCTATGAACCTGGGTCGGCCCATGTGCAGCTGCCTCTATGTGATGAAAAGCCCTATTTGCCGCGCTCTGCGGCAAACAGTCAGGGTTTCGCACTGGAGGGTGGGCCGGCCTCTTAAGCGTTCCAATCCTATCTGTTTTGGGAACCTTCTATGAATCTTCCTAGCCGGGTTTTTTTTCCTCTAAAGGTTCCTGAACCGATTTTTTCTTTTTGCATTTTTTCTATTTTCAATGAATGTTTCCGAATTTTTTCTAAAATTGAAATTATCAGATTTTGTTGGATTTTAAGAATTTTTCCCTGTTTTCACATTTTTTCAGAAGTTTCATAAAAGTTTAGTATTTCCAAAATTGTACGTTTTTTTTTAAAATGCTCAAAATTTCTAGAAGTGTTTGTATTCAGAAAGTTTGTTCAAACTACAAAATGTGCGATTTAAGGAATATGATCCTGTCTTCAAAATGTGTTCAAAATTTTTAAAAAATATCCACGTTTAAATTTTTGTTCACAAATACAAAAGTGTTTGCGTTTTATATTTTGTCCATGAATTAGAAAATGCTCAGGAATTTTTAAAAATATTCTAATTTTCTAAAATTGTTCATAAAATATAAAAATTTCTCGTTTTCAAAATTTCTTCATAAATTCAGAAAATTTTCATATTTTTCAATTTTGTTCGCATATTCAAAAAAATCTGGGGATTTTACAAAATGTTCCTGATTTCCAAATTTGTACAGAAGTTCAATAAATATTCTATTTAAATATTTGTTCAATCATTAAGATATTTTTGGGAATTTTAGAAAATTTTCCAATTCAGAAATTTGTTTAGAAATTCAACAAATATTCGATTCATGGATGCATACAAAAGCAAACAAGTGCCTATTTATTACACACGATACGCCACACAACGACCTTCTGAGCAGATGTGGTTTAGCTTCTCAAGAGGCATCTAGTGTCTCAGCAGGTCATGCCCTCTATTTAAAGAAGCAATACTTACTAGAATGAAAATACCGATCATATATGCATCCGATTGTCATCATTGTATATCGTCTATCGTTGTTTTGATCGCTTCG
This sequence comes from Secale cereale, assembly GCA_902687465.1. Lineage (NCBI taxonomy): Eukaryota > Viridiplantae > Streptophyta > Magnoliopsida > Poales > Poaceae > Secale > Secale cereale. The sequence goes on along the minus strand of LR738714.1, from coordinate 787,903,177 downwards.
GTTTTTCCATTTTTCCTTCCGCCTGATATAGCTTTGGTCTTCTATGACTTTGCTCTCTGCCCAAGGCCGGTCCTAAGATTTTAGGGGCCCAGGGCGAAATTAGGGGCCCTAATCTATACATGAAATAGTTATTCAACGATTTGAATTTTTGAAAGATACTTCCAATTTTTTGTCCAACTTCTATGTTTTCGTTGGGACAACATACAACGAATAAAATATGTGTTATAGTTGTATTTTTTTTCTAATCAAGGATTCTATTTGAATCTACACTGATAGAGCTCTTTAGTAAAACATAATTGCATTATCGTACATGTATCCAAGGCCTAAGATCGGAAAGCATAGGAACAACATGCTGCCTAGAAAATGGTAAAACAAAACCAAAATGATAACACCCACACATGTGACATTTTTACACTTCATCCGTTTTGGTTTGCACGAATCTTGACGATTTTTGATAAAATTGGAGTGCCACGTAGACGTAGTGTTTTGTGGGGGTTAGATAGCTCGCCCACACGACTTGCACAACGCTGTTGCCAGCTGCGCCACATGGGTGCACCAACCCTCGCCCACACGGACACCATCCAGTCCACGCCGTGTGGGCGAACTGCTCTTCGCCCACACGATGCTCGTACGATGATAGATGGCACGTGCCGTTGTGCATATGTGGCAACTAGTTAATCACACATGGCAACTCTGGTTGACCATACATGGCAAATATGTTTAGACCACACATGGCAACTAGTTAATCACATGAGGCAACTATGGTTGACCATACATGACAAATATGGGTTGACCACACGTGGCCATGGGTGCACCATCCACGTTCACGCGAATATCAAACTTGCGTAGGCCATAGAGATTGCCGCCATAGGAAGTGATGTCGGTGAGCTCTTGACTGGGATATAAATGTACCATGCACCTGCCACTGCGGCAAGCAACTTTGAAGAGCACCATGCTGCAGTTTTATGCAAGACCCTGGTTGTTTGTCATGGCTGCGAGTATGCAATCAGGCAAGGTGGTCGCGTGGGAGAATACAACTTGGTGACATGGTTTCCGTGGAGGAACCTGCACTAGTAGAAAACAGGGCATTGGTCCAGCCCATTAGCCCCGGTTCAATCTAGAACCGGGACCAATAGGGGTACTGGACCCGGTTCGTTAGCCCAGGGGGCCGGCCGGGCCACGTGGGCCATTGGTCCCGGTTCGTCTGGACCTATTGGTCCCGGTTGGAGCTAAAAACCGGGACCAATGGCTCTTGCTCCTGGCCCACCACTATTAGTCCCGGTTTGTTTTATGAACCGGGACCAAAGGCACCCCTTTAGCCCCGGTTTGTAGCACCAACCGGGACCAGTGAGTTGCCTATATATACCCCCTCACTCAAGAGCAGAGCTCACTGCTCTGTTTTTTTTCTGGCCGAGGGGGAGAGGGGTTAGTGGTGCTCTAGCTCACCTCCTATGCACACAACATGTTCGGTGGAATGCCCGAGCCACACTAGTTAAGCTTTTCTCCTCTCGAAGCTCTATTTTCTTCGAGATTTGTCTAGGTTTAGCGGTCCATCACGTCCCGTCCCCGTCTTCGCCGCCGTCGATCGCCCCCGCCGATCTCGTCACCGGCACCACCGTGGTGAGCCTCTTGTTATGTCCATGCTTTTCTTACTTTTATTATTGCTTTAGATAGATATTTGTCTAATTTTCTTACGTTTATTATTGCTTGTTATTATATAGTGCGATGGTTTTGATATCCGCCCACGTGGGCCCTCGTCCGGTCTACGATTCGGATGTGGTATATTATCTTTAATTTATAACTATTTGTTTTAGTGCTTATGATAGTTATGCCGACCAACCTGACATGCATAGATGTTTTATTATGTCTAGGAGGTAGTTGAACCGGAAATTCCAACCGACCCTCTTGTGGAGAGGTTAGATTTAGTTGAAGAGGAAAACATTTCGTTAAAGAAAAAATTGGAAAAAATGGAGGAGGAGAAGATGGAATTGGAGTTGCATGTTGCGGAAGTTATCGATGATCACAAGATCAAGATGGAACCTATTGTCGAGAGGTTAAATTTAGTTGAAGAAGAAAACAAATTCTTGAAGGAAAAAATAAAAAAAATTGTGGACGAGAAGATGATATTGGAGTTGCATGTTGCGGATGTCGTCGATGATCACAAGATCAAGATGGATGCAATGCGGTTGAAGATTAAAAAGATTAGAAAATATGCCATTAATACCGAGGCTTGGTATCATTATGCCGTTGGATCAATTGTTACCTTGGTTGCGATTATGATAGCATTTGTTTTCGCGTTGAAATGTTTTACATAGTTTCGATGTGTATGGAGAGCTATATATGTTGTTAGATGAGAACTATATATGTATGTACTTTGGTTTTAATGTGATGATGAACTTTTATCCATTTGGTCACTTAATTATCTATTTATGATGTTCTGTAATGGTTTTTGACACATTTAATTATATATAAATGCACGCAGATGAACCGCCAATGGATGTACGGTGACAGACACACCTCCGAGTACATTAAGGGCGTGCGTGAGTTTCTAAATGTGGCAGAGGCAAACAAGCAGAATGGTTTTATGTGTTGTCCATGCACTCAATGTGTGAATACGATGTCTTACTCTAACCGAAAAATCCTTCACTCCCACCTGCTTTACAAGGGTTTCATGCCACACTATAATGTTTGGACGAGGCACGGTGAAATAGGGGTTATGATGGAAGACGGCGAAGAAGAAGAGTACGATGACAACTATGTGCCCCCTGAATACGGTGATGCTGCAATGGGGGGAGCTGGTGAAGATCAAGAGGAACCAGACGATGTGCCCAATGATGCTGCAACGGGTGAAGCTGCTGAAGATCAAGAGGAACCAAATGATGATCTTCACCGGGTCATTGTCGATGCAAGGACACAATGCGAAAGTCAAAAGGAGAAGCTGAAGTTCGATCGCATGTTAGAGGATCACAAAAAAGGGTTGTACCCCAATTGCGAAGATGGCAACACAAAGCTCGGTACCGTACTGGAATTGCTGCAGTGGAAGGCAGAGAATGCTGTGGCTGACAAAGGATTTGAGAAGCTACTGAAAATATTGAAGAAGAAGCTTCCGAAGGATAACGAATTGCCCGACAGTACATACGCAGCAAAGAAGGTCGTATGCCCTCTAGGATTGGAGGTGCAGAAGATACATGCATGCCCTAATGACTGCATCCTCTACCGCGGTGCATACAACGATCTGAACGCATGCCCGGTATGCGGTGCGTTGCGGTATAAGATCAGACGAGATGACCCTGGTGATGTTGATGGCGAGTCCGCCAGGAAGAGGGTTCCTGCGAAGGTGATGTGGTATGCTCCTATAATACCACGGTTGAAACGTTTGTTTAGAAACAGAGAGCATGCCAAGTTGATGCGATGGCACAGTGAGGACCGTAAGAAAGACGGGAAGTTGAGAGCACCCGCTGACGGGTCGCAATGGAGAAAAATCGAGAGAAAGTACTGGGAGGAGTTTGCAAAGGACGCAAGGAACGTATGGTTTGCTCTAAGCGCGGATGGCATTAATCCTTTCGGGGAGCAGAGCAGCAATCACAGCACCTGGCCCGTGACTCTATGTATGTATAACCTTCCTCCTTGGATGTGCATGAAGTGGAAGTTCATTATGATGCCGGTTCTCATCCAAGGCCCTAAGCAACCCGGCAACGACATTGATGTGTACCTAAGGCCATTAGTTGAAGAACTTTTACAGCTGTGGAATGGAAACGGTGTACGTGCGTGGGATGAGCACAAACAGGAGGAATTTGACCTAAAGGCGTTGCTGTTCGTGACCATCAACGATTGGCCCGCTCTCAGTAACCTTTCAGGACAGACAAACAAAGGATACCACGCATGCACGCACTGTTTAGATGACACTGAAAGTATATACCTGGACAAGTGCAGGAAGAATGTGTACCTGGGCCATCGTCGATTTCTTCCGACCAACCATCAATGTCGAAAGAAAGGCAAGCATTTCAAAGGCGAGGCAGATCACCGGAAGAAGCCCGCCATGCGTACCGGTGATCACGTACTTGCTATGGTCAATGATTTACACGTAATCTTCGGAAAGGGCCCCGGCGCCCTAGCTGTTCCGAATGACGATGAGGGACACGCACCCATGTGGAAGAAGAAATCTATATTTTGGGACCTACCCTACTGGAAAGACCTAGAGGTCCGCTCTTCAATCGACGTGATGCACGTGACGAAGAACCTTTGCGTGAACCTGCTAGGCTTCTTGGGCGTGTATGGAAAGACAAAAGATACAGCTGAGGCACGGGAGGACCTGCAACGTTTGCACGAAAAAGACGGCATCCCTCCGAAGCAGTATGAAGGTCCTGCCAGCTATGCTCTTACGAAAGAAGAGAAAGAAATCTTCTTTGAATGCCTTTTCAGTATGAAGGTCCCGACTGGCTTCTCGTCGAATATAAAGGGAATAATAAATATGGCAGAGAAAAAGTTCCAGAACCTAAAGTCTCATGACTGCCATGTGATTATGACGCAACTGCTTCCGGTTGCATTGAGGGGGCTTCTATCGGAAAACGTCCGATTAGCCATTGTGAAACTATGTGCATTCCTCAATGCAATCTCTCAGAAGGTGATCGATCCAGAAATCGTACCAAGGCTAAGGAGTGATGTGGCGCAATGTCTTGTCAGTTTCGAGCTTGTGTTCCCACCATCCTTCTTCAATATCATGACACACGTCCTAGTTCATCTAGTCGACGAGATTGTCATTCTGGGGCCCGTATTTCTACACAATATGTTCCCCTTTGAGAGGTTCATGGGAGTCCTCAAGAAATATGTCCGTAACCGCGCAAGGCCAGAAGGAAGCATCTCCATGGGCCATCAAACAGAGGATGTCATCGGGTTTTGTGTTGACTTCATTCCTGGCCTTAATAAGATAGGTCTCCCTAAATCGCGGTACGAGGGGAGACTGACTGGAAAAGGCACGCTTGGAAGGGACTCAATAATATGCAGGGACGGTTATTCTTGGTCTCAAGCACACTACACAGTTCTACAGAACTCTACATTGGTGACCCCGTATGTCGATGAACACAAGAACAGTCTGCGCTCCAAACATCCGGAGCAGTGCGACGACTGGATTACACGTGAACACATCAGGACTTTCAGCAGTTGGTTGGAAACACGTCTCAGAGGTGACAACACTGTTTGTGATGAGTTGTACTTGTTGTCCAGGGGACCATCTTCGACTGTATTGATTTACAAAGGATACGAGATAAATGAGAATACATTTTACACGATTGTCCAAGATCAAAAGAGCACCAACCAAAACAGCGGTGTCCGCTTTGATGCAACAACCGAGAGGGGAAAGGACACATATTATGGTTACATAGTGGACATATGGAAACTTGACTACGGACATGATTTTAAGGTCCCTTTGTTTAAGTGTAAATGGGTCAATCTGTCAGGAGGCGGGGTACATGTAGACCCACAGTACGGAATGACAACAGTGGATCTGAAAAATCTTGGATACACTGACGAACCGTTCGTCCTAGCCAATGATGTGGCACAGGTTATCTATGTGAAGGACATGTCTACCAGACCGAGAAAAAGAAAAGATAAGTAAGCGAATACATCATACGATGAGCCAAAGCGCCACATAGTTCTTTCAGGAAAAAGGGACATCCTGGGAGTGGAGGGCAAGACAGACATGTCTGAAGATTATGAAAAGTTTCATGAAATTCCTCCCTTCAAAGTCAAGGCTGACCCAAGCATCCTGATAAACGATGAAGATTATCCATGGTTACGGCGCAATAAGCAAATGACACAAGCGAAGAAAAAGTGAAGAGTTATTTCCGCAACTATTATGATGATACCATGCCAACTTTGTAACAAACGAGTATGATACCATTGTCCGTTTGTACTATTAAAATTTCAATACTACTTGCACTAACAAAACAAAACAAAACAAAACAAACTTGAAAAATAAATAGCAACAATAAGTATTTTGTTGTAAGTATAAACAAAATAAAATAAATAAAGCAACAAAGAAAATAAATAAAGAAAGTAAAATAAATAAAGCAACTCTAAATACAGCAAAAAACAACTTAGAAATAAACAAAGAAAATAAAATAAATAAAGCAACTCTAAATACAGCAAAAAACAACTTAGAAATAAATAGCAACAATAAGTATTTTGTTGTAATTAAGTATAAACAAAATAAAATAAATAAAGCAACAAATAAAATAAATAAAGGAAGTAAAATAAATAAAGCAACTCTAAATACAGCAAAAAACAACTTAGAAATAAACAAAGAAAATAAAAATACGAGTCCGACGATGTACACTATGATCGCTAATGATCCGAGGATGGTGCCCGGTTATACCAATCTTGCAGATTACGCGTCCGACGATGTACACTATGATTTCATGGACGTGCAGATAGAAAGATACGAGTACAAAAAGCCTCTCGTCAAAAATGAAAGATCTCTATCAACGAATATGCGAAGATTGCATGATTGGTACATGAAAATCTGAAGAGAGTCTGGGGGGAGGAATAACTTGTATTTGAGAGTTAAACCGGAGCATGACCTCGTTGGAATTGACCTGTTGCCTGTTCCATTTGAGGAGTTCTATCAATTTTTCAATCAATTGGCCCTCGATAAAACAACGATCACCTGCTACTGTCTGTAAGTAGTACTACTTCTGTCATTAAGTCTCTCTATATAGCTGATCTTCATTGCATGTATTTATAATTATCCTCACTATATTATGCAGATTGAAGATCGTCGAATTGAAGAAAAGACAAGTAGGTGATATTGGGTTTATTAACACATACCTCATAGATGCAACCGAGGTTAAATTGCGTCCCGGCGATACCGAGACCAACTTGCTACGATCGTTGGTGGTAAATGAAAACAAAGATATAATACTCTTTCCTTACAACTTCAAGTGAGTGTTAATGTCTTCTGCATATTTGGTTTTCCTTATATATATCAGTCAAGTTTATAGTGATGTAATGATCTCATGCATTCGTGCGCAGCTTCCACTATATTCTCTTAGAGATTAAGCTTGAGAAGGGAATAGTAACTGTCTTCGACTCTAAACGTAAAGATCCCGAGGAGTATGCGGACATGACTCAAATACTAGCCAGGTAAGTTAAATCGATCAATATTATCCACCATGCATATATATCAGCAACTTCATTTCTGATATCAACTAATTGTTTCCTTTGTCTGGCAGGGCTTGGAAAACATTCATCAAAAAAGCTCCGGGACTGCCGAAGAAGCTACAATTTAGATACCCGAAAGTAAGTACAATATAGTAGCATGTTCCGCGCGCGCATCTCCTATATCTTGATTCAAGCGCTAGCTAGTTTCATCAATACCAATTTGGCATTCTTGCTTATCAGTTTGATTGAGCTCTATTTCTTGTAAAGTGGTTGTGGCAGGAACCCGGGAATGATTATTGTGGATACTACATTTGCGAGTCCATCCGCCACACGACCTGTGAGCGGGGCTACACTGATGAACAATTTAAAGTGCGTAAGCAATCAGTAATATTCACAAATTTATAGCATCATTTCATGTATTGACCCCCTACTTCAAATTAGATGTTTCGGATGCGGGATGAACTCCTAACACCAGATCGTCTGCGAGCAATTCAAGAGGAATTGGCGGCATTCTTCCTTGAACACGTGATCGCTGAAGACGGAGAATACTATGTGGACCCTGCATCCATGTGTTAGGAGATTATTTTTGTAAGAGATAATTATTGTATATATGTGCCCGGTAGTGTCGGATAGATATACGAGAACTTGTTGTTCGACCAATCTCTCGGAGAAGGAGAGGTGGTCGATATTACTTCTCTCTGTATGCATATATATATATATGTTGATTATATATACGAGATCTTCTGTTCCTTCGTTTGCTTAGTAGCTAGCAGCTAGCTAGCTAGCTAGCGTGACTCTAGTCCTCTCCATATACGTATGTGTAGTATGTAGCGTCGACCAAGCACGGACATAAGAGAGAACACTTCTCTCTATTAATTAGCTAGCTAACACAATATATGAAACACCTAAATTAACCCCCAAAACCTAAAACCCCCCCTCCCCTTTCAAAAAAAAAAAAAACAAAAACCACAGCCACAGAAATGCTGACACGTGGATGCCTTTTGGTCCCGGTTGGTACCACCAACCGGGAATAAAGCCCCTCCTGCCTGGACTCGGTGCACAGGCCACGTGGACACCCTTTTGCCCCGGTTCTGGATTGAACCGGGACTAAAGGGTCAGAGCATTAGTACCGACCCTCTTGCCCCGGTTCCAGAACCGGGGCTAAAAGGCCAAATGAACCGGGGCTAAATACCCTTTATCTACTAGTGCCCTCACAGTGCCCTCGCCGAAAACTATGGTGGATTGTGGCGGTCAATTGCAGCATCGACCGCCACTTGTCCCAGCATCGGCGGCCAGCGGTCCCAACATGGTGGTTATAATTTTTTTTACTGACATGCATGGCCCCTGCCCCTTGTCTCATACTAAGGCCTTCTTTGGTTCATAGGATTGGAATATTATAGGAATAGAAAAATCATAAAAAGTGAGGTGACATACATCTCACTTCATATAGGGAAAAAGATGTCACTTAATTCATAGGATAGAAATTTTTCTATTGAGTTTAGCCTACTATTTTTTTCCTTTAAAATATGAAGGATTGGTTCCTATCCTATGTAGGTATAGAAATCCATTCCTACAAACCAAAGGGCTTCAAAGGATTTTTTTTTTCTACAAAATTTCTATCCTCTAGAAATCCAACAAGATTCCTTCAAACCAAAGGAGAGACCTAAGATGGTTTGATAGAATTTCTCTCCGATCGAGTGGTGCATCAAGCGGAAAGAAACGATTGATATCAATCGCATGAGGCGCGGTACGTAGGGGCTTGGATGCCTTTTTGTGACTAACCCCTGTCTGTTCAATAATACTACACCTATGAAAAGTCTAACTTTCCAAACTACCCCTCCGAATTTCACTGGGGTGGGCCCCTTCCTTTCCCTGTTTCCAATTCCAATACTCCACATCAGCTAGTACCAAAAATTCTTAAGGGCATTGATAAGATAATTTTATCTAAGCCTTGCATGTAATTTAAAGATGACATCAAAAACACATCTACAATGTGTTATTTGTTAGACATGTTTAATAACCAGCAATTCCTAAAAACGCGACGATATGTTTTAGTGTAGACATATTGATTTTAGCACATTATCCACATCATGTCTTTAGCATCAATTCTGGACATACTGATAAATATTGAGGTGAAGAAGACAGAAATCATAAGAAAAAGACTTGGTCTATATGTCTCGCCACCCTTTCTTCCGAGAATCGATAGTTAATTTTAAGATACTAACGCAGAAGAGAGAGGAACGACGAATGATCCAGTCGGCCGGTCAGACACGCGATCCCGAGATCGACAAGCCACACAAGGACGAGGACGGCGCACATGCGCATGCGCCGTGACGTGCGTCCGCATACGGGGCAGAGGTCTCCAAAGCACGCCCTCCTACGGCCAAAGGGACGGACGGACGGACGGACGGACGGGACGAGATCGACGGTCGACAGCGATCGGGCGCCGCGCTGACCTTTGAAATTTGAACACTGCGCTAGCTGGGCCAAGTACGTACCTAGCTTGAGCTTGTGTGGCGCAGCTCGCTCAGGCAGCGTTCCACTCGTGCGCGCTGCATGCGCCCGTGGATTGCCGACTGGATCGGCCGGGCACACGTTTTTCAATGATTGTACCGCCGCGAGAACGACGGCCGGCCGCGGTCAAGGTTCTCCGCACCCTTGGATCGGGTTCGCTTCCTTCCGTCTCGTCTTATCCCTGTCCCGATCGCTCGTCCGTCGAGCCAGGATTTGGACGCGAAAAGGGCGGTGAGACAACAACAGGTTGGCATGCATACCTTTCTCATGTAGACTTGTAGAGTACGCTGTAAGAAGATGTCTAAGATACCCACAACATGTGTAAGAGCATCTCCAGCCGCGTCCCCAACAGGTTCCCCAGGCGATTTTTGAGCGCCGGCGCCCGAAAATCGGCCCGGTCGCGTCCCACGAGTCTGTTTTTCGCCGGTTTAGGCCGAAACTGGCGCCGTTGGATCCCAGGCCGAACCCGACGCGCTGAGGGGGCGCCGGGGGACACAATTTTGGCGCGAACGGGGATGAGCCCGGTGAGTCAGCGAGACACCGCCTCGGTTCCCACGGGAATCAATGCAGGTTGCCGCCGGTCGACGTGAAGGAGGAGAAGGACGACGAGGACAATGGCGATATTGAAGGAGGAGAAGGAAGAAAAAAAGAGAGAGAAATGCCAGGACATGGATATTGAAGGAGGAAGTTTGTTACCAAGCCAAGGAAGCTATCCCACCTTGTCTCCTGTAGTGTAGGATATGGTCTCATCATCTTTGATCAGATTGTTTAAATTACCGACTCTTGCGTCTTATAACTCGTTATTGCTATTCAATTGATGTACGATGAATCCCCGCAGAAAAAAATTTGTTGTACGATGAAGTACATAATGAAAATAAATAAACTGAATCTACCTAGAATATTACGGCGCCATGGCCAATCAACATTATCTAATTAGTGCCATCTCTCTACTTTATGCTTATATATATTTATTTATGAGGGTAAACTATTTTTAGCTTAATAGAGAATAAGTAGTGGTAGATGCTTACAAATCATAATAGTTGATGGCTTGGTGCCCTTGGCTCGGCACTGACCACTTTGTTCTACCCAACGTGTTCTCATCCCCACCTCACTATGGTGTCGGCGATTGCCACCTTCAGGAGTCTTCGTTACCGCCTCGTCCATTCATGCATCCATGGTTTCTCTATTCGTCTACTCCTCACCCTTCTCCCGTTGTATGTTTGCCCATCCACAGAGATCGCAGAAATGTCGTCGTGCAGAGAATGTAAAGAGAGACAAATAATACAAAGAATGTAAAGAGAGAAAAATAATACAATACCGTAGATGGCTAGACATGAAGATGCAAAAGCAAGATGAAGATAATGAACATATGCGTGAAAACTATGAATTAAGAAAGGTTTGCTCTAACTTAGCAAAACCAATAGTTCTGGCCCGAAAATATGCCAACAATCTATCATTGTACGAAATCACTTTTGCTAATTTCTATTTATCTATTGTTTTTTTTTTGAAAATATCATTTACCATAAATTGCACATTTTTTTGCACACTACTATAGTGAAACCGAACTTTTTGAAGGTGTGCCACTTCAGTGAAGTATACTATATAAATTGACTTGGAGATCCATGTCGGTTTGGGTGTTCATACAGATGCTTAGAAATGTGATTCTGATTTAAAAATGCTCCAGGTAACTGATGAATAGACAACACCTGTCAATACCAAGCACAACCCTTTTTTTAACCTGGTAGAATAAACGACAAGAATTGACCAAATCTACCGTTCTGCATAATATCAATATCTACTTAACAGGACAGTATAGTATTGTTGCATATAATAATATCAAGGGAGTATAGGTTTGCATTTAGCCCGAGTTAACTACTCCCTCCGTTCCCAAATATTTGTCTTTCTAGACATTTTAAATGAACTACAACATACAGATGTATGTAGACATATTTTAGAGTGTAGATTCACCCATTTTCCTTCGTATTTAGTTACTTGTTGAAATCTCTAAAAAGACAAATATTTAGGAACGGAGGGAGTAGTTAATTTGGAACCGGCTTAACCAGCGAACGTTCGCTGGGGGGATGATAATTACGAACGATTTTGATGACAATTTGTGTTGGCAGAAGATAACAATTTTAGTTAGTAAGCATGGCAACTCTGCTTCAGTTTTGTTTTTCTTCAGGATTTGCCGCGCTTGCAAACTAAATTTATCATCCTCGCAACAATATAATTGCCATAGAAAATGTTCGATACACCATAAAGAAACACATGTTCCACTTGCACTTGTATAGATCAAACAAAATGATCACCCAAAGTTAATCTCTTTCTTGTGCATCCCACACACTACACACATACATTTTTTGTTTCTAATTTAGGATCTGATGCTCCAAATTTCATTTCCATGAAACCGGTAATACAAAGAACATCCAACACACGAGCTTACATGCATGCATAGAATATATCTTCTTTCCCTCTACTTTTACAATCTAAATCAGCTAGGCGTGTGTGTGTGTGTGCTCGAGTCGTCTAAGTATATGCAAATTAAGCACACCTGCAGCTCGATCTGTGTATGCGCGCGCAGATTCCTCTCGGTTCTGCATGCAAAGCCGCTCCTGCTAGCTAGCTGCGCGCCTAGAGCTCACCTCCTGCCGCCAGCCGCCGTCTGCGAGAAGAAGAAGGACGCCGGCGTGGACTTGGCCGGGCTGAGCACCCGGTACCCCGCGGGCCGGACCTTGATGCTCCCGCTGCCGGCGCGCTGCAGGCCGCATATGGGCGTGGACGGGGCCACGGCGGCCTCGCCGTCGTCGTCGTCGTCGTCTTGGACGTCGTGATCCATGTGCCAGAGCACGTCGAGGAAGGCGTCGACGGCGCAGGGCAGCGCGAGCGGCCCCTGCGCCGCGTAGCCGTACTCCTGCTCGGCGTCGTCGAGGAGGCGCCGGAAGAGCGGGTGGTTGGCGCGGTCGGCGCGCACCACGAACCGCTCCCGCTCCGGACCCACGTACACCGAGAAGCACCCCGGCGCCACCGCCGCCGACGACCGTCCGCCGCTGTTCAGCCCGGACCTGCACCGCTCCAGCGTCCTCGACACCAGGCTCTTCCTCGCGCCCTTGCTCGCCGCCATATATGCCGCCGGTGGACGTCGACCGACTCGAGACGGGGCTGGTGGCCAAGAGTGGATGCGGTGGCCGGATTGTAAGGATGATGGCATGCATGAGAGAGGGGGCCGGCCGCGTTGTGTGTATATATATGGGCACAAGCTAAGCAAAAGGTAGGTGTCTAGGCAGCCAGCAGCTAGCTGAAGACGGAGGGCAACACGGCGTGCGGTGTGACATGGTGGGCTAGCCCCATTAGTTGACCTCACGCGAGGGCATGCATTGACTTATGACTCGTCGCGAGCAGCGGCGCAGGGTCATATGGTGCAGGACGATCGAGGACGAGGAGGAAGGCAAAGGTGGAGATGTACTCCTGCACTCTAAGTAATACAATTAGGGTAATTAACTACTGACTTATTGCCGGGCCGGCTAATTAATCAAGTGGTTAGCAATAGATACTCAGCTAGTACGTATATGAGTAGCACTACTTGCCATGCATGTGCATCGACGGAGAAAAGGAAGCAGCAAGTGGATTTTGTGATTGCAGCGGCTGGGGAAAAAGCTAATCGGGAAAGGTACGTAGTGTGGGGACTTAATCCGGGTGGGATATACATCAAATGGGCAATAATTGCCTTAGTGGTGGACGCCTTGGTCAACGCCTCCTGAATGTGATGTGGAAGAAGCTCTGCATCTGCATCTCTAGGCTTTGCTACGGCTACACATGCACCAGCCACCAGCGACGAATCTCTTCTGAGCAAAGATCTCTATATTTCGGTGACGATTACGAGTATATTCCACTTTCAACTCACGTGTTGTCGCTTTGTGGCATGTTTTTTTTATCACATTTCAAAATCTTGTCAGATTTTTGCACCGTAGTCGTGCTCTTGTAACATGTATTTTCACCTACTTTTGTTTATACCCCAAAGTTAAAGCTAAATGCATCCACTTGTTTTTACCTACACATGTACCATATTTCAGTGATGGTTAGTATCTTCTACTTTCTACTCTCGTGCTGTGAGTTGTGACTTTGTGACATGTTTTATCTCATTTCAAAAATCTTGAATATTTTGTGACATGTATCTCTTACCTAATTTTGTTTTTACCACGGACAAAAGGTAAACCCATTTGTTAGGATGGTGGAGGCGGTTTCGTAGAATACATCCAACAACTCTATCGTGTCCAAGTTAGTATGCTGGTCGTGTCTGACATCAAGGGGCATGTGTTGTTTTGATTCTCACGAATCGACGGTTTTGATCCGACAGATTGTCACCCTATACTTCGGCCCGACTTGACGGCTGTGGTGCCATCGACGCTGTTAAGAACTTTTTGGTCATTGGCTCTCATGTCTTGTTGCAGTGTGATCCTTGTCTTCTTCCAGCTTGTATGGTGAGAAAGCAATGACCAGACATCCTATCTTGTAAGGGTGTGTCATCAGCCTTGGTACATTCAACGATATAAGGTTTTCACTTATTGGAGTGGACAACTTATTATATATTCACAATATTTGAGGTTAGTATAGCTTTGGCAGATTTATTTTCCTACAATGTTTTTTCACGTAAGAAAGTCAAGATGTAAAAAGTAAAACAAAAAACGATGACTTCGAAGTACCATGATGTATTTATTTATTTATTGTTTTATCAGAATGTCTGTTGTTCATGTTTGTTCCACTTTCCTCAATTCGATGTGCTTTGTTTGGTTATGTCATAAAATCAAGTAATGTGTGGAAAAGATAAACTACATATGTCATGATTTATAAGGATAAAAATCGGTGTACTCTTTAGTTAATTAACAGCATTCTCAGCGAGGCCAATCAATCCAGATATTTACAAGATATTTTCTTCGAAATTTCCATCCAGAGAATTTATATAAGCCGAAGTACACGTGTCAAGAGAGATGCAATGCCGTCTTTGTAAATTAGGATACTTCTGGATAAGATAAGAATGAGCTTGACAGTTCTCACATACTCCAGAAAATGACACTGGTTCTGAGTGTAATAAATTAATATATGCCCCGGCCGGAACACACAGGAACGAGAGCAACACAGCGGACATATGAAAACCACATAATTCATTGAAGTTTTTATTTATATTTTTAGATTCCCTGAAGAAAAAATACTAGAGCACAAGAGAAACCAAGAGTGCAGTTTGGATGTCGTGTCTCACACAGGGAAGTATCAACTATTCAACTGGTTAGGGCTTCCTTGGTTCACCAGCTCGGTTATTTTTCTCATCAACGGACAGACACATGTGTAGATGCTTGATACGTACTGGTGTAGGTGACGGCCGGTGATGGATCAAAATTGATGTCGTCACTTTGGTTGAATTAACTACCAATTGATTAATCCACCAATCAAATTGTTTATTCTGCTGAATTTATCAAATCCAGCAATCGATTTATTTATTCAGCAATCATCGTCCGATCTATGTGTTCAAATATGTCATCTCTGATGAAATAAACAGTTAATCAAGCAATCAATTCTATTTATCAAATACATGTGCCGTTGCTGTTGAATTAAGCCGGCAACAAGGTAGTATCATTCTTGTACTCGTTTAGCCAGTTGGTTGGTTGGAAAAAGTAGTCGCATCTCAACATCAGGGAGAAAGTAATGGAACATCGACCTAAGCTAACGTGTGTGTTACTAACACATAAAACACGGACTATGCTGCTCTATTCGTTGACCCGAACAATTGGTTCGTTGTCTTGTAATTAATGTGTTTATCATATATGGTCAATCAATTCAGGAACTACCTATTCAACCAAATGAAAAACAATTCCTAGCTTTGACTTGTTTTCAAGAAAGGGCAAATAGAATTTGCGCACTAAATACCAAATTGGAGTATTATATGATCAATCAGATTACCCATCGAATCAAGTATTTCCACAGTTACTTTTTTTACATGTATTTTTTGCCTCATATGATAATCTTGTCAGAT
The DNA here is from genome assembly GCA_902687465.1 of Secale cereale. Lineage (NCBI taxonomy): Eukaryota > Viridiplantae > Streptophyta > Magnoliopsida > Poales > Poaceae > Secale > Secale cereale. The sequence continues at coordinate 787,887,480 of LR738714.1, read as the reverse complement.
TTTTGCACTGTATGTGTGCTCTTTTGACATGTATTTCTTACCTACTTTTGTTTTACCCCTAGCAAAAAGTTGGATCCACTTTATTAGGATGGCATGGAAATTGATGAGTGGATAACATGAAAGCATAATTGTCAGTAGCGTACAAGATTATATCAAATCCTTTCAAATTTCTTTAAATTTTGTTGAAATTATGAAAAGCGTTAAACTATTACAAATAGGTGTAGCTAGTTGCAACACACGGCTCCCGTGTCACCACTGATATACCCTAACATATATGAGAACAAGTTTACTGGCCAGTTAGTTGGCACGACATATGGATCCGAATTACCAGTAATGCTGAAAATTAGAAAGTAGGGTAAACAACGCCCAAGACAGCCAGTCTGCCACACTAGTTGGAGGATAATCAGATTAATAGCAACATCTCCCCTCTTGCTGCTAGGCACCTTTTTCACCCATGTTCCTTCTCTCCTTCGTTGCCGTTTCTTGCACCATGAGGTTGCCGTCGGGGAGGGGATGAGGGGTATCAACTTGTTTCAAATTAAATAAAATTTATGTTAACTTTTTGTGTCTGTTGTGTCGAGGATGTGTTGCACGGAACAAAGTCCAATTGTTCCATCCATCAACATCCTGGTATGATAGTGGCGGCTGGCACCGAGGGGTTTGTGGTTCTTTGATTCTTGCGGATCGACTATCTCCGGTCTGGCAGATTTCCACTTGGTGCTTCGGTCTTGCATGGTTGTCTCAAGTACCTTTTGCTTAGTGCCTCTCTTATTTCGTTCTGTTGTGCTCATGGCCTCTTTCCCTGACTTTATGGAAACAAGGCAATGGTTCCACAACCTGACTTGTAGGGTGTTTCGGCAGTCATGGTGCATTTCAACGATCCAAGGTTCACACTTGCTCGAGTGGGTGACCCATACGTCTCTACAAAATATAGGAGGTTTGTCTAGTTTATGTAGGTTTACTTTTTTGCAGCTTTTTCATAGAAGACACGTAAGAAAGTTGAGATGCAAGTGCTGAAACTAGAAATGGGTAATGATGACTTCGAAGTACCTTGATGTATTTTATTTGTTTTATCAGGAATATTTGGTGCTCATGTTTGTTTCATTGTCCTAGATATGACATGTTTTTCTTAGTTATTTAATAAATTGGACCATTTGCAAAAAAAACAATGAAATATGTCAGCATTGAATAGGACAAAAGTTGGTAAAAATAAATATACACAGTAATTAATGACATTTCCTCTTAGCGAGGTTGATCGACCCAGATATATTTTCTTCAAAGTTAACATGGAGAGAATTTATATAGCTAAAGTACATGTGTCAACAGAGACTCGGTGCCGTCCTGGTTGTTGTAAGTTAAGATATACTCCCTCTATAACATAATATAAGATGTTTGTTGAGCCTATGATAGTGTCAAAAAATGCCTTGCCAGTTCTCACATAGAGGGGGAGTACTTCCGGATAAGAATGAGCCTTGACAGTTCTCACATAGTCCAGAGTCCAGAAGATGACAGTGATCCTGAGTACAATGGATTAATATACCATTTTTGGATTCCTTACAGGATGATAGAACATGAGACTAACCAGCAATGCAGTTTGGGTGTCGTGTCACACAGGCAAGTATCAACTAGTTTGATTCCGTTCACCAGCTCGGTTATTTTTCTCATCAACCGACAAAGACATCAGAAACAGGTAGTGGCTCCTAATGGATCAAACTAGTGTTGTCACTTCTGTTGAATTCACTACTACTATTTGATTGATCTAGCAACCAAATCGTTTAGTCGGCTGAATTTATCAAATCCCGGCAATCAAATTGTTTATTCTGTTATTAAATTGATCAAATCCAACAATCGATATATCTATTCATCAATCAGCACAAGAATATATACATTCCCGATGAATGAATTGAATAATCAATCCGGTGTCCAGTCTATTTATTCAAGTATGTCATATCTGTTTAATAAATAGTTAATTAGCTATCAATTTATTTATCTAAAATATACATGCCATTCTGTCGAAATAAACCAGCAAGAAAAATGGCAAAAAAGAAGAAGAGGCGGAGTCCGACAATCAAATTTGCATGTCATCCTTAGACTAGTTCGCAGGGTAGGAAAAATTAGTCTTGACTCAACATCAGGGAGAAAGTAATGGAACATCAACCTAAGCTAATGTGCATGTTACTAACACATACACATACCATACTGCTCTATTCATTAACCTGACCAATTCCGTTCTTTGTCTTCTAATCGACATGTTTATCATATATGGTGAATCAATTCATGCTATTTATTCAATCAAGGAAAATTAGTTTCTTGCTTTGACTTGTTCTTAAGAAAAAGCAAATAGAATTTGCTCGTTGAAGACCGGATCAAAGTATTGCAGATATATCAAAATATCCATTTAATTGAATATTCCTACATTTATGTACATAAATAATAGACCAGCCACATTGTTTTTGTTAATAAATAACTCAGGTCATTTTCTTGTGGTCATCTAATTTTTTCAACCCTCTTTCGAAAAGTATACCACATTATTTTCTCTACAAGGTTGTAAAATACGTAGTAAAACACATTATTTGCTAATATGGTATAATTAGGAAACATGATATAATTTGCTAAGACCCCCTAACAATTACACGTTCAAGTTGTGTACTCATTCATCTCATCCTAACAAATTGGGTTTTTCCAGCTTGGGGGAAAAGAGTAAAAACAGGGCAAAAGCATTTGTAATGTGAATGTACAAATATGAAATGTAATATGGCATGAGTTTGTAGGTAAATTAAAACCTACCACAATATTGTAAATAGGGAGTTTTTCTCGAAAAAGGAAATATATTAATATTGCGAAGATACCAATTACACCCAGCCTCTGCACCAACAAGATGTCTCAACCACATCCAGAATGAACACAACCCGAAATGAAAAGAAAAAAGAAATGAAAAAACAAAGACCTCGCTGCAGTGATGAACTCATCTCAACAGCAACACACAAACTGCCACCAAAGACAACACCCAGAAAACATAAAAGGTGTCCAAAAGATATGCCTTCAAGAAGGAAATAGTGCACAAGCGCCGTCATCGCCCGATTCAAGATCTTAGGTTTTCACTCGAGATAAAGTCCGAGCTCTCAAAACAATACCTTTAGCAAGGCAATTGCCACGCACAACGAATGAAAGTCAAACCTTAGGTTTTCACCTTGAAAGTCACGACTCGGCACCCGAGGAGCACCGCCAAAAATGAAACCCTCCAGTGCCGCCATCCTCACTTATCGCTGCTGCTTCTAAAAGTTATCAAACACCTGGCTAACTTCATTGCCTCCAAGGCCCCCTCCACCTTACTGATCCTCCGATCTCAGCCACCATAAATTTTTCCACCGCTGTCCATGCCATGAAAATCGATATACCAACATGTAGTGTGGCAAAATTTACTCTAAGCAGATCTGCTAAATAGAGTGGTGTGGCGTGCTGTGTGACATGGTGGCTAGCTAGCCCATTCGTAGACCAGATATGGAGCATTGACTTTGTTGAGAGTAAGGGTCATATGAGGCAGTTAGCTACTGATCAGCCTATTTAGCCAAGACAAAGTTTTTTTTTTGAAAAGAGAATAACCCATGGTCTCTGCATCGGTGATGCACACAACCATATATTATTTACTATAAAAAATACAGCAACCGAACAACATTGAATCAAAAAATTCTGCGGCCGCATGCCTCGCAGCAGTAACTCCACCAGACAACCAAGACAGGTAGATGAGGACAAGGAGAATGCAAGGATGAGATTGGTTGTGCAACCAATTACTTAATTAGCGACTTACTGTTTGCTTGCTCGGTTAATTAATCAAGTAGGAGTATACAATATTGTGATATGTGCATTGACTACTTGTCTACTTGTGGAGTGTGTGTGTGTGTGTCTATATATATATATATATATATATATATATATATGAAGAGAAATGAGAGACAATTAAGATTATTGCTTGCGCATCGAGAGAGAAGACTCTCCATATGCAAGTGGTTTTGTGATTGTAGCAGGAAATGTACATGCATACTGTGGTTGGGCACATAATTTGGAGGATATATCAGTTTAATACAATAATTGCATGTCTTAGTGCTGATCTCTCGTGGTCAACACCTTCCGTGTGTATGTTGAAGAAGCTCTTCATATGGTAATGCTAGCTACCACTACGTAAAGTCATGGAGGACACCAGTTGTGGCATCACTTCAAGTTGCAAGCCTGAGAGTGTTTTGTAAATTAAAGGTTTGCCTGTTTATATTTCTGACTAAACTTGGAAGATATATTCTTATTTTTCTTTTATCTTCTATTATGGAAATCGGGGCATCTTGCTTCTTCCTTATTTTGTCAACTACATGGTTAGAGACGCACCCGTCATGGCGATTTTGTAGCTTTAGTCCATGCTATTTTGGTATAAATGACACTCGATTTGAGGTGCGCTTGAGAATGAACATTTTACTTCTTGGTTTATCTTTAGTTTAGCGTAAGCTGCCATTTCTTTGCTTTTCATTTTTCGGACTTGTCTTCTATTTTTCACCATCTTTTGTCTTCTTGATACTTTATTCTCTTCTTCTAATACAAAACGACACACACATTTGCGTGTCTTCTCAACGGAAAAATGCCTTTACCTTAAAAATGATACATTGTTCGACAACTTAGCTAGGGTTAAAGTGGTTGCTAAGTAAATGAAACCACTTGTAGATAAGAAAGAGTGACTAATCTACTTCTTGACAAAACAACTGATGTGAGCCATTTATTGTCAAAGAGAGCTGATAAGAAGCCAACCAAGAGATTACTACCTGAAATAAACAAACTAGAGCTTGAGGATGGGGTTTAGAGTTGCCAAGTAGTCAAGAAAGAAATTCAAAACTAAGGAACATTGTACGATCCTAATACAATAGTGCTTACACCCAACATCACCACATTAGTCTCATAATCAACATCAGTGATCACCACAGCTCCTACGAAGCACTGTCTCGCCATGTGAAACATCGACAAGCTGGTGCACCCCAAAATCCATAAAACTGCAATCCATAAGAGAACCCAAAAAAAACATGGGAGGTGCCCATGCGCCAGGCTACTTCCTAACAAACACAAATGAATCCCATTGCCGTGAGGTCTATTTGAATCTTTCAGTCGCAACCTTGATCGCATTTGGTGTGAGCGATTTGTTGAACATTGCCATGTAGGGGTTTAGCTTTCCTATGTGTTGTCCTAACTGCCCACCTCATCTTTTCCTTGTGACAACTCCCCCAAAAGCATCCATCAACCTGCGTTTCGCGTGCTTGAATGTAGGAGGGTTGCAATTCTTATTCTTCTTATCTAGGTGTTCGATATGTGCTCGCTAAGCATGGATAATCTTGTAATTAAATTAAGGCACTTCCAGATAACAAAGAGTGTCCCAGTTCGCACATATTGTATGCACTAGACAATGACATTTATGTTGAACCTTTAGAGAAATAATTGATGCCTCGGCGCACATGAATAAAAAAATCAGATAAACTTGGGTTACTTTTGGATTCCACTAGAGGATAAAACACAAGGGAATACAAAATTGCATTTAGAAGTAAAAAATGTAAGGAGTACATAGGAAAAACAAGGGAACTCTAGCTATCCAATTAATGTCTACTCTTGATTTATTTATGTATTAACTGGTTTATCATTTTATCTATTCGATAATGTGTCATTTCTGCTGAATAAAATACTTACAAATCCAGCAAACATTTTTTTCATTGCATGACATTTGATTGCAATTTTTTGTTGGTAGCTTATCTATTCAATATGTATCATTTATGTTTGTCCCAACAATAAATAGTATATGTGCCATTTCTACTGAACTAGTCAGTTTACCTGTCAGATTAATAGATGTCACCTTTGTTAAAATAATTCGGCAACCAACTTATTTAGTTATTATAGAGAAGGATCCAGGAATCAAGTTGGCTTGTCGTTTGTACTAGCTAGCTTGTAGGGCGTGGCGCTTTTCATCTCGACATCATGGAGAAAGTATTGGAAACATATATATAGGCTAACGTGCATGTTGCTAACACATACACAAATAGCAGTATAGTGCATGTTGCCAGGAAGAGGGTTCCTGCGAAGGTGATGTGGTATGCTCCTATAATACCACGGTTGAAACGTTTGTTTAGAAACAGAGAGCATGCCAAGTTGATGCGATGGCACAGTGAGGACCGTAAGAAAGACGGGAAGTTGAGAGCACCCGCTGACGGGTCGCAATGGAGAAAAATCGAGAGAAAGTACTGGGAGGAGTTTGCAAAGGACGCAAGGAACGTATGGTTTGCTCTAAGCGCGGATGGCATTAATCCTTTCGGGGAGCAGAGCAGCAATCACAGCACCTGGCCCGTGACTCTATGTATGTATAACCTTCCTCCTTGGATGTGCATGAAGCGGAAGTTCATTATGATGCCAGTTCTCATCCAAGGCCCTAAGCAACCCGGCAACGACATTGATGTGTACCTAAGGCCATTAGTTGAAGAACTTTTACAGCTGTAGAATGGAAACGGTGTACGTGCGTGGGATGAGCACAAACAGGAGGAATTTGACCTAAAGGCGTTGCTGTTCGTGACCATCAACGATTGGCCCGCTCTCAGTAACCTTTCAGGACAGACAAACAAAGGATACCACGCATGCACGCACTGTTTAGATGACACTGAAAGTATATACCTGGACAAGTGCAGGAAGAATGTGTACCTGGGCCATCGTTGATTTCTTCCGACCAACCATCAATGTCGAAAGAAAGGCAAGCATTTCAAAGGCGAGGCAGATCACCGGAAGAAGCCCGCCATGCGTACCGGTGATCACGTACTTGCTATGGTCAATGATTTACATGTAATCTTCGGAAAGGGCCCCGGCGCACTAGCTGTTCCGAATGACGATGAGGGACACGCACCCATGTGGAAGAAGAAATCTATATTTTGGGACCTACCCTACTGGAAAGACCTAGAGGTCCGCTCTTCAATCGACGTGATGCACGTGACGAAGAACCTTTGCGTGAACCTGCTAGGCTTCTTGGGCGTGTATGGAAAGACAAAAGATACAGCTGAGGCACGGGAGGACCTGCAACGTTTGCACGAAAAAGAAGGCATCCCTCCGAAGCAGTATGAAGGTCCTGCCAGCTATGCTCTTACGAAAGAAGAGAAAGAAATCTTCTTTGAATGCCTTCTCAGTATGAAGGTCCCGACTGGCTTCTCGTCGAATATAAAGGGAATAATAAATATGGCAGAGAAAAAGTTCCAGAACCTAAAGTCTCATGACTGCCATGTGATTATGACGCAACTGCTTCCGGTTGCATTGAGGGGGCTTCTACCGGAAAACGTCCGATTAGCCATTGTGAAACTATGTGCATTCCTCAATGCAATCTCTCAGAAGGTGATCGATCCAGAAATCGTACCAAGGCTAAGGAGTGATGTGACGCAATGTCTTGTCAGTTTCGAGCTTGTGTTCCCACCATCCTTCTTCAATATCATGACACACGTCCTAGTTCATCTAGTCGACGAGATTGTCATTCTGGGGCCCATATTTCTACACAATATGTTCCCCTTTGAGAGGTTCATGGGAGTCCTAAAGAAATATGTCCGTAACCGCGCCAGACCAGAAGGAAGCATCTCCATGGGCCATCAAACAGAGGATGTCATCGGGTTTTGTGTTGACTTCATTCCTGGCCTTAATAAGATAGGTCTCCCTAAATCGCGGTACGAGGGCAGACTGACTGGAAAAGGCACGCTTGGAAGGGACTCAATAATATGCAGGGACGGTTATTCTTGGTCTCAAGCACACTACACAGTTCTACAGAACTCTACATTGGTGACCCCGTATGTCGATGAACACAAGAACAGTCTGCGCTCCAAACACCCGGAGCAGTGCGACGACTGGATTACACGTGAACACATCAGGACTTTCAGCAGTTGGTTGGAAACACGTCTCAGAGGTGACAACACTGTTTGTGATGAGTTGTACTTGTTGTCCAGGGGACCATCTTTGACTGTATTGATTTACAAAGGATACGAGATAAATGGAAATACATTTTACACGATTGTCCAAGATCAAAAGAGCACCAACCAAAACAGCGGTGTCCGCTTTGATGCAACAACCGAGAGGGGAAAGGACACATATTATGGTTACATAGTGGACATATGGGAACTTGACTACGGACATGATTTTAAGGTCCCTTTGTTTAAGTGTAAATGGGTCAATCTGTCAGGAGGCGGGGCACAGGTAGACCCACAGTACGGAATGACAACAGTGGATCTGAAAAATCTTGGATACAATGACGAACCGTTCGTCCTAGCCAATGATGTGGCACAGGTTATCTATGTGAAGGACATGTCTACCAGACCGAGAAAAAGAAAAGATAAGGAAGCGAATACATCATACGATGAGCCAAAGCGCCACATAGTTCTTTCAGGAAAAAGGGACATCCTGGGAGTGGAGGGCAAGACAGACATGTCTGAAGATTATGAAAAGTTTCATGAAATTCCTCCCTTCAAAGTCAAGGCTGACCCAAGCATCCTGATAAACGATGAAGATTATCCATGGTTACGGCGCAATAAGCAAATGACACAAGCGAAGAAAAAGTGAAGAGTTATTTCCGCAAATATTATGATGATACCATGCCAACTTTGTAACAAACGAGTATGATACCATTGTCCGTTTGTACTATTCAAATTTCAATACTACTTGCACTAACAAAACAAAACAAAACAAAACAAACTTGAAAAATAAATAGCAACAATAAGTATTTTGTTGTAAGTATAAACAAAATAAAATAAATAAAGCAACAAAGAAAATAAATAAAGAAAGTAAAATAAATAAAGCAACTCTAAATACAGCAAAAAACAACTTAGAAATAAACAAAGAAAATAAAATAAATAAAGCAACTCTAAATACAGCAAAAAACAACTTAGAAATAAATAGCAACAATAAGTATTTTGTTGTAATTAAGTATAAACAAAATAAAATAAATAAAGCAACAAAGAAAATAAATAAAGGAAGTAAAATAAATAAAGCAACTCTAAATACAGCAAAAAATGTTTGTGGATCGCCGAGCAGTCGGGGGTCGAGGGGTCGAGAGAGGTTGCCTAGCTAGTGTCAAAGTATTGAAAAATTCCATGACTTCATCATTTGCCAGAAGTAACCGGGGCATGTTGGTACGAAGTTATGCAAAGATGTTTTGGAACGGAGTTCCTGATAGGTTAATCCGTCTTTTGTTATGGATTATCTTATCTGGGACTCCGTTCCAAAACAACTTTGGAGAGCTTCGTACCATCATTCTACTGTTACTTTTGCCTAATGATGAAGTATTGGTTTTGTTGAATCCTTTGACACTAGCTAGACAAAATGTGACATGAGGGGGTCTAGGGTTTGTGGATCGCCGAGCAGTCGAGGGTTGAAGCTAGTTCTACGTTTGCCATTAATATATCCATCTGTCATGTTTGAATAATAATTGGCATGTTGTAAATATTTGTAGAAACAATGGACGACAACACCCGAGACCTAGCACAAGAAGCGATGTTGATGGACATAATCGCAGACGGACAAAATGCCGTCAGGTCGTTTCTCAATGACACCGATGAGCAGGTCGAACAAGAGCTGCGGCTGGAAGATCTAGGCTATGATATTGATGAATTCGGTGACCCAATGCACATGGAAGAAGTAGACCGTGAGGACGGCTCCGGTGACCCAATGCCGGTGCAAGAAGGAGACCGTGATGCTGGCTCCGGTGACCGAACCGAGTCCGGCCAGGAGGTATATATGTTAGTTAAGCATGTGCTGACTAGTTAATTGATTCATTCATTAACTCTCGTCTTTGTTCCTTTTCTAGCCCTCCGGATCGAGCAAATCTTCGGTAAAGAGACGAGGAGCGAAGAAAAAGTTGAGGCCGGATGAAAAGTTTGAGATCTCAGAAATCTCGCGCTCCGACGAGCCGATTGCACCCATCCGCACAAAGAACGCATTTGTTAATCAGTGCGGGGTTCTGGTTAGGGACAAGATCCCGATCAGCATCCATCAATGGTTAAAGCCGGCTGCAAACGACGCTCAGGTGACTTATGTCACTGATATGCAGAAAGAAGATCTTTGGACTGAGCTGAAGTCAAACTTCGTCCTACCGCGAGAGGTTGATCCGGCGAAGCCAGTTAAAGAGGACTTAATCAAGTCTTATGCACTTTCGAAGATGGCAGACCAATTCAGGGCATGGAAGAAAAAACTGAATAAGTTTGTCAAAGATGAAACGACTCCAGAATTCGTGGGCATATATGAGAAGATCAAAGATGACTGGCCCGCATTTGTGGCCCATAAGAAGTCGGAAAAGAGTCAGAAGATGTCGGAGACAAACCGGATAAATGCTGCAAAGAAGATGCATCACCATCGCTGAAGACGGAGAATACTATGTGGACCCTGCATCCATGTGTTAGGAGATTATTTTTGTAAGAGATAATTATTGTATATATGTGCCCGGTAGTGTCGGATCGATAGATATACGAGAACTTGTTGTTCGACCAATCTCTCGGAGAAGGAGAGGTGGTCGATATTATTACTTCTCTCTGTATGCATATATATATATGTTGATTATATATACGAGATCTTCTGTTCCTTCGTTTGCTTAGTATAGCTAGCAGCTAGCTAGCTAGCTAGCGTGACTCTAGTCCATATATATACGTATGTGTAGTATGTAGCGTCGACCAAAAGCACGGACATAAGAGAGAACACTTCTCTCTATTAATTAGCTAGCTAACACAATATATCAAACACCTAAATTAACCCCCAAACCCTAAAACCCCCCCTCCCCTTTCAAAAAAAAAAAACAAAAACCACAGCTACAGAAATGCTGACACGTGCATGCCTTTTGGTCCCGGTTGGTACCACCAACCGGGACTAAAGCCCCTCCTGCCTGGACTCGGTGCACAGGCCACGTGGACACCCTTTTGCCCCGGTTCTGGATTGAACCGGGACTAAAGGGTCAGAGCATTAGTACCGACCCTGTTGCCCCGGTTCCAGAACCGGGGCTAAAAGGCCAAATGAACCGGGGCTAAATCCCCTTTATCTACTAGTGCTGCTCAGCTGCTCAGCCAGGATCACCTCGGCACCAAAGAAGAGTTTCATGATCCTAGTAGAGATACTCCAACGATACAGACATAAGACCTAGCTGCCAGCATAGCCGCCAAGGATCCTGCAACCCACGATATTTCCCAGGAGCCGCACGACAGTGCCGTCCTTGGGGCAGTAAGCGGGCTTCATGGTGAAGCCATTCGGTGACAGGAGTAGCCATAGTAGCACCGATATGGCCGGTATCGCGCATGTGGCTGCCATGAGCGACAGACGACGACGAAGCGGGCTCGCCCGTGCGGGGAGGCCAGCATGCGGTAGATCGTAGCGAGGATATCATCGGGAAACGTGGAAGACCAACATTGTTGCCGCACCTCAGCGCTGCCGCACACGTGCTTGGCTTTGTCCTCATTAGCGGTGGCGGCCATCTACAACAGGGCGTATGAACGACTGAACAAACAATGATCAAATCGAGCTGTCGGCATTGTTATATAGACTCTTCGTCGTTCGCGTAATGGGCTTTATTTATTTTGATTCCAGTTTGTCCCGTAGGCATGTCTTATAATCTTAGCCGGATCCCCATATAAAGAAGTATTAGTTACGGTTGCAGACTAAACATAATTTTAGAAATAATTTACATGCAGTATAATAGCATATTTCGTATCTACATATTTTTGTGAGTGACTTCCATATATAAACATGTTAGATTTGGTTTGAGGGACTAAAAGATATAAATATTTTGAAAATCATTTCAATTTGCCAAAAAATAAAAAGAGGAAGATGAAACACAGTTGATTGGCCAAAATTCCAATATTCTGCAACCCATTTGTTAAGAATTCTGAGAGAAAGGTCCCATCTGCTAAGAACTCAGACAGAAAAGAGAGAAAAGGAAAAAGAAAAAGGAAGAGAAGCAAGGATCGAACCCAAACCTTCGATGTGGTTTGCTGCGGCTCTAGCTAGTGGGTTGCCTGCGTGCATATGATTAAAGATAGTGGATCATTGTATATATAAACTAAAAGCGACGATGGATGCTGAAACAAACCCTTTTTCACTTATCGGTGGCACGCTAGTAGAAAACAGAGCTTTGGTCCAGGCCTGTCCAGCCCATTAGCCCCGGTTCAATCAAGAACCGGGACCAATGGGGGCATTGGACCCGGTTCGTGAGCCCAGGGGGCCGACCGGGCCATGTGGGCCATTGGTCCCGGTTCGTCTGGACCTTTTGGTCCCGGTTGGTGCGACGAACCGGGACCAATGGGTCTTGCTCCTGGCCCACCACCATTGGTCCCGGTTGGTGACATGAACCGAGACCAAAGGCTACCCTTTAACCTCGGTTCGTATCACCAACCGGGACCAATGAGGTGCCTATACATAACCCCTCGCGCAAGAGCAGAGCACACCGCTCTGTTTTTTCTGGCCGAGGGGGAGAGGGCTTGGTGGTGCTTTAGCTCACCTCCTATGCACACAACGTGTTCGATGGAATGCCCGAGCCACACTAGTTAAGCTTTTGTCCTCCCGAAGCTCTATTTTCTCCGAGATTTGTCTAGGTTTAGCGGTCCGTCACGTCCCGTCCCCGTCTTCACCGCCGTCGATCGCCCTCGCCGATCTCGTCACCGGCACCACCGTGGTGAGCCTCTTGTTATGTCCATGCTTTTCTTACTTTTATTATTGCTTGTTATTATTGCTTTAGATAGATATTTGTCTAATTTTCTTACGTTTATTATTGCTTGTTATTATATAGTGCGATGGTTTTGATATCCGCCCACGTGGGCCCTCGTCCTGTCTACGATTCGGATGTGGTATATTATCTTTAATTTATAACTATTTGTTTTAGTGTTTATGACAATTATGCCGACCAACCTAACATGCATAGATGTTTTTATATGTCTAGGTGGTAGTTGAACCGGAAATTCCAACCGACCCTCTTGTGGAGAGGTTAAATTTAGTTGAAGAGGAAAACATTTCCTTAAAGAAAAAATTGGAAAAAATGGGGGAGGAGAAGATGGAATTGGAGTTGCATGTTGCGGAAGTCGTCGATGATCACAAGATCAAGATGGACCCTATTGTCGAGAGGTTAAATCTACTTGAAGAAGAAAACAAATTCTTGAAGGAAAAAATAAAAAAAATTGAGGACGAGAAGATGATATTGGAGTTGCGTGTTGCGGATGTCGTCGATGATCACAAGATCAAGATGGATGCAATGCGGTTGAAGATTAGAAAGATTAGAAAATATGCCATTCATACCGAGGCTTGGTATCATTATGTCGTTGGATCAATTGTTACCTTGGTTGCGATTATGATCGCATTTGTTTTCGCATTGAAATGTTTTACATAGTTTTGATGTGTATGGAGAGCTATATGTTGTCAGATGAGAACTATGTATGTACTTTGGTTTTAATGTGATGATGAACTTCTATTAATTTGGTCACTTAATTATCTATTTATGATGTTCTGTAATGGTTTTTGACACACTTAATTATATATAATGCACGCGGATGAACCGGCAATGGATGTACGGTGACAGACACACCTCCGAGTACATTAAGGGCGTGTATGAGTTTCTAAATGCGGCTGAGGCAAGCAAGCAGAATGGTTTTATGTGTTGTCCATGCACTAAATGTGGGAATATGATGTCTTACTCTAACCGGAAAATCCTTCACTCCCACCTACTTTACAAGGGTTTCATGCCACACTATAATGTTTGGACGAGGCATGGAGAAATAGGGGTTATGATGGAAGACGGCGAAGAAGAAGAGTACGATGACAACTATGTGCCCCCTGAATACGGTGATGCTGCAATGGGGGGAGCTGGTGAAGATCAAGAGGAACCATACGATGTGCCCAATGATGCTGCAACGGGTGAAGCTACTGAAGATCAAGAGGAACCAGATGATGATCTCCGCCGGATCATTGTCGATGAAAGGACGCAATGCGAAAGTCAAAAGGAGAAGCTGAAGTTCGATCGCATGTTAGAGGATCACAAAAAACGGTTGTACCCCAATTGCGAAGATGGCAACACAAAGCTCGGTACCGTACTGGAATTGCTGCAGTGGAAGGCAGAGAATGCTGTGGCTGACAAAGGATTTGAGAAGCTACTGAAAATATTGAAGAAGAAGCTTCCGAAGGATAACGAATTGCCCGACAGTACATACGCAGCAAAGAAGGTCGTATGCCCTCTAGGATTGGAGGTGCAGAAGATACATGCATGCCCTAATGACTGCATCCTCTACCGTGGTGCATACAAGGATCTGAATGCATGCCCGGTATGCGGTGCATTGCGGTATAAGATGAGACGAGATGACCCTGGTGATGTTGACGGCGAGCCCGCCAGGAAGAGGGTTCCTGCGAAGGTGATGTGGTATGCTCCTATAATACCACGGTTGAAACGTTTGTTCAGAAACGGAGAGCATGCCAAGTTGATGCGATGGCATAGTGAGGACCGTAAGAAAGACGGGAAGTTGAGAGCACCCGCTGACGGGTCGCAGTGGAGACAAATCGAGAGAAAGTACTGGAAGGAGTTTGCAAAGGACCCAAGGAACGTATGGTTTGCTTTAAGCGCGGATGGCATTAATCCTTTCGGGGAGCAGAGTAGCAATCACAGCACCTGGCTTGTGACTCTATGTATGTATAACCTTCCTCCTTGGATGTGCATGAAGTGGAAGTTCATTATGATGCCAGTTCTCATCCAAGGCCCTAAGCAACCCGGCAACGACATTGATGTGTACATAAGGCCATTAGTTGAAGAACTTTTACAGCTGTGGAATGGAAACAGTGTACGTGCGTGGGATGAGCACAGACAGGAGGAATTTGACCTAAAGGCGTTGCTTTTCGTGACCATCAACGATTGGCCCGCTCTTAGTAACCTTTCAGGACAGACAAACAAAGGATACCATGCATGCACGCACTGTTTAGATGACACTGAAAGTATATACCTGGAAAATGCAGGAAGAATGTGTACCTGGGCCATCGTCGACTTCCGACCAACCATCAATGTCGAAAAAAGGCAAGCATTTCAAAGGCGGGGCAGATCACTGGAAGAAGCCCGCCATGCGTACCGGTGATCACATACTTGCTATGGTCAATGATTTACACGTAATCTTTGGAAAGGGCCCCGGCGCACAGGCTGTTCCGAATGATGCTGAGGGACACGCACCCAAATGGAAGAAGAAATCTATATTTTGGGACCTACCCTACTAGAAAGACCTAGAGGTCCGCTCTTCAATCGACGTGATGCACGTGATGAAGAACCTTTGCGTGAACCTGCTAGGCTTCTTGGGTGTGTATGGGAAGACAAAAGATACAGCTGAGGCACGGGAGGACCTGCAACGTTTTCACGAAAAAGACGGCATGCCTCCGAAGCAGTATGAAGGTCCTGCCAGCTATGCTCTTACGAAAGAAGAGAAAGAAATCTTCTTTGAATGCCTGCTCAGTATGAAGGTCCCGACTGGCTTCTCGTCGAATATAAAGGGAATAATAAATATGCCAGAGAAAAAGTTCCAGAACCTAAAGTCTCATGACTGCCACGTGATTATGACGCAATTGCTTCTGGTTGCATTGAGGGGGCTTCTACCGGAAAACGTCCGATTAGCCAGTGTGAAGCTATGTGCATTCCTCAATGCAATCTCTCAGAAGGTGATCGATCCAGAAATCGTACCAAGGCTAAGGAGTGATGTGGCGCAATGTCTTGTCAGTTTCGAGCTGGTGTTCCCACCATCCTTCTTCAATATCATGACACACGTCCTAGTTCATCTAGTCGACGAGATTGTCATTCCGGGGCCCGTATTTCTACACAATATGTTCCCCTTTGAGAGGTTCATGGGAGTCCTAAAGAAATATGTCCGTAACCGCTCTAGGCTAGAAGGAAGCATCTCCATGGGCCATCAAACAGAGGATGTCATCGGGTTTTGTGTTGACTTCATTCCTGGCCTTAATAAGATAGGTCTCCCTAAATCGTGGTACGAGGGGAGACTGACTGGAAAAGGCACGCTTGGAAGGGACTCAATAATATGCAGGGACGGATATTCTTAGTCTCAAGCACACTACACAGTTCTACAGAACTCTACATTGGTGACCCCGTATGTCGATGAACACAAAAACAGTCTGCGCTCCAAACACCCGGAGCAGTGCGACGACTGGATTACATTGAACACATTAGGAGTTTTAGCAGTTGGTTGGAAACACATCTCAGAGGTGACAACACTGTTTGTGATGAGTTGTACTTGTCATCCAGGGGACCATCTTTGACTGTATTGATTTACAAATGATACAAGATAAATGGGAATACATTTTACACGATTGTCCAAGATCAAAAGAGCACCAACCAAAACAGCGGTGTCCGCTTTGATGCAACAACCGAGAGGGGAAAGGACACATATTATGGTTACATAGTGGACATATGGGAACTTGACTACGGACATGATTTTAAGGTCCCTTTGTTTAAGTGCAAATGGGTCAATCTGTCAGGAGGCGGGGTACAGGTAGACCCACAGTACGGAATGACAACAGTGGATCTGAAAAATCTTGGGTACACTGACGAACCGTTCGTCCTAGCCAATGAAGTGGCACAGGTTATCTATGTGAAGGACATGTCTACCAGACCGAGAAAAGAAAAGATAAGGAAGCGAATACATCATACGATAAGCCAAAGCGCCACATAGTTCTTTCAGGAAAAAGGAACATCCTGGGAGTGGAGGGCAAGACAGACATATCTGAAGATTATGAAAAGTTTCATGAAATTCCCCCCTTCAAAGTCAAGGCTGACCCAAGCATCCTGATAAACGATGAAGATTATCCATGGTTACGGCGCAATAAGCAAATGACACAAGCGAAGAAAAAGTGAAGACTTTTTTCCGCAACTATTATGATGATACCATGCCAACTTTGTAACAGACGAGTATGATACCATTGTCCGTTTTGTACATGCACATGCTATGCCAACTTTTTCAGAGTTCATTTGAAAACTATGAATTTAGGTCGAATTTTCTCTATAGGTGCATATATGTTCATTTTTTTAGTAAAGTTAACCACAAACTTGTGATTCACACAAATTTCAAAGAATTCAAATTTTAACTATTCATATTT
Organism: Secale cereale; assembly: GCA_902687465.1. NCBI lineage: Eukaryota > Viridiplantae > Streptophyta > Magnoliopsida > Poales > Poaceae > Secale > Secale cereale. Next base: position 787,870,335 of record LR738714.1, on the reverse strand, counting down.
GAAAACTAATGGCACTAACAGAAAGTTTATAAATTTTCTAAAACTAATGGCACTAATAGAAAGAATTAAAAAATAAAGCAAAAAACAAAAGAAAATAAATAATGCAGAAAACAAAACAAAAAAACTTGCAAAAAAATAAAAATAGCAACAATAAGTATTTTGTTGTAAGTAGAAACAAAATAAAATAAATAAAGCAACAAAGAAAACAAATAATTTCAAATTTAAACTATTCAAATTTGAATACTACTTGCACTAACAGAAAGTTTGTAATTGGTTTTACCTAAAGCAACAATATTCACAAAGAAACTCTAAATACAGAAAAAAACAACTTAGAAATAAATAAAGTAGAGAAGGAAAAAAAATGGGTGCTGCCCAGTGAGCCTGCAAGGCCTATAACCCAGGATGCAGCTGGACTATAAGGCCCAGCAAGCTCACAAGGCAGCGCGCAGAGTTAGGCCCAGAAGCCTGCAATAGAAAGGAGTTCAATACAGCCACCGCAGTGGGGCTTATAAACCACTCCCAGCCCCTGTCAACTAGCGAGGTGGGACTAAAGATTTTCACCGCGGGGCAGGACAAGGGCTTTGGTCCCGGTTGGTGGCACCAACCGGGGCTAAAGGGGGGGCATTGGTCCCGGTTCGTGGCACCAACCGGGACCAATGCCCCCCTTTAGTCCCGG
>LR738714.1:787788240-787869507 GCA_902687465.1 Secale cereale | reverse complement strand
CACCAACCAGGACTAAAGGAGGGCATTGGTCCCGGTTGGTGCCACGAACCGGGACCAATGCCCTGGGTATATAAGTGGCACTTAGCAATTTTTAGTTTCCAATCTCATTTCCCCCGACGCCACCGAGCTCTCGTCCCCGTCGCCCCTGCGTCGTGCTCGCCGTCGCCGTCGACCTGCCCCTGCCCCGTCCCGCCCCCGCGCGCCAGCGCCCTCGCCGCCCCCGCCGCCACCTCGAGTTCCCCTGCCACGGGCCGTCCTCGTCGCCGGCCTCCAGCCCGCCGGCGCCCTCGCCGCCCCCGCCGCCGCCTCGAGCTCCCCTCGCCGCGCGCCGTCGTCGTCGCCGGCCTCCAGCCCGCCGTCCTCGCCGAGCTCCCCTGCCACAGTGAGCCCCCATGTATATGTATATGTTTTTTTAATGTTTATGTGTATATGTTCATGTATATAGGTATATAAGTATATAAGTATATGGTTTTTTCATGTATATGTGTATATGTTCATGTATATGTGTGTATATGTTCATGTATGAGATGAGCTAGATAGATAGATAGATAAATTTTCATGTGTATATGTTCATGTATGAGATGTATATGTTTTCTTGTTAAAATGAGGGGCGGCGTTGGACATGACATGAGGGGGGACGTCGGACATGTGATGAGGGACGGAGCATCGTTGTCGTCTACCCCCTCCCCGATAACATCGACATGAGGGGGGACGTCGGACATGACATGAGGGGTGATGTCAGACATGACATGAGGGGGTCGAGGGTCGTCGAGGGGTTGAGTGTCGAGGATCGCCGAGGGGTCGAGAGTCGCCGAGGAAGAACAGGAGGAAAAAAATAAGAAGAGAAAGAAGGAAAAGAAGGGGAAGAAGAAAAAAAACAAGGAGAAGAAGAAGGAATAGAGGAGAAGAAGATAAAATAGAATAATATATTCTATTTTTTCTTCTTCTCCTCTTTTTTTTCTTCTTCTTCCTCTTCTTCTTTTTTATCGGATCGCCGAGTGTCGGGGGAAACTGTCCGCCACGAACACCTATGGGACCGGAGCCCCTTGTCTGTGCGGTACGAGGGCGGAGGGAGCACGAAGAGCAGATCGTAGCGGACACGCGGGCAGTTTTACCCAGGTTCGGGCCGCGGTAGACGCGTAAAACCCTACTCCTGCTTAGTGGTGTATTGAGTTGGAGAGCTCGGGAGCTTGAAGAAGCAGCTACACCAAGCGTATGAGTGATCTCGGTTCCGAACCCCCTCCACGTTGTGCATGGGCCTCCTTTTATAGTACAAGGGGTCACCGACAGGTGTCAACGTAGGAGAAAGGGGTAAAAACGTAAAAGAGGTGGTAGTTGTAACAGTGCGGGAACAGTAGAGCTACGGTGCGCGAACAGTGGTCGCTACCTACTTTGACAGTGGGGGACAAGGGCATTTAATGCCCGTCGCCGTCGACCCCAAAAGCTCCCGCCCTTGCGTCTCCGTCTGCCACGGCGATGGATCCACCACCGTGGAGTGCCACAGTGTCCCCCAGGCTGCACAGCCATCCGCCACGCGTCCCTGGATAAGCCCCAGGGCGACGCGTGGGCCGATGAGCTGGAGCGCGGGCACACAGCGCAACTCTCCCGGCAAGCACCTTGCCGGGGTCTTGATCTTGCCGGGCCCGGGAGCTTGCCGCTCCCCGGGCCCTCGCCGGGACGCATATAGCGCCGAGGCGTGTCTTCTATGATGGAATCTTCTAGTCTTCCTGGCAAGCTCCTCTTGCCAGGGCCTTGCGCCAGTGAGGTGATCTTGAGCCTGGTACGGCCTTCCCGGCAAGCTCCACTTGCCGGGGTCTCGATCTTCTGTCTTGCATACTTTGTTTTTGAATGGTTTGATATGGAGCAGGAAGGTCTCCGGCGAGCGCGTGGTAAACCCTGCCGCGGGAAGCTGCAACTGCCCGTGCACAAGTTGGGGTACTGAGGTACCCCTACCTCAGTACACCGACAGGAGCCCCCGGGCCTGGCCCACACACGGTGCCGAGCGCTGTTGGGCCAGGCCCAAAACAGTGCACGGGCACACGCGGCCCACGGCGCGCCGAATCCACTTCCGTATCCGCCGCATCCCCCTGTAACGGCACGCGTCGATTGCGGCGTCGTGGGATGGGACGTGCCCACGTTCTCTTAATGGAAAGAGCGAAACGCCCCCCCACTTCCCCATAAAAGCAGAGGAAGCAGGAGCGATTCCCCTCCTTACGCTTTCATTGCATCTTCTTCTTCCTCCAGAAATCCCCTTTGCGCTCCGCCTCCACACCTCCGCCGCCGCCGTTCCCCCCGTCCTCCGCCGCCTCCGACATGGCCCCGAAGACCGAGAAGGCGAAGGCGGAGAAAGCCAAGAGGGAGAAGTCGGAGCAAGCAGCGAAGCTTACCGCGTACCGGAAGCGGAACCTCGTCTTCCCGCCGAAGCTCGGCGCGCGGGAGCTCTGGAACAAGTATTACTTGTTCTGGGCCAAGGAAACCAAGGCGCACCCCCGCACTCGAGCTTATCCGGCCGCCGCCAAGGACAACTACCCCGGCGTGTACTACTTCTTCGCAGCCTTCTTTCACTGCGGTCTTTGCCCTCCTTTCTCTGATTTCTTCTGCGACATCATGCACACCTATGGCCTCCACCTTCTTGACTTCACCCCCAACGCCATCCTCACAATGGCGGTTTTCGCACACATGTGCGAAAACTTCATAGGAATACACCCAAACGTAGCGCTGTTTAGGCACTTCTTCACTCCTAGAGCAGAGGCCGGCGCCCCCCTCTCCGGGGGAATTTCTTGGGTATTTCGTCTGAACAAGAAGGAGTCGTACTTGCCGGGGGAGCTCCGCGGCAAGTGGGAGGAGTGGCGTGCAGACTGGTGCTGGATCGTTGAGGACGAGCCGCAGCCCTTCACCGCGCCGCGCACAACGCCCATCGTGCGCGGCAGGGATTGGAGCGAGATAGACTCGGACGACATCAAGCTCGACATCGCCCTCATCCGGATTCTTCGTCTTCGGGTAGCAAGGCTGTCCGTTGCAGAAGTAGGCGCATACTTCCTCCGCCGCCGCATCGCCCCTCTCCAAGACAGGAAAAGGCCGGCCTGGGAGTACGGCAACGCAGCGGATATAATGAGGCTGCGCCCCGGGCTGAACTTCAACTTCACGACGCTGGAGCTGAAGGGGATGGTCCGGGAACTCTTCAAATATGACCCGGCCCACCCTGAGTGGTTCAGACCTCCCCGGGGAGTGGTGCCCCTCTGCAACAGCACAGTCCGGGACCGTCTTTGCGCCATGATGCCCGCGTGTGATTCGCACGGCGTGGACCGCACGTGGATTCCGCCCAAGCCCATAGACGTCCTCAGCTTCTTCGACAACCTCGTGGAGGTGGCGAAGAACAAGGATGACATCAAGGAGCACACGCGGGACACCACCGACCAGGAGCTTGCATACATGGCTTCTCGGGCTGAAGAGGCCGCTGCAGCCGCAGCGGCGGGAGATTTTGGATATACGCCTGACGAAGCGGAGGCTGCGGATGCGTCCTGCCAGGCGGAGGAGGCGGAGATCCGCAGACTACTGCAACTTCCTCCCGACGCGCTCGCCGGGGTCCCCTCTCTGAGGCACTCCGGGATCCCCGGAATCGCGGCCGAGGCCGCGGCAAGGGGTGGCGCTGCCGGAGGGAATAGAGGCGCCGCGGGGAGCGGAGGCGCCGGAGGGAGCGGAGGCGCCAGAGGAAAAGAGGCCGCAGCGCAAGGCGCTGGGCCCAGCAAGCCAGTCGGGGAGGAGGAGGAGGAGGAGGCCGAGGCCGCCGAGGACTCCGACGGATCTACGGAGCTCTACGCCGACGACCTCTCCTCGTCGGAGACCTCCCCGCCCCCGGCAAGCCCAAGGCGGTCTCCACTGAAGCGTATCCGCAGGGCGGCGACGGGAGCGAGGGCGCATGCGCCCCGGCAACAACCAGCTCGCCGGGCAGCTCAAACTTCCCAGGGAAGCCAAGCTGCGCCGGGGGCGACCGGCGCACCAGCCGCGGCGGAGGCGGCCCGCGCGCAGGCCACGGCAGAGGCGCCCCGCAGGCCGGCGCCAAGCAGGCAGGAGTCTTCTCGGAGCGGAGCAGCGGCTCCGCCCGCTCCCCGGGCTCCGGCTACCACAGGGGCTGGGTCTTCGCAGGCCCCAGCCCCAGGGACCGCCAAGCGCCCGAGGGAATCTTCGTCTTCCGCTCCTCGTGCAGACGCGCCCCAGGTGGAGTATGACTTCTCTGCCTTGAGCGAGGACGACGAGGAGGATTAGGAGTAAGAATCCGAGATCTTACACCTTCTCAAGTTTCGTCTTGATTGTTGTTGATGCTAATTTTGTTTGTTGCTTTGATTTCAGGACCTTGGTTCAGCGCGTGGCGAAGAAAGCCAAGGCGCCTGTGGTCGAGGTCGCGGAAGACTCGGCCACCGCGACAACTGGGGACGCGCCGGAGCCAAGCCTGCCGGACCCGAGCGCTGCTCCGAGGAGCAGCCCCCAGCGCAGCCCCCAGCGTAAGTCTGGGTTCCATCCTTCTGCTCGTCGGGGTGCGCTTGGGGATTTTGTCTTGTTTCAACATCTTGATGTCTTTGTCTTGACTTGTGCTGAGGTGGAGCCACAGCGGCAGGAGCGTCCGGAGACCGCCCCCGAGGAGCTGCAGGCCCCGCCGTCCCCGCCAAGGCCGAACTCCCCGGCAAGGGAGTGCGCTCCGCCAAGGGCGGGTACTCCGCCAAGGGCGAGTACCCCGCCAAGGGCGAGCAGCCCGGCGAGGATAGCCACTCCGCCAAGGCAGAGCTCCCCGGCGAGGGAGCCCGCCGCTGACGACGTCCGCCAAGGTAGGTCTTGTAACTTTGTCTTCTTGGCGTTTGTTTCTTTTTGGATATTTGCTTGAACTCTGTTTTGCTTCTTCTTCTTCATCTAGATCTTCCTCCCCCCGAGCCAATGGAGACGGAGGTCATCAACCTTGAGGAGGAGGGCGCGCAGGGCGGCGGCGGCGACGCCCCTGTTGCCGAGGACACGGCGGGAGCCGCCGAGCCGGCCGCGCAGGAGACCGCTCCAGCTGCAGAGGCAGCGGCCGGGGAGGGGGACGGCGACCGCACCGCCGGCCCGGAGGCGGCGGGAGCATCAAGTGCTGCGCCGGCCGCCGACCCCTCCGCCGGAGCGGAGCAGGCTGGCTACTATCTCGAAGCCCCCAACGGCGTCTTCATCCAGGTGCCGTGGGGTTCTTCGTCGCGAGCTCCCGCGGAGGGCAAGGCATTTGACGGGGAGGTCCTCGCCTCCACGGGCTTGAAGATTGTCGAGGCGCCCGGCGGGAGTGAAGGGCCCGAGGAGGAGAAGCTGCTCCACCAGCTCCTGGCCCTTTACCGGGCCAGGCAGGCGAAGCTTGCTTCCCGGGAAGCCCTTGCCGCCAAGGCCGCCGCAGAGATGGAGAAGCGCGCGGCGGAGCTCAGCGCCGCCAACCAGGCTGCCCTCCGCGAGGTGGCGGAGGAGCGCGAGCGACTCGCCGGCGAATATCAGGAGTGGGTGCTGGAGAAAGCTGAGGCCGAAGAGCAGCAGCGGCTCGCCGGGGTGGAGTTGTCCTGGCGAGAAGGAGAACTCGCCCAGCGGAAGGTCAACCTCGACTCCCACGAGGAGGACCTTGCCGCTCGGGAGGAGGCCCTTGGCGGGGAACTGAAGGAGGCGAAAGCCGCCGCGGCTGCCGCGGAGACCGCCAAGAAGGAGCTTGCCGCCAAGGTCGCGCAGCTGGAGAAGTCGCTGAAGGTGAGCGCGGAGAAGGTCGCCGCGCTCATCACGGAGCGTGAGAAGGACGCCCACACCAATTCAGAACTCCAGGTGCGTCTTTCTGAGAGGGGCGACGAGTTGAAGGCCGCCAAGGACTCCATCGAGGACTTGGAGTTGAAGGTCTCTACACTGAAGGATTCACTCGACGCTGCCCGGGCTCGGGAGACCAAGTTGAAGGAGGAGCTCCGCAAGGAGCGGACCTTGGTGGACAGCGCCAACAAAGCGGCTGAGCTCTTCCGCCGTACCGTTGAGGTATGGACCGAGGACTTAGTATCTTGTGCGTCCAACATCGACCAGGAGCTGCTGGCGTTGAAGCTGGAGCACCTCATCTACTCCCCGGATCCAAACCTCCCTCACAGCGCCAAGCTCAGCCTCTTCTTCAGGGGAATCGCGCCGGCCCTTGCAGATCTGCGGAAGAAGATCCCCGCGCAACTGGCCGAGGAGACGCGCCTGCTCTGCACGGGAACCTTGGAGCGCGTGTTGACGAAGATCGTATACCGCAATCCGGGCATAAACCTCACCAACGTTCTTCGCAGCCTGCCGGCCGACGCGGACATGGAGGCTCTGAAGGAGCAGGTCGCCCACATCATTGCCAAGGTGGCTAAGATCTCCAGGATCGAGGGCGACCGCGTAGACTAGGCCTCCATTATCTTTATCTCTTTTTGTTGCTGCATAGGGTGTTATGAACTTATTAGTCCATTGCGACAAGTTATCCTTTGTAAGACATTTATCTCATTTTGATCAATCAGTGCAATGTTATCTTCCTTGTCTTAATCCTTGACTTTGTATGTTTTTCACCCTACGCTCCCGGGGAGCTTGCCGGCAAGGGGCCTTTGCCGCGAGCGCTGAGTGCTGGACTCTGAGCAGCCTGCTGGCCAAGGTCTCACTGGCAAGCAACCTCGCCGCAGCTAGTCGCAACGCACTTAGCTTGCTGAGCGTACTCGGGAACGAAGCAAGGGCGCGACACTTGTCGCAGCTCACTTAAATCGTTGAGCGAACTCGGAAACAAGATAAGGGTGCGGCAAGCTACGGGTAGGTTCCTCCGTGCACAGGTTTTCCATACAAAGTGTGATTGTTCAAGGAAGACAACTCGAATTTGAAAATTTGAACTGGTCAAATTTTAATAACTTAGCTTTCATATCTTGTTTCTCGGTAATGCTTCTCGGTAAGACTTCTCTTTCTTGAACAGCACTTGGTTCCCCTTCCATCTCCTTCCCCCCCGGCAAACTTGTGCGCGAGGAACCTTCCTTCTGCTTAAGAGGCAAGGGAAAAGAAGAGGGAAACAAGTATATGGCCTTTCGGCGTGCTAGTGCTTACCGGATAGGTATGTTGCATAATATGCCAAATAACACATGCAAATAGCAAAGAAAAGCATGCAAAAGGCAAACGTCGCAAAACGCAAAATCTTTACTGATGCACGGGATCTGCGCCCGGCTTTGTACAAAGGGTTACATGCAACAGCGGCAAAGCTTGTACAAAAGGTGGTTGCCGGAGCGGATCACGGCAACCGCGCCTTATGGGTGAAACTTGCGAAGATGCTCTATGTTCCAGGAGTTGCTCACCGGTAAGCCTTCTTCGGTCTCGAGGCGGACAGCACCGGGCCTCGTAACTTGTCTCACCCGATAAGGGCCTTCCCACTTCGGCGTCAACTTGTTGGAATTCTTGGCGGACTGAACACGCCGAAGAACAAGGTCGCCTTCCTCGAGACTCCTGGCCCTGACCTTGCGGCTATGATAGCGGCGCAAGGCTTGCTGGTATCGAGCAGCTCGTACAGCAGCCTGGAGACGTCCCTCCTCGAGGAGCAATGCATCATCTTGCCGCAGTTGCTCTTGCTCGAGCTCGTCATAAGCGAGCACTCGAGGAGATCCGTATACGAGTTCCGTGGGGAGAACTGCCTCTGCTCCATAGACTAGAGCAAAGGGTGTCTGTCCGGTGGCTCGACTTGGTGTCGTTCTGATTGACCAAAGAGCCGCCGGTAGCTCCTCTATCCAATTTCTTCCGCACTTGCGCAGCCTGTCAAAGGTCCTTGTCTTGAGCCCGCGCAGCACTTCAGCATTAGCCCTCTCCGCTTGACCGTTGCTCCTCGGGTGAGCAACAGAAGCGAAACAGACCTTGGCGCCAAGGTCTTGGACGTACTGCATGAAGGTGCGACTAGTGAATTGTGTACCGTTGTCGGTGATGATCCTGTTAGGGATTCCGAAACGGCAAACAATCGACCTGAAGAACCTGACTGCTGACTGTGCTGTCACCTTTCTCACTGGCTCCACTTCTGGCCACTTTGTGAACTTGTCGATTGCAACGTACAAGTACTCAAAGCCCCCGACGGCTCGGGGGAAGGGGCCGAGGATATCGAGCCCCCAGACCGAGAAGGGCCAGGACAAAGGGATTGTTTGGAGAGCTTGAGCTGGCTGGTGAATCTGCTTCGCATGGAACTGGCACGCTTCACACTTGGTTACTAGTGCAGTTGCATCTTGGAGGGCTTCTTGCCAGAAGAACCCTTGCCGGAAAGCTTTCCCGGCAAGCGCCCTTGCGCCAATGTGGTGGCCGCATATGCCTCCGTGTATTTCTGCCAACAGCTTCTGTCAATCTTCCCTGGAGATGCACTTCAATCTGACACCGTTGAGCCTTCTTCTGTACAGCTCGTTATCCACGAACTGGTACATACTTGACTGCCTGGTTATCTTCTCTATTTCTTCTGGGTCGTCGGGAAGTTCTCCAGTTTGAAGAAAACGGACGATCTGCTGCGCCCATGCCGGAGCCTGAGGCTCGACGGCAAGGACTAAAGGCTCGAGGGCCGCTGCGGGAACTTCAGCTTCTATGGCAAGGACCTCTGGTTCTGCCGGAGCTGATGGTCCCCTGGCAAGCTCGCCGGGGCGAGGCTTGTCGGGAACACTTGCTTCAACTGTACAGACCCGAGGATCTGCAGGAGCAAACCGTTCCTCAGCGTTCTGGTTGTTGATCTTGGGGATCTTGGCGGCGGTTTCTGGAAGATCCGCCGGCAAGTAGTCGCCGGAGACCAACTTTCTCTTCTTGGACTGCCCAATTGATGGTGTAACGGATGGTTGAGTCAGCTTGAGCAAGAAGGTCCCTGGTTCCACAGGTAACTTCATCGAAGCACACTTTGAAAGGCCATCTGCAATTTCATTCTGAGCTCTCGGGACGTGCTCCATCTGCAGACCTTCGAAGTGCTCCTCAAGCTTCCTCACTTCATCGACATAAGCCTCCATCAAAGGACTCTGATAGCTCTTGTTAACTTGCCGGACCACCAACTGAGAATCTCCCCGCACAATCAGCTTCCTGATCCCAAGTTCGGCCGCAATCCTGAGGCCGGCAAGCAAGCCTTCATATTCAGCAGTGTTATTTGTCGCTTGCTCCCTGGGAAAGTGCATCTGGATAACATATTTGAGGTGCTCTCCAGTGGGCGCGATGAGTACCACGCCGGCACCGGCGCCTTGAAGCGAGAAGGCACCATCAAAATACATTACCCATTCACTTGTCGCTTCTTGTACGGGTGCACTTGTCTCTTGGACTTCTTCATCGGGCGTTGGGGTCCACTCAGCTATGAATTCTGCCAAAGCTCGGCTCTGTATGGTTGAAGTACTTTCAAACTTGAGTCCAAAGCTTGACAGCTCGAGTGCCCACTCAACGATCCTGCCTGTTGCTTCTGGGTTGTGCAATATCCTCTTCAGCGGAAAGCGAGTGACCACTGTTATCTCATGTGCTTGGAAGTAATGGCGCAGCTTTCTCGAGGCCATGAGGAGGCCGAAAAGCAACTTTTGTACACCAGAGTATCTTGATCTAGCTCCCTGGAGGAGAGAACTTACAAAATACACTGGGCGCTGCACCATCTTCTTTCGCACTTCTTCCTGTTCCTGCGCAGAGCTGTCCTTGTCGGGGCCAGAGCTTGCCGGAGCAGCCCCCTGCTTGTCGCTGGATTCGCTTGCCGGTGGTGCTGACTCCTCGTCGGACTCCCTCTCCGCTACTAACGCAGCACTAACCACCTGGTTGGTTGCCGCTAGGTATAGCAACAACTTTTCCTGTGGTCTAGGTGCGACAAGTATTGGAGTGGAGGACAGGTACCGTTTCAAATCCTGCAGCGCTGCCTCCGCTTCCGGAGTCCACTTCATGGGACCTGCCTTCTTCAAGATTTTGAAGAAAGGTAGGGCGCGTTCTGCAGACTTTGAAATGAACCTACTGAGGGCAGCCACACAACCTGCAAGCCTTCTGACATCCTTGACGCGCTTTGGGGCCTCTATCTGCTCAATGGCTTTAATCTTGTCGGGGTTGGCTTCAATCCCCCTCTGTGACACAAAAAATCCGAGAAGCTTGCCGGAGGGAACTCCAAAGACGCACTTCTCGGGGTTCAACTTGAGCTGTATCTTGCGCAGGTTCTGGAATGTTTCCTCCAAATCTTGGACCAGGGTATCCTTGCTCTTGCTCTTCACCACAATGTCATCCATGTAAGCCTCTACATTTCTGTGGATCTGTGGCTCGAAAGCAGTGTGCACTACCCTTGCAAATGTTGATCCTGCATTCTTCAGTCCAAATGGCATGCGTATGAAGCAATAAGTGCCACATGGAGTGATAAATGCAGTCTTCTCTTCATCCTCTTTGGCCATGAAAATCTGATGATAGCCTGAATATGCATCAAGAAAACAGAGTAGCTCACATCCGGCAGTGGAGTCAACGATCTGGTCAATGCGCGGCAAAGGGAACGGATCCTTGGGACATGCTTTATTCACATCGGTGAAGTCTATACACAGTCTCCACTTCCCATTGGCCTTGCGCACGACGACTGGGTTTGCCAACCACGTCGGATGGATCACACCTCTAACTAGGCCTGCCGCCTCTAGCTTCTTGATTTCTTCGTTGATGAATTCTTGGCGCTCCACGGCTTGCTTCCTCACTTTCTGCTTGATGGGCCGCGCATGAGGACAGACAGCAAGCTTGTGCTCAATTACCTTCCCGGGAACACCGGGGATGTCAGATGGTTGCCAGGCAAACACATCGACATTCGCCCGCTGGAAGGCAACGAGCGCGCTTTCCTATTTGCTGTCAAGTGTGGCACTGATGGTGAAGGTACCACCAGTGCCGTCCTCCTTGGCGGACACCTTCTTGGTTGCCGGAGGAGCGGCCATCCCTTTCTTACACTTGCCGGTGGAGCTCGATGGGACGTCCTCGACGGCAGCGCAGCACTCCGAAGAGGTGCGGTTGCCGGAGTGGGCCCCAGAGCACTTGCCGGACTTGGTCTTCGTCTTCTTCCCCCCGGGAGCTTCAACGGCAAGTGTGTCCTTTTCTGCCGCAGCTGCTGCATCCCGGTAGATCTTATCGGCGCAGACAAGCGCATCCTTCTTGTCGCCGTGGACAGTGATGACGCTTATCGGCCCCGGCATCTTGAGTACGTTGTAAGCGTGGTGGGAAGCTGCCATGAACTTGGCGAGGGCAGGAGGGCCGAGTATTCCATTGTATGGCAATGGAATATCGGCGACGTCGAAAGTGATGCGCTCAGTCCTGAAGTTGAGCTCCCCACCAAAGGTCACCGGCAGAGTGATCTTTCCCTTGGGCTTGCTCCTTCCCGGGTTGATTCCTTGGAAAGAACAGGTCTCTTCGAGCTCGCCATCTGGAATTTGGAGTTTCTTGATCACAGCAGAGGAGATCAAGTTCAGCCCGGCCCCGCCGTCAACCAACATTTTGGTGACCTTGAGGTTGCGGACGGTGGGTGAGACCAGCATCGGCAAGCACCCGACCGCAGTGGTGCGGTCAGGGTGATCCTCAAGATCAAAAATGATGGGCGTGCTGGACCATTTGAGGAGCCTGCGCGACTCCACGGGCGGCTCTGCTGCATTCACCTCACGCACCCACTGCTTGAGTTGGCGGTGGGAGGTGTGCAGAGAGGCGCCACCGTCGACGCACAGGACCTCCGTGGCCTTCTGGAACTCCTGCTCGCTGTTATCCTCGTCCTCCATGTCTTCGTCGTCGTCTTCTTCATCCTTGTCGCGGCCCCGGGGAGGTCGGTCACCTTGCCGCTTCTTGGCCTTGCCGCGGCGTCCTCCCCGGCCAGCGAACGGCCGCTTCTTTCTTGGCTCTCCGCCGCCACCTTGGGCCTTCTCCTTGTCGCGCCTCTCGTACTCAGCCTTCTGCTGTTCGACGAGATACTCGACGCGCTTGCAGTTGGAGAGGTCGTGGCCCTTGGTGCGGTGGATCTTGCAGTATTGCTTGTCGGAGCCGTCCTGCTTGTCGGCCGCCGCTACAGGGGCAGGCTCCTTGCCGGAGCCGCCAGCCTGTGTTTGCTTGGCGGGAGCCTCCTTGCCGGACTTCTCGACGGCAAGCACTTCCTTCTTGCCTTTCCTTCTGTTATTCCGCCGCCGGCTCTTCTTTGCCGGGGCGGCGTCGTCGCTGTCGCTTCCTCCCGCGCCAGCATCCTCTCCGGGGAGTCTCCTCCCCTCTTCTGCGCGTGCGCACTTATCAGCCAGAGCATAGAGCTCGCTGACATCCCGAATCTTGGTCATCGCCATTTCTTCACGCATGCGGCGGTTACGCACGTTCTGGTGGAACACGCTGATAACCGCGGCAGGGTGGACATCAGGGATGTTGTGCTGCACACGGCTGAAGCGTTGGATGTACTTGCGCAGGGATTCCCCTTCCTTCTGGGCCAGAATGTGGAGATCGCTCTCCTGGCCATGGGGTTTGTGGCCGCCGGTGAAGGCGCCAACAAACTGATGGCAAAGGTCGGCCCAAGAAGAAACGGAACCTTCCGGCAAGTGCATAAGCCAGGAACGAACGTTCGGCTTAAGCACGAGCGGGAAGTAGTTTGCCAAGATCTTCTCGTCGCGCCCCCCGGCAGCCTGCACCGCGATGGTGTAAACGCTGAGGAATTCTGAGGGGTGCGTCTTGCCGTCGTACTTCTCCGGTACGTCGGGCTTGAAATTCTTCATGCTGGGCCACTGGACGCGCCACAGCTCGCGAGTGAACGCAGGGCAGCCTGCCGCGTACGGCAAGTCGTCTGGCTCACCGGGCGCGCGCACGTCGACAGCGTTCCCAGCTCTATGATCTGATTGTCTCCGAGCTTCTCGGCGGCGCTCGATTGTGGTGCAAGCGTCTTCTTGTCGCCGGTCGTCGAGGACCTGGCGCTGGTCCCGACGGGCCCGCGGATCCGACGACGCCGTGGAGCCGTCGTCGGCGTTGTTCCGGCGGGGCGGCGTCTTCTGCTTCCGCGGCGGGGAGTGCACGCTTGTCGCACGCCCGGCGGTCTTGTCGCCGTCGGCCTTCGTCTTCTCAGCTTGCCGCGGCCGCGAGGCCGCCGGCTGCTGTGGAGAATCGTTGTTGGCGAAGGCGATCAGGCTCTGGATGGTGGCCCTCCAGTCTTCGGCCTTGTCTGCCGCTGGAGGGAAGTCGAGGAGCAGTTGCGCCCTTGCGAGCGCTTCTGCTGGAGTGGAGGGGAACGGGGGCGAGCGATGCGAGGAGCGGGATATGCTCGGACTCCTAACAACGTTAGAAGGAGCAGGGTCCCGCGCCGGCGCCTTCGCTTTGCTTGTGCCCGGACGGTGGTCCGGGGCGTCCCGCCATCCTCCGGTTTGACCTTGCCCCAGCAAGCGGATACCACCTCCTGTGGTATGGTGCGGCTGGGTTGTCGTGTGCTGAGATGGACGTGGCGCGTCCACGGAGACCGAAGCTCGGTCGTCCGTCTTGTCCTTGGATTTGGTGGCGCCGCGAGTGTCCTCGCCGGCGACCACCCTCCCGACGGCGTCTCCCCCGCCCACCGTTGGCTCTGGTGGCGGCGGGTGAGACGCAGACGGGCCTTCGACCTCCGAAGCCTTCTTCTTCGGGGCCATGGAGCTGCTGCTGGTGAAGTTGCTGATGAAACTGGAGAGGTTGATGAAGATTGCGCCCGCGCGAACGCCGGATCAGGTTCGCACAACCTCGACGCCCCCTACCTGGCGCGCCAAAGATGTCGGGGGAAACTGTCCGCCACGAACACCTATGGGACCGGAGCCCCTTGTCTGTGCGGTACGAGGGCGGAGGGAGCACGAAGAGCAGATCGTAGCGGACACGCGGGCAGTTTTACCCAGGTTCGGGCCGCGGTAGACGCGTAAAACCCTACTCCTGCTTAGTGGTGTATTGAGTTGGAGAGCTCGGGAGCTTGAAGAAGCAGCTACACCAAGCGTATGAGTGATCTCGGTTCCGAACCCCCTCCACGTTGTGCATGGGCCTCCTTTTATAGTACAAGGGGTCACCGACAGGTGTCAACGTAGGAGAAAGGGGTAAAAACGTAAAAGAGGTGGTAGTTGTAACAGTGCGGGAACAGTGGAGCTACGGTGCGCGAACAGTGGTCGCTACCTACTTTGACAGTGGGGGACAAGGGCATTTAATGCCCGTCGCCGTCGACCCCAAAAGCTCCCGCCCTTGCGTCTCCGTCTGCCACGGCGATGGATCCACCACCGTGGAGTGCCACCGTGTCCCCCAGGCTGCACAGCCATCCGCCACGCGTCCCTGGATAAGCCCCAGGGCGACGCGTGGGCCGATGAGCTGGAGCGCGGGCACACAGCGCAACTCTCCCGGCAAGCACCTTGCCGGGGTCTTGATCTTGCCGGGCCCGGGAGCTTGCCGCTCCCCGGGCCCTCGCCGGGATGCATATAGCGCCGAGGCGTGTCTTCTATGATGGAATCTTCTAGTCTTCCTGGCAAGCTCCTCTTGCCAGGGCCTTGCGCCAGTGAGGTGATCTTGAGCCTGGTACGGCCTTCCCGGCAAGCTCCACTTGCCGGGGTCTCGATCTTCTGTCTTGCATACTTTGTTTTTGAATGGTTTGATATGGAGCAGGAAGGTCTCCGGCGAGCGCGTGGTAAACCCTGCCGCGGGAAGCTGCAACTGCCCGTGCACAAGTTGGGGTACTGAGGTACCCCTACCTCAGTACACCGACACCAGAGATGTGGTGCACCAGGTGTGGGGTGCGCCACTACTATGTTTTTGAACAGTAACCAGCCATGCCCAGGCATACCAGTGGCGCACCAGGACAAGGTGCGCCACTACTATTTTTGATAGTAGTGGCGCACCTTGCCCTGGTGCGCCACTGGTAAGGCTGGGCATGGTGGTCCCAAAAAAAACCATAGCAGTGGCGCACCCCTTCACTGGTGCGCCACTAGTATTCCTGGCTACTAGTGGCGCACCAGTGAAGGGGTGCGCCACTGGTAACCTGGGACGCATTTTCACCAAATGCACCCCCCCCCCCCCGTGGACCGCCTTTTCAGTTAAAAAAATAAATAAAAGAAAATGATAGAAATGTCAAAAAAATAAAAAAAATAAGATTCCAATGTGATTTGTGGTCTAGTTGTTAGCAAAATTTACAAACATGAATTTCGACTTTTTTTGCAAAATCTCTCGAGAATTTGTAAAATGGGCATAACTTTTGCATACGAACTCCGATGAAAAAGTTTTTTATATGAAAAAGCATCTACTCGAAAAGTTACATCCGAATTCAACTGGGGGAACCCCGTTGAAGATTCTTAGAATCCCCAAAAACCTAACCGAATAAAAGATACGGGGCTTTTAAGATCTAGAGGCAAAAAAATTCAAAAAAAATTCAAAAATAGTAGTGGCGCACCGTGGGTGTGGTGCGCCACTAATATAGTTTTTTTTTTTTGAAAAACTATTTTTTTTGGAATAAATATTTTTTGAAAAAATTCAAAAAAATTCAAAAATAGTAGTGGCGCACCGTGGGTGTGGTGCGCCACTAATATATTTTTTTTTGGAAAAATATGGTTTTTTTTGAAAAAAATGTTTTTTTTGAAAAAATGTTTTTTTGAAAAAAAATAGTTTTTTTGAAAAATATGATATGTAAAATGACCGGGAAGTTTGAAATATTTTTTCAAAATTTTATCACACTCATGAACATGAACAAACTCCCAGACATTAACAAGGTTTAATAGGATTGATATGATAGATATATCAACAAGTGCCTGCTAAGTGAGCTGGTGCTGGGGTTGGATAGAACTCAGAAGTTAAGTGTGCTTGGGCTGGAGTAGTGTAGGATGGGTGACCTTCTGGGAAATTTGACCCGAGATTAAGCCATATTGACCTGAGATTAAGCCATAGTGACCCGAGATTAAGGAAAAAAATTCCCGCCAAAATTGAAAAAAAAAATTGAAAAAAAAAATTCTGGAAAAAAATTTGAAAAAAAAAATTGTTACTAGTGGCGCACCTGTAGCAATTCTGAAATAAAATTTGAAAAAAAAAATTGAATTTTTTTTTTGAAAAAATATCAGTGGCGCACCCTTATACTTAGTAGTGGCGCACCAGGTGGTGCGCCACTGATATCTGGATTAGTAATGGCGCACCTCTGGTGCGCCACTAATACCCATTACTAGTGGCGTGGTAATAGTGGCGCACCAGAGGTGCGCCACTAATACCCAAAAGTGGTGCGCCACTAATAAGCTTTTTTCTAGTAGCTCCTTGAAGCGTTCTCGAGGCCACCCCTAACCCTTGAAGCGTTGTCGAGGCCACCCGAAACCCTAGAGAAGCAGCGTCGAGGCCACAAATTAATATATATGATTCCTTACTGTGATTAGCTAGCTAGTTCTACGTTTGCCATTAATATATCCATCTGTCATGTTTGAATAATAATTGGCATGTTGTAAATATTTGTAGAAACTATGGACGACAACCCCCGAGACGAAGCACAAGAAGCGATGTTGCTGGACATAATCGCAGACGGACAAGATGCCGTCTTGTCATTTCTCAAGGACACCAATGAGCTGCTGGAAATAGAGGAAGATCTAGGCTATGATATTGATGGCTCCGGTGACCCAATGCACATGCAAGAAGTAGACCGTGAGGACGGCTCCGGTGACTGAATGCCGGTGCAAGAAGGAGACCGTGATGATGGCTCCGGTGACCGAACTGAGTTCGGCCAGCAGGTATATATATTAGTTAAGCCTGTGCTGACTAGTTGATTGATGCATTCATTAACTCTCATCTTTGTTCTTTTTTCTAGCCCTCCGGATTGAGCAAATCTTCGGTAAAGAGACGAGGCGCGAAGAAAAAGTTTGAGGTCGGATGAAAAGTTTGAGATCACAGAAATCTCGCGCACCGGCGAACCGATTGAACCCATCCGGACAAAGAACTCATTTGTTAATCAGTGCGGGGTTCTGGTTAGGGACAAGATCCTGATCAGCATCCATCAATGGTTAAAGCCGGCTGCAGAAGACGCTCAAGTGTCTTATGTCACTGATATGCAGAAAGAAGATCTTTAGACTGAGCTGAAGTCAAATTTCACCCTACCGCCAGAGGCTGATCCGACGAAGCCAGTTACAGAGAATTTAATCAAGTCTTTTGCTCTTACGAAGATGGCAGAACTATTCAGGGCGTGGAAGAAAATACTGAATAAGTTTGTCCGCAAAAAAGAGACTCCAGAATTCGTGGGCATATATGAGAAGATCAGAGATGACTGGCCCACATTTGCGGCCTATAAGACATCGGAAAAGAGTAAGAAGATGTCGGCGACAAACCAGAAAAATGCTGCGAAGAAGATGCATCACCATCGCACGGGGTCAGGTGGCTACCTCAGAGCCCGGCCTATGTGGGCTGATACGTCCAAAATGTATCTATAATTTCTGCTTGCTCCATGCCACTTTTGGGTGATATTGCTATGATATTCATACACTTCCATACACTTTTGATCATATTTGGACTAACTTACTAACCCAGTGCACCCCAGTGCCAGTTTCTGTTTTTGGCTGTTTTTGTATTTCAGGTTTTCACGTTACGAGAACTGCCAGGAAAAATCCAGAAAAAAAATATAAAAAATCAGCGTTCCAGGAGCTACCGTGCGGCCAAAGTACAGTCGGGGGGGGGCCCACAAAGGCTCCAGGCGGCCTGCCCACGCGGCCCCCCCTGGGCTGCGCCGGGGGGGGGCTGGGCACCCCTGACCCCCTCTGGTGGCCCCCTTTGGCATATATTTAAAGCGTGTCGAGGAAACCCTGATTCCGAAACCCTTTTCTCCAGACGCGATTCCGATCTCCGCCGCCATCGCCATCAAGCTTCGGGGGACCAGAATTCCTGCGCCGGCACCCTGCCGGGACGGGGAAGTGCCCCCGGATTCATCTCCATCGACGTTGCTTCCTCCCTCCATGATGCGGGAGTAGTTCCCCTTCGGGGCTGAGGTTCTTACCAGTAGCTATGTGGTCAATTCTCTCTCCCATGATGTGATCTTCGTTGTGATCATAGGCTATGTTAATCTAGGGTGTTTCCCCTTCCTCTATGTATTGGATTGATGTACTCACTTGTCTTTATCTAGTATAATCCCCGAGACCAAGGTGACAGCGGTCTATTGGACATGGATTAGAACAATATTTTCATGAGTGATTTCCTCTCTTGTGTGTTGATTGAAGATTGAGAGTCTCTTGGTGCTTGTCTTTGACTATCCTTTAGATATGTTGTGGTGATTGTGGGACTCTCTTTGGATGGCCGCCGTGACATTGGGAAATCCTTAGATTGAGAACTACGTACTTTGAGGTGTGCTTTTGTAGCCCTACATAATTCTCATCCTTTCTTGACCACGAAGGAATGACCTCCGAGTGCGTCCCCTTTGCATGTTTTATGGGAAATATCATGTGATTCGATTATGTTAATGTTGTTGGGAGTTGCCACTAGTGAAAGTATGAACCCTAGGCCTTGTTTCCACCATTGCAATACCATTTGTGCTCACGTTTACCACTCGTTTGCTTGCTGCACTTTTTATTACAGATTTATATTACTTTGTTTTGCCATCCATATCATTTGCCATTTAACATCTCTTCGCCGAACTAGTGCACCTATACATCTAACAAGTGTATTAGGTGTGTTGGGGACACAAGAGACTTCTAGTATCTTAGATGCAGGGTTGCTTGAGAGAGACCATCTTCAACCTCTACTTCCCTGAGTTCGATAAACCTTAGGTCATCCACTTGAGGGAAATTTGCTGCTGTCCTACAAACCTCTGCGCTTGGAGGCCCAACATAGTCTACAAGAGTAGAAGCGTGTGTAGACATCAAGCTATTTCTGGCGCCGTTGCCGGGGAGGTGAGCGCTTGAAGGTATATCTTTAGATCTTGCAATTAAATCTTTTTGTTTCTTGTTTTTATTTCACTAGTTATGTTTATGGAAAACCTTGCTATTGGATCGTTGCTTGCGGGAGGACGCCCCACACCTGTGGTGGTTGCTCCTCCTCCTACTGAAATTGTGCCCTATAAAATACCGGCTGGTATTATCGATCATGTTTTGGCTAATCGTTATGCAGGAGACAGACATCCCGATGAACACTTGCTATATCTGTCACAACTATGTTCATTATTTAAGCTTGCAGGTGTATCGAGGGAGTTTGTCATGAGGAAATTGTTTGCCTTGTCACTGAAAGGAAAAGCATTGGAATGGTATAGGCTACTAAATGACTCTCACCTGCTGGAGTGGGAAGAGATCCAGTCTCTCTTTTACTCCAAGTTTTATCCTCTTCATGAAGTCCATAAGAACATGAATTATGTTTATAATTTCTACCCTCATGACGGAGAGAGCATAGCTCAAGCTTGGGGGAGACTGAAAACGTTAATGCTAAAATGTCCTAACCATGGGCTCCCCAAAGATATTATTATTACTAACTTCTATGCGAGGCTCTCTCGACAGGATAAAGATTTGCTCGATGCTTCCTCTATGGGTTCTTTCACAAACAAAAAGATTGATGCTAAATGGGAACTCCTTGAAATAATTCAACGCAACACTGAAGATTGGGAGATCGACAAAGGTAAAGAGTCAGGTATAATTTATGAGTATGATTGCATTAAGTATTTTGTTGAAACTACAAGTTTTAATAAGTTTAGTGCTAAGTTTGGGCTTGATTCTCAACTCCTTGTTGATTTCCTCAAATCTTTTGCTTCACATCTTAATATGCCTAAGGAGGATTGGATCAAGCATCATAAACCTTTTAAAGAGACTTGCAAAGAAAATGAAATTGTTCATGATGACTGCAACATGCATGATCCAATTCCTAAAAATGAAGTTTTATATAAGCATGTTAATTTTTGTGGAGTGGATAGACCTTGTGAAAGGCCTATGATTGAAGAAGAGAAGTATTGTAAGCAACATAAGCATGAAAGAACAATCACTTGGGTCAGAGATTAAATGAAATTGCTAGAGAATTGTGTGACCTTTATCCTTTTACTTGTGAACTTTGCCATATAGAGGGTCACTTTAATTTTCAATGCATGGACTTTCAAAACATAACTGTTAACCGGTTGTGTGATGACATGATCACCTCTGATCTTTATGATGAGCTTATGTTATTTTTGATGTGTGTAGAGTTATCAGAAAAGACTTCTTGGCTGGATGATAATGCCATAGGAATAAAAAACACTTTGCAAAATTGCCATCTCTATTGTGTTGTTAATTGCCATGAAAATGATTACATAAGTAAGATTAGAAAGGAGGGAACTTTACCAAAGTATAAAAATGTCTCTTATATTTCTGCTAATAAAAAGGAGAGTTTCTCCCAAGTTTCCCCTATTGTTTCTAATGATAAACCAGGATATGTGGAGAAGCTTCATCTCCAACCACCCCCTCCTAAGGTGAAGAAGAAGAAAAAGAAGAGGAGGAGGAGGAGGAGCAAGAAGGAAGAAGAATGGGTATCAACCTGGTTTGAGCATATTCCTCCCATCAACCTTTATCCTTACGGTTGTAAGTTTAAAGAAGAAGGTGAAGTTTATTGCCTTAATTATCATCTTGATGATACGTCCGTAGGTACTATTGAAGGTGATTTTGATTATGATATGCATGTTACTTATTGTGATTGGGAAAATGATGATAATGCTGCTTATGATCTTGAAAATCTTTTTGGTACCAACTCTGAAAGTGAAGATATGGGAAGCTCTAAGCTTGGGGATGATAGGATTGCAAATCCTTTACCCACTAGTGATGTGACAATTGATAATTCTTTTGCTAGTAAGAATAAAGACAACATGATTACAAATATAGTTGCTAGCAATGATAATGCTCTTCTCTACCATGATGATGTTATAACTCCAATCTATAGTGATTATAAAGGTACCTATGACATAAGGAGAAATTATCCTCATGAAACTTGTCATAATCATGAAGGGAATTCCTCCCTTGTTGAACACCACCCTCCTAATATACAACTAATCTATAGTGTTCAAGTTGTTTATGATAGTCCTACTCCCACTATTACCAATGAGAAAAATTATGCTTATGTGGGGAGTGAGAGTACCTTTTTGCATGTGGATCATGGTAACAATGCTTTATGTGATGCTTATATTGTTGAGTTCATCCATGATGCCACTAAAATTTATAATGAGAGAGGGAGGCTTGGTTCTAAATATCTTAATAATAAGAAGTTTCCTCTCTTTATGGTGACTATTTTGAAGTTATGCTTGTTTTGCCTTCCTATGCTAGTTGCTTCGTGCTTCAATGAATTATTCTATTGCAATATTCCTATGCATAGGAAGCATGTTAGGCTTAAATGTATTTGGCATTTTCTTCTTGATGCCCTCTTTTGTTTTTCAGCTCTTATTCTTACGAGAGCATCATTAAAGTTCTATGCCTAGCTTAAAGGCATAAAAGAAAGCGCTTTTGGGAGGCAGGCCACATGAATAATTTTTTTGCTTTTTGTTGTGTCTTGATGTTGTTTACTGCTGTAGCATCATCATTGTAGCTTTGCTTTTCATATTTGTGCCAAGTATAGCCTCTGATTGCTAGAAAGTTCAAAAGTTGTGAGGTGCTGTCCAGGAAACAGATTCTGTCCTTGGATAGAAAAATTCGTATAAAATCACCAGATCATCTCTTTGGTCTGAATTTTTTCGACAGCGTTCTCTATATAATTGTCTTTCGTGCATATGTTCTGAGTTTTTTGATTTGAGTTGCAGAAGTACCCCGAACAGATCAATTACTACCTGCTATTCTGTTTTTCACAGATTCTGTCCTGTTTTGCCTTTCCTTCATTTTGCAAACCAAGAGCTTTCTTTTTCTTTGCAAAAACCTTTTGGCAATCTTGAGAAACAGTAGACCTTCAAGAATATCCTTATTTCCCGCAAGGTATAATTATTTTATTATGGGTACTAACCTCGCTAATCAGATTATGATGAGTTATGTATGAAGGGAGTTTTCAAGTGTGCGAGGGAAGATGATAAAAAGATTCAGGAGTGTCAAGCGCTCAAGCTTGGGGATGCCCCCGTGCACCCCCAAGAAATATTCAAGGAGACTCAAGCGTCTAAGATTGGGGATGTCCCCGTGCATCCCCTTCTCCATCAACATTATCAGTTCGTCTTTCGTTCCACTATATTTTTATCACTTCATGTGTTATGTGCTATGCTTGCAGCGTCTTGCTTTTAGTTTTCCTTTTTAGTTTTCTTTAGCTCTTCATAACGAGTCGGAACTCAGCTTCTTTATGTGGGAGAGAAACACGCTCCACTTCTACCTAGAACATAACATAGAATTTTCATGTCTATCTTTGCTGTGTGTGTTCTTTGTCTTTCAATAGCTACTATCATGTTCAGCTCTTAGTTTTCATGCTTATATTTTTAAAGAGCTTTTGTTTAGTTGGTTGCTTGAACTCTCTTTAGTTATCATGATTATCTTATTAAGAGAGTTTTCTTCCGTTGCATTGGTTGGTATGTCTATGATAAAGATGCTACGTGCATAATGGTGCTTAGTAGTTCATGTTTTCTTATGGTTAGTCTCAAATAGCTGGGGGGTTCCCAATGTGTTATTGGAGTACCAACATGATTTGTTTGCCTATGATGTGGTATGGTTTAGTAATATCTTCCTTCAAGAATTTATTTTGATTGACTTGGCGTATGCTCACGCATATTTAAGACTGTAAAGAAAGTCCGTCAAGCCTTGATGATCTTTTGTTTCTGAGAAGCGATATAACTTCCATGCCTGATTCAATGTTGCTTTGTCGCTCTGCATGATTATGACCGTCATTGCTCTTTTAATTGGTCGCTCCCAGTCTTTTGCTAACCTCCACCTGTACTAAGCGGACTGACTGCTTGTGCATCCAAATTCTTTTAAACCAGTTATGCCATATGAGTCCACCATACCTTCCTATACATGGTATTTACCTGCCATTCCTAACGAAGACTTTCATGTACCATCTCGAAATTATTCAAAAAAGCATTTCTCTTTTGTGCCTCTGTTTTAGCTCATGAGGAAGTAGTAGTTAATTCATGATCTTTTTAAGTTGGACAGGCTTCACCCCGGGATTGCATGTATAATGTGCAAACCCATAATACGAGAAGGAACTGGCATTGAGTGCGCCCGGCTCAAAAAGATAATATAACAAACAAACCCTCCTTCACGCTTTGTTCATGAGAAATCAGAAAACTTTGGCAATGATAAACAAAGGAGATTAAGAGGATGTGATCGTCCTCATTCGGGAGCCGTTCCTCGAAACTTGTCCATCTCACGAAGTGATTGAGTTATCTGCTAGCATTCGTTGACGAAACATGCATGATCTAAAAAAAGTATTACCTCTATTTTTTAAAACCAAGAGCTCTGGTACATGTTTTGTCTTTGTTTCCGACTACGGGGTTTCAACCTTGCCAACAAAAGCCACGGTTCGAGAGTCTCCACCTTCTTTTAAAGCACCAACTACTGAGAGCATGATTGTCATTCTGAGTGTAATGTGCATTGTCCCAAAGTAGCATTGTGTTTTGCATGATTATGATATCGTTTATTCTGAAATCATTGTATCTAGTCATCACTTAAACCTTGAAGGTGCCCCTGCATTTATGTTTTGCATCACTAAAGGGGGCAAACTAGATATCACTTTATCATATTTGCACATCATGTTCATTGCAAATCTTTTTGATGTTTCAGTTTCATATTGTAAAACTTTCAGTCATTTGTGATTTTCTCATGAGGCAACTTAATTACTTTAGAATCATTGTCTCAGTAAGCTTTTGTCATATGGCTATGAAAAAGTCCTATATGGTTAATAGCATGTCACAACAGAAATTATTCTTGTTATCATTTACCTACTCGAGGACGAGCAGGAATTAAGCTTGGGGATGTTGATACTTCCAAAACATATCGATAATTTCTGCTTGCTCCATGCCACTTTTGGGTGATATTGCTATGATATTCATACACTTCCATACACTTTTGATCATATTTGGACTAACTTACTAACCCAGTGCACCCCAGTGCCAGTTTCTATTTTCGGCTGTTTTTGTATTTCAGGTTTTCACGTTACGAGAACTGCCAGGAAAAATCCAGAAAAAATATATAAAAAATCAGCGTTCCAGGAGCTACCATGCGGCCAAAGTACAGCCGGGGGGGACCCACAGGGGCTCCAGGCGGCCTGCCCACGCGCCCCCCTGGGCCGCGCCGGGGGGGCGCCTGGGCACCCCTGACCCCCTCTGGTGGCCCCCTTTGGCATATATTTAAAGCGTGTCGAGGAAACCCTGATTCCGGAACCCTTTTCTCCAGACGCGATTCCGATCTCCGCCGCCATCGCCATCAAGCTTCGGGGGACCAGAATTCCTGCGCCGGCACCCTGCCGGGACGGGGAAGTGCCCCCGAATTCATCTCCATCGACGTTGCTTCCTCCCTCCATGATGCGGGAGTAGTTCCCCCTCAGGGCTGAGGTTCTTACCAGTAGCTATGTGGTCAATTCTCTCTCCCATGATGTGATCTTCGTTGTGATCATAGGCTATGTTAATCTAGGGTGTTTCCCCTTCCTCTATGTATTGGATTGATGTACTCACTTGTCTTTATCTAGTATAATCCCCGAGACCAAGGTGACAACGGTCTATTGGACATGGATTAGAACAATATTTTCATGAGTGATTTCCTCTCTTGTGTGTTGATTGAAGATTGAAAGTCTCTTGGTGCTTGTCTTTGACTATCCTTTAGACATGTCGTGGTGATTGTGGGACTATCTTTGGATGGCCGCGGTGACATTGGGAAATCCTTAGATTGAGAACTACGAACTTTGAGGTGTGCTTTTGTAGCCCTACATAATTCTCGTCCTCTCTTGACCACGAAGGAATGACCTCCGAGTGCGTCCCCTTTGCATGTTTTATGGGAAATATCATGTGATTCGATTATGTTAATGTTGTTGGGAGTTGCCACTAGTGAAAGTATGAACCCTAGGCCTTGTTTCCACCATTGCAATACCATTTGTGCTCACGTTTACCACTTGTTTGCTTGCTGCACTTTTTATTACAGATTTATATTACTTTGTTTTGCCATCCATATCATTTGCCATTTAACATCTCTTCGCCGAACTAGTGCACCTATACATCTAACAAGTGTATTAGGTGTGTTGGGGACACAAGAGACTTCTTGTATCTTAGTTGCAGGGTTGCTTGAGAGAGACCATCTTCAACCTCTACTTCCCTGAGTTCGATAAACCTTAGGTCATCCACTTGAGGGAAATTTGCTGCTGTCCTACAAACCTCTGCGCTTGGAGGCCCAACATAGTCTACAAGAGTAGAAGCGTGTGTAGACATCATGGGCCAAGGCTGAGAATGATCTGCTTCAGAAAGGGATCGAACCAGAGACAATGAACTGGCCAGACCGTTGCCGGACTTGGTTCTTCGGGGCTAGCGGAACCTTGGACCCTGTATCAGGGAGGTGCATTTGGACGGACAAGCAATTGGAAATACCACTCAAGAAGCTTCGTTTCTATATCAAAGCAGCGCAGCAAGGGACGTTCTTTCCCGACAGAGAGAACGACGAGCTCATGATACGTCTCAAACGTATCTACTTTTCCATACACTTTTGATATTGTTTTGACCTCATTCTTGCATGATTTGAACTAAACTAACCCGGACTGACGCTGTTTTCAGCAGAGCTGCCTGTATGGTTTTATTGTTTGCAGGAAAACGGATTTTTAGGTATCTCAGATAATTCCACGAAAAATCACAGAAAATCCACGCACCCGAAGGAACCCGGAGCCAGAAGAGGGGCCAGAGGGGGGCCAGGGGGGCCCAGGCGCCCTGGTGGCGCGGCCCACCCCCTGGCCACGCCGGGGGGTCGCCTGGGTGGGCCCCACCTCCCCTGGTGCCCTACTTTGACCCGTATTTTAGCTCATGACGGAGAAATCCCAGATCAGAAGTTCTTTTCCCAGTTTTCGTTGCGGAGCCGCCACCACCCTCTGTTCTTCTTCGGGAGGGCTAATCTGGAGGCTGAATTGGCCTCCGAAGAGGGGAGATCGTCGCCATCATCATCATCATCACCACTCCATCATCCCACCATGACTTCTCCTTCCATGTGTGAGTAATCCCCTGCTGTAGGCGAAGGGGGTGGTAGGGATTGGATGAGTTAGATCATGTAATAGTTTGTCAGATCGTTGGGGGCATGTTGCCTATCATCTACTATGGTGTTTATCATCTTTGCTTCAACTCGTTATTCTTAATGCTTGTAACTTAGGGCCCGAGTGCCATGATTTCAGATCTGAACCATATGTGTTTGCATGAATATATTTGTGTTCTTGATCCTATCTATGAGTTGTTAGCACCTATTACGGTTCGGAACCGGCGATCCCAAAAGTGACAGCTTGGGACACCTAAGGGGATGGTCCGTAGTTTGAGGATTACATGTATCCATTGAGTTCATTGCTTTGTTCCGGTGCTCTTTGACAGGAGCACCTTAATCTCCATAAGTTCCTTTTGGCCCCGTTCGTAGCGGGATGGTAGGACAAAAGATGTTGTGCAAGTTCTTATTGCAAGCAAGTACAACTACCTACGGGATACATGCCTAATGTTTGATATTTGCCTAGATGATCATTACTTTTCCGTGTGCCTTGCCCCAAGTTGGAATCATGATATATCTCATCCATGCAGCGCCCAACCATCCGTCTCCCTAGCCTACAGTGTTTTAAATCCTGCTGGTTACTAGTTGCTACTTTTGCTATTTACTCTCGCTATTTACTTTTGCTGTTTACTTTTACTATCACTATCATCACTATCATATCACTGTTACCACTTATCTTTTGTTGCAAGTAAGTATATTTCAGGTGCGGTTGAATTGACAACTCAACTGTCAAATCTTATAAATACTCTTTGGCTCCCCGTGTGTCGAATCAATAAATTGGGTTATTCTTACCCGCGAAGACTATCTCGATCCCTTACGGTTGAGGGTTATCAAGTACCGTTTTCTAGCGCCGTTGCCGGGGAGCATAGCAATATTTACAAGTCTACTTGAAGTATCCTACCTGCTGCACTTCATCCGCTATGGGTAAGAAAGGAGACCCCAAGGTTCTGATGTTACTATCCACTACAAGAAGAGGTACTGTTCTGAGCACTAGTGCTACACTTGATTCACCTTCTGTTATGAGTAAGTTTGCCTCACCGCCACCACATGATGCTCCTACTGAATCTCTTACTATGTCCGATACTCTTGATGATGCTTCTACTACTGTTGATGATATTAGTTCCCTTGGTTATGCTCTTGAGAAACAGATCGCTACTGCTGCTAAAAAGTCTGGAATTGAAATTCCTGTTACTCGCTACCCTATTGGTGAAACTTATGATTATCCTGATTTGAGTAAACTCAAGGAGAGACTCCTTGATGATGACTACTATATGCTTGATGAAGATTTATGCAGGGAACTGATAGAGTTTTCTTGCTCTGACCCTGAAGTTATTAAGAAACTGTTTGAAAAAGACTCTTTGAAGAACAAAACCATTCCTGATCCTGAATTTGCTACATCTCCTATATGCATTGATGATCCTGATTATGATTTCTCTGTTGATCTTTCACTTATACCTATGGTTGAAGCTGACCCCTTCTATGGCAGAGAAAATGATGATGCTATTGCACACCTGACTAAACTCGGTGAGTTGGGTGGCCTGTTTACCACAGATGAGAAGATACGATACTTTTATGTGACCAAGCTTCTTCCTTTCTCCTTGAAGGAAGGTGCTAAAGCATGGTATGATTCACTCCCATGCGGTTCCATTAAGAGTCCTCAAGACTTAGCTCACTCTTTTGTTGATAAGTACTTTCCTGCTCACATGCAACATGCTGCTTTACAAAGAATTTATAACTTTAAACAGTTGCAGGATGAGTCCCTCCCTAAAGCTTGGGGGAGGTACTGCGGTCCGATTCAGGCTAGACCAGGACATGAAGTCCCTAAGAACGAATTAATCGATATATTCTATGCTGGTCTAACTGATGAATCCAGGTCCTATTTGGACAGTTGTGCTGGTTGTGTTTTCAGGAAAAGAACGCCGAAAGATGCAGAAGATTTGATGGGCAGGATCGCCAAAAACCATGAAGATTGGTCCGTCCCTGAATCACCTCCACCACCAAAGAAGAGGGGCATGTTTGTTCTAAGCCTCGAAGATATGCGAGAAGCATAGAAATCTATTAAAGAGAAAGGTATTAAAGCTGAAGACGTGAAGAATCTACCCCCTATTGAGAAGCTGTGTGAGCCTACCACTCACCCTCCTACGGTAGAGGTACACTCTCTTTTAGATATCAACGCAAGTGACATCCCTCATGGTAAGCCTCCTGATCAATGTTTAGATGAGTTTGATAATTTTATTATGAAACAAAATCATTTTAATGAGAGGATACAAAGTCAATTGCATGATAATTCCCTTGCTATCAAAAGTTTGCTTGATGTTCTAGGTAGAACGGTTAATGATGTTCAATGTCTTGTGAAGCATTTTCATATGGTTCAAACTCAGCTTGAGCAAATTTCTAATGTGCAAAAAGATTTGCTTGCTAACAATGCCAAACAAGATGATTTGCAGGTCTTCGGGATTAAGACCCGAGGAGGAACTAGCACTCAAGATCCTCTTTATCCAGAGGGGCATCCGAGGAGAATCGAGCAAGATTCTCAAATGCAGGAAGAAGAAATTGTTGGCTCCCCAAAGAAGAAGAAGAAACATAAGGAGACTGACAATTCTAATGATCCTATTATAGATGAAGAGCCAGCTGTTGATCCCAACAGTGTATCTATCTCCGATGCTGAGACTGAAGACGGTGCTGAACCTGGAGATAAGGATAATGAGAAGAATGATCCGCCTGAAGTTCGAGAAGAAGAAGCACCTGACAAACGTAAGAGGTACACTAAAGAAGACTTCATCGCAAGAAAACATGGGAAGGAAAGAGAACCGTGGGTACAGAAATCCATGCCCTTTCCAGGTAAGTCCATCAAATCTAAAGAAGAAGAGCATTACAATAAGTTCTGTGAGTGGATTAAACCTCATTTTCTTCAAATTCCTTTGACTGATGCTATTAAGTTACCTCCTTATTCAAAATATATGAAAGATATTGTCACTAATAAAAGAAAAGTTCCTAATGAAGCAATATCTACTATGCTTGCTAACTACTCTTTCAGTGGCAAGATTCCTGAGAAGCTCGGCGATCCAGGTATACCCACCATTCCTTGCTCCATAAAGAATAATTATGTCAAAACTGCTTTATGTGATCTTGGAGCAGGAGTGAGTGTCATGCCTCTCTCTCTTTACAAGAGGCTTTGTTTAGAGAAACTAATTCCTACAGATATCTCTCTTCAGATGGCTGACAAGTCAACCGCCGTTCCGATAGGTATTTGTGAGGATGTTCCCGTAGAAGTTGCTAATTGTTTGATTCTTACTGATTTTGTTGTGCTTGACATGCCCGAGGATGGGAGCATGTCCATTATTCTTGGTAGACCTTTTCTTAACACCGCAGGTGCTATTATTGATTGCAATAAAGGGAAGGTTACCTTCAATGTGAATGATAAAGAACACATGGTGTATTTTCCAAAGAAGACCGACAGGAGGTATGCCCTCAACTCTATAGAAAATATCGAGACCGTGAAGATTGGAGAATGGGACTGTCCACTACATGTGCATCACAATTACAAAACTATCATGGTGGGGACAATGTCCATCAAAGTAAAGGTTCAGTGATTACTTCGTAAGAGGTGAGACTTTTTGCTCTATATATCGCCTGTTTGTTGGTAAGACTTGATCAACCTTACTAGTAAACATGTTTTACATAGATAAAAAGTTGAGCTTGTTATGTTTTCATTTGATTTTAGCTTTTGTTCTACTTGCTGTACCAAGTATTTATGTTTTGAAATTTCACAATACTACTCACTGCTTCAAGTTTTCAGAGAGTTTCGCAGCTTTTTGAACTTCGAAAAAAATTTCAACAGTGAAGTTTTCAGAAAAATTCCAGAAAAATAAAAATAAAAATTTCCACATCGGGAGTGACCCAGAGGGACCTGGGGCCAGCCAGGGGGACCCACCAGTGGCCCAGGCGGCCAGCTGGCGCGGCCTGCCCCCTGGCCGCGCCCACAGGGCGCCTGGGGCCCACATGGCCCCCCTCCAGGTATGTCTTCTTCCTCCCTCTCTCTTTTTCTCCAAAAACGCGAGTTCTGCACTTGTTCTTGTGTTCTTGCTGTTCTGGGAGGCGATTCTTCGATCTCTCTCTACAGCCCATCATTTGAGCTGAGATTTTGAACAAATACTCCCTGGTATGTGACTCCTCCACCCCTCCAATTAGATTTCTGATTGGTGGCTTCATTTGTGAGTATTTAGTAGTTCTTGGTGCTGTATAGATGAGCTTGCATGCATATGTAGAAAGTTATTTTCCAAGTTTTGATGCAAGTTTATGCCTTGGGCAAGTGAGTTGAGTAGTTTGCCTTAACTCACCTTGTTTTAATCCTCGTTTTTGTAAATTGCAAAAAATTTCAGAAATGAGTTTGTTAGGAAGGGCAAAAGGGTGGCTTGAGAAGAGGAGGCCCACACACTCCGATCGAGTTACTAGAGCCGCAGCTTCACCCTCGACTGCTAGGGTGAGCTATAATGAAGATCATGTGCCCCTGGAGTTGTTGGAAGACACAAGTCCAGCACGTGCTATGATGTTTCCATGTGATGAATTCCTTGAAGCTGCGGGAATCAAGGATGAGTTTTATAATCTTTGTGCTAATGCAGGTCTGACACGGCTCGTCACGTGCCGTGTTACTCAGTATCAAAAACTCACCTCCAGTTTCATTAACAGTTTTAGATATAATCCTGATACAGGTGCTATTGAGTTTAAAATTTACAATGATCTTATCACCATGACTTTGGGAAAGTTTTGTGAAATAATAGGTGTGCCGAACGTTGGGAGGACGGCTAGGATGACCACTCAGCCCTCCGAGCTGAAAACCGTCTTCCACTCTCTCTGCAGCATGGGTACGAGGGATATTCATCGGTCAAAGATCTCCAGCATCTTGTTCCCTCACCTCAGGTATTTTGCATATTATGTTGCTAGAGGGGTGTTAGCTCGTGACAACACGAGCAACACTTCTGCGCCAGATATTGCTATCATGGCAGCAGCCCTCTCAGGGAGATCTGATTATAATCTGGGTGCCTTAATTGCTCGACGCCTTGCTATGAACGGTAACAAGGGAGACTTATATTGTGGCGTTTATGCCACACTTATCTTAGAACATCTTGGAGGCACCCCACACCCTGATGATAATCCTTTTACTTATTTAAGCTTTGATCTTGCTGCTATGAAAAGGCATAAGTTTGTTACCATGGCTTCTGAGCTCGATAATCTTGTTTATATCTTGCGTTTCGGAACTACTGCGGAACGCGAGATCCGTCTAACTGCACCTCTTTTGTTTGATTTTTCTCGCAGGAACGGATGGTCCTTTGATGTTATCCAGTTTGATGAGTTCATGGCCCAGCATCAGTTTCATAACCCCATGGAGGGGGTTGTGCCCGACGAGGAGGAGCACGGTGAGTTACCACCTTTTCAGGGAGAAACCGCCACCGAGTTTGGTGAAGGGTCTTCCTCTGCTTGGCATACGGACCCTTCCTCGTGGGAGACTCCGAGGAGTTCGGTATACGCGCCAGCATCCTTCTACGACCCTTGGACTCACCACTGTTCCCCCGGAGCAGGAGGCTCCTGGGGGCAGTAGCTGCAACCAACTTAGGCCAAAAGCCTAAGCTTGGGGGAGTACGCGCCCCTCTCACTTTTCCATTGTATTATCCGTTTTATTCACTTTGATCTTTTCGAAGTTTTTGCCCGTTCTTCTTTATTTCTCTCTTTGCAAAAACAACAAAAAAAATTTCTTTTTCTTTTTGCTTTCGTTCAACCTTTGAAATAATCCAAAAAGATTTCCTTTTCTCTTTAGTTTGCTTTGTTTTCAGAGTTCAGCTCGAGTCCGTGATGGCATTTAATTATATTTCCTACGTTCGATCGTGCAAGTGACGAGGCAGTAATGACGAAGGTCGACTGAAGGGAAGCAACAAGGAAGACCGGTATGAACTCTTCTTGTTTCTACTTTTGTACATATGCCTGTACTTATGATCTAGAGACCAGCTTGTAGCGACATAGTGCTATGTTTACAATGCTCTTCCAGTGGTTCATGCTTTCCTTGTAGCTAGTCTCGAATAACTAGAGTATATAATGTGTTATTGAAATGATCTACATGCATTGCACTGTTCATAGTCTGGTATACTAAGGTGGTACATATGCCTGTACTTATGATCTAGAGACCAGCTTGTAGCGACATAGTGCTATGTTTACAATGCTCTTCCAGTGGTTCATGCTTTCCTTGTGGCTAGTCTCGAATAACTAGAGTATATAATGTGTAATTGAAATGATCTACATGCATTGCACTGTTCATAGTCTGGTATACTAAGGTGGTATTTCCCTTTAGAGAACTTTTGGATTGACTTGGCACATGTTTACACATGTTTAAGACTAAAAAGTCTGCTCTGCCTTGATGATCTTTGAGTTTCAGAATAGTTATATCACTTTCATGCCCGATTCAATGTTGCTTTGTCGCTCTGCATGATTATGGCCGTTATTGCTCTCTAGTTGGTCGCTTCCCAGTCTTTTGCTAACCTCCACCTGTACTAAGCGGACTGACTGCTTGTGCATCCAAAATCCTTAAAACTTGTTATGCCATATGAGTCCACCATACCTTCCTATACATGGTATTTACCTGCCATTCCTAACGAAGACTTTCGTGTACCATCTCGAAATTAATCAAAAGCATTTCTCTTTTTGTGCCTCTGTTTTAGCTCATGAGGAAGTAGTAGTTAATTCATGATTTTTTTAAGTTGGACAAGTTTCACCCCGGGATTGCATGTCTAATGTGCAAACCCCTAATACGAGAAGGAACTGGCATAGAGTGCGCCCGGCTCATAAAAGATAATACAACAAACAAACCCTCCTTCACGCTTTGTTCATGAGAAATCAGAAAACTTTGGCAGTGATAAACAAAGGAGATTAAGAGGATGTGATCGTCCTCATGCGGGAGCCGTTCCTCGAGACTTGTCCAGCTCAAGAAGTGATTGAGTTATCTGCTAGCATTCGTTGACGAAATATGCACCTCTCAAAAACGTTTTTACCTCTATTTTTAAAACCAAGAGCTCTGGTACATGTTTAGTTTTTGTTTCCGACCACAGGTTTTCAACCTTGCCAACAAAAGCCACGGTTCGAGAGTCTCCACCTTCTTTCTTCAAAGCACCAACTAGGAGAGCATAATTGTCATTCTGAGTGTAATGTGCATTGTCCCAAAGTATTACATTGTCTTCTGCATGCTTGTGATATGATTTATTCTGAAATTCTTAGTTCTAGTCTCCTTTAAAACTATGGAGGAGTTTCTGCATTTATGTTTTGCTTCACTCATGGAGGCTAGTGAGATACCACCCTAATATGCTCAAGCTATGTGCAATGTAATCTTGTCTTGATTTTCAGTAATATATTATTTACTTTTAAGTATTTGTGATTGGTCACTTGAAAGAAGGATTGCTCCGTACATTGTCCTCATAGTATTGTTTCAATACTTGCTAGACTCTTTTCGTAGTACATGCTTATATACATCTAATGAAGCAAAATAGTTTGTCAAAGTTTTCTTTGTCGCGACCAGTTCATTGAACTGAATTGCTTGAGGACAAGCAATATGCTAAGCTTGGGGGAGTTGATACGTCTCAAATGTATCTACTTTTCCAAACACTTTTGATATTGTTTTGACCTCATTCTTGCATGATTTGAACTAAACTAACCCGGACTGGCGCTGTTTTCAGCAGAGCTGCCTGTATGGTTTTATTGTGTGCGGGAAAACGGATTTTTAGGTATCTCGGAAAATTCCACGAAAAATCACAGAAAATCCACGCACCCGAAGGAACCCGGAGCCAGAAGAGGGGCCAGAGGGGGGCTAGGGGGGGGCCCAAGCGCCCTGGTGGCGCGGCCCACCCCCTCGCCGCGCCGGGGGGTCGCCTGGGTGGGCCCCACCTCCCCTGGTGCCCTACTTTGACCCGTATTTTAGCTCGTGACGGAGAAATCCCAGATCAGAAGTTCTTTTCCCAGTTTTCGTCGTAGAGCCGCCGCCACCCTCTGGTCTTCTTCGGGAGGGCTAATCTGGAGGCTGAATTGGCCTCTGGAGAGGGGAGATCGTCGCCATCGTCATCATCATCACCACTCCATCATCCCACCATGACTTCTCCTTCCATGTGTGAGTAATCCCCTGCTGTAGGCGAAGGGGATGGTAGGGATTGGATGAGTTAGATCATGTAATAGTTTGTCAGATCGTTGGGGGCATGTTGCCTATCATCTACTATGGTGTTTATCATCTTTGCTTCAACTCGTTATTCTTAATGCTTGTCACTTAGGACCCGAGTGCCATGATTTCAGATCTGAACCATATGTGTTTGCATGAATATATTTGTGTTCTTGATCCTATCTATGAGTTGTTAGCACCTATTACGGTTCGGAACCGGCGATCCCAAAAGTGACAGCTTGGGACACCAAAGGGGATGGTCCGTAGTTTGAGGATTACATGTATCCATTGAGTTCATTGCTTTGTTCCGATGCTCTTTGACAGGAGCACCTTAATCTCCATAAGTTCCTTTTGGCCCCGTTCGTAGCGGGATGGTAGGACAAAAGATGTTGTGCAAGTTCTTATTGCAAGCACGTACAACTACCTACGGGATACATGCCTAATGTTTGATATTTGCCTAGATGATCATTACTCTTCCGTGTGCCTTGCCCCAAGTTGGAATCATGATATATCTCATCCATGCAGCGCCCAACCATCCGTCTCCCTAGCCTACAGTGTTTTAAATCCTGCTGGTTACTAGTTGCTACTTTTGCTATTTACTCTCGCTATTTACTTTTGCTGTTTACTTTTACTATCACTCTCATCACTATCATATCACTGTTACCACTTATCTTTTGTTGCAAGTAACTATATTTCAGGTGCGGTTGAATTGACAACTCAACTGTCAAAGCTTATAAATACTCTTTGGCTCCCCGTGTGTCGAATCAATAAATTGGGTTATTCTTACCCGCGAAGACTATCTCGATCCCTTACGGTTGAGGGTTATCAGCTCACAATGGCCCTCGGGAATCGTGAGCACCCTGGACGAACACGAGGCACGCCAGGCTCCAATCCGTGGAGTGTTGGGTTTTCGGACGCAGGCAGTTACAAATGCCACGAGAGGAGGAAGAAAATGCAGCAGACCGAACTGCAGGCGCTGCACGCCAGAATACAAGCGATAGAGGAACGAGAAGCAAATCGGGACAAAAGAACTGCCGAAGTTTCCCCCGAAGCTACCCCGCCATCTCAGCGGAGAAGCAGCGTGGCTTCCACCGAGCTGCTTCAGCCGGAGCATGTCTTGACGGCTACTGCCAGCTATCCCGTGGATGCTATCACGGAGGTACAAAATTGTCACCTTATGACGCAGATGATAAATATGAAGGTCAAGGCGGCTGCTGGCTCTGTTTATCCTACTGGACCCGGCGCAACTTTTCACTACCGGCCGATTCCAGAAGGATATGCTAGGGTGATGGTGGATGAAATAACGGAGGGATTTGAGGACCTCCAGCTTGACCACCCTACCGGTGAAGGGGAGACTCGATTGGGTTCTTCACTGAAGACTCCGTGCCTATGGCGGAAGGACCTCATCAACATTCTCAACTGGACGCCTCCGCCTCCTCCTCCTCCTCCAGCGAGTCAGGGCACTCCACCTCCTCCACCGCCTCCTCCTCCGGCGAGTGACGATCAGGGCACTCCGGCTCCTTCTCCGGCGCGTGGCGACACTTCGCCTCCTTCTCCGCCTGCGCCGACGCGCCCGAGCAGCCAGCCTCCTCCTTCTCCGCCTAGTCAGCAAGGGCAGAAGAGACCTGCC
Organism: Secale cereale; assembly: GCA_902687465.1. Lineage (NCBI taxonomy): Eukaryota > Viridiplantae > Streptophyta > Magnoliopsida > Poales > Poaceae > Secale > Secale cereale. Next base: position 787,833,620 of record LR738714.1, on the reverse strand, counting down.
GCTGCTCTGGCTGCTCCTTCTCCGGCGCGTAATCAAGGAAAGAAGACAGCCGCTTCGTCTGGTCTGCCGGCGTCTAGCAGTACAGCCAGAGGCGGGAGGCAATACAGATTCGGTCCTTCTCTCACGCCTCTAGAGAAGTTACCATACAAGAGGTCCGACGAGGAAAACACGAAGATCGCTGAAGGCGAAGTGAAGGACTGGCTTGAAGGGTTGAAAGCACAGAGACATCCACCTCCGGAGGAGAAGATAGATCCGATGAAAGCAAAGCGCACTCTTGCTGCCCTTAAGAAACCAGCGAAAAGTCAGCCGAAAGACAACTATGATCGCATTATTGAAAAGTCATTTCACGAAGCGAAGCGGTCGGGAAGTACTAAAAGTGATCAAAGGTTAGCAGAAGGACGAGCTGGGAAACAAATTGCCTAGCTCGGCGAACAAGCGGACCAATCATGCCCCCCGCTCAAGGTGTCTAGCGACATGGTCGCTAATGATCCGAGGATGGTGCCCGGTTATAGCAATCTTGGAGATTACCTGCCCGACGATGTACATTATGATTTCTTGGAGGTGTAGATACAAAGATACGAGTACAGGAAGCCACTCGTCAAAGATGAAAGATCTCTATCAACGATGATGTGAAGATTGCATGATTGGTACTTGAAAATCTGCAGAGAGTCTGGGGAAGGGATAGTTTGTATGTGAGAGTTAAACCGGAGCATGACCTCGTTGGAATTGAACTGTTGCCTATTCCATTTGAGGAGTTCTATCAGTTTTTCAATCAATTGGCCCTCGATAAAGCAACGGTCACCTGCTATTGTCTGTAAGTTTAGTACTACTTCTGTCATTAAGTCTCTCTATATAACTCAGCTCTTTCATTGCATGTATTTATAATTATCCTCACTATATTATGCAAATTGAAGATCGTCGAATTGAAGAAAACACAAGTCGGTGATATAGGGTTCATTAACACTTATCTCATAGATGCAACTGAGATTGAATTTCGTGCCTCAGATACCGAGGCCAACTTGCTACGATCATTGGTGGTAAATGAAAACAAAGATATAATACTCTTTCCTTACAACTTCAAGTGAGTGTTACTGTCTTGTCCATATTCGTTTCCCTTATATATTAGTCAAGGTTATAGTAATGTAATTGATGAGTTCATGCATGCGTGCGTAGGTTCCACTATATTCTCCTAGAGATTAAGCTTGAGCAGGGAGTAGTAACTGTCTTGGACTCTAAACGAAAAGATCCCAAGGAGTATGCGGACATGACTGAAATGCTCGAGAAGTAAGTTAAATCGATCATTATCCACCATGCATATCAGCAACTTTGTTCATTTCTGATATCAAGTAATTGTTTTCTTTGTCTGGCAGGGTTTGGAAAAAATTCACCAAAAAAGCTCCGGGACTGGCGAAGAAGCTGGAATTTAGACACCCGAAAGTAAGTACTATATAGTAGCATGTTCCGCGCATCTCCTATTGATTCAAGCGCTAGTTTCATCAATACCATTTGGCATTCTTGCTTATCAGTTTGATTGACCTCTATTTCTTGTAAAGTGGTTGTGGCAGGAACAAGGGAATGATTTTTGTGGATACTACATTTGTGAGTCCATCCGCCACACGACCTGTGAGCAGGGCTACTCTGAAGCACAATTTGAAGTGCGTAAGCAATTAATAATATTCACAATTTTATTTCATTACCATCATTTGTGTTGAGTTTCATTTATTCATATATATATATATATATATATATATATATATATATATATATATATATATATATATATATATGTATGTATATATCTATGTATGTATTGACCCCCTTCTTCAAATTAGATCTTTCGGATGCGGAATGAACTCCTAGCACCAGATCGTCTGCGAGCAATTCAAGAGGAATTGGCGTCATTCTTCCTTGAACACGTGATCGCGCCAGACGGAGAATACTATGTGGACCATGCGTCCATCGTATAGGAGATTATATTTGTAAGATATAATTATTGTATATATGTACCCGTAGTGTCGGATAGATATACGAGAACTTGTTGTTCGACCAATCCCTCGAAGAAGGAGAGGTGGTAGATATTACTTCTCTCTGTATGCATATATATGTTGATTACGATCTTCTGTTTCCTTCGTTTGCTTACTAGCTAGCTAGCTAGCGTGTCTAGTCCTCTCTATACGTATGTGTAGTACGTAGCGTCGACCAAGCACGGACATAAGAGAGGACACTTCTCTCTATTAATTAGCTAGCTAACACAATATATGAAACACCTAAATTAACCCCCCAAAACCTCCAAACCCCCCCTCCCCTTTCAAAAAAAACAAAAACCACAGCCACAGAAATACTGACGCGTGGATGCCTTTTGGTCCCGGTTGGTGCCACCAACCGGGACAAAAGGCCCTCCTGCCTGGGCTCCACGCACAGGCCACGTGGAGACCCATCTGCCCCGGTTCTAGATTGAACCGGGACTAAAGGGCTAGGGCATTAGTACCGACCCTTTAGTCCCGGTTCAAGAACCGGGGCTAAAGGCCCTAACGAACCGGGGCAGATGTCCCTTTATCTACTAGTGGCATTGGCTCTAATTTATTGCAACTTTAGTGGCAATTCTCCGAGGGATGAGCAGAAACATTAGTCCCTTAATTGGTAGGTATAGATATACATATGTATACATAGCCGCAACTATACTTCGCAACAATACGTAGCTGATGCGCATGAAATAGTCCAACATAGAACTACATTGCATGCTAGCGATACTCCTCCTTATTTTGCCATGTACATCAGATACTATAAGATGTATACATTGCATACATGTGAAAGAAAATACAAGCAGCGCTGTCCGTCAATAGATACTATAATTGAGTAGTCCCTGCCAAAAGACAGTAGAGTAACTGAGCCGTGGCTGCCAAAAGACAATCCCTACCAAAAGCCAGTAGATTAATTATGCCGTACCCACCAAAAGTCAGTAGAGTAATTGAGTCGTGTCTGCCAAAAGATAGTCCCTGCCAAAAGCCAGTAGAGTAATTGTGCCATACCTGCCAAAAGCAAGTAGAGTAATTGTGCCGTACCTGCCAAAAGCCAGTAGAGTAATTGGAAAGTACTTGCCAAAAGGCTCCCTGAAGGAGCCTCAGCAGTTGAGCTTTATAACATGCGCTCCTCTCCTATCCTCGCTCACTCCATCATCGCCGTAGAAATCACGACCCCCTCCCCCCGGCGCGTACTCTCCCTCAAGTTATCCCACCACTCCTATCGGAGTCACCGCATTGCCATTGCGGCCGCCACAATCATGACCCAGCTCAATCCCCATCTCACCTCCATGGAGGCCGAGGTAAGTCCGCCCCTCACCTCTATAGCCATCGTGTTATTGAGGGGAGGGACTTATCATGCTGTACATGGAGGTGATGTGGGCGTTGCGCCGGGTCCTGAGCATGGCAGCCTCCATAGTTAGTCACCATTAATGAAGAGACTGGAGTGCATCTGTACATGAATGGATCAACTACCTTAGTGTTGATGGATGGAAGCTAGGCTACCTAGGCATATTATAGTGGGAGCCATCAAACTCAGTTAAAGCAAATGTGTTGCAAAGATAAAAAACAAGGCAAGTATTTATATCCATCTAAATGAAGTCAACTACACATATAAATATAGTTTTCTTTGCACATTGTTTCTCTCGTGTAGGAGGATGTTAGTTTGGCAATTGCTCAAGAAAATCTGCAAGCTTTGGCAACACAAATTATACAACAACCTTTCCTAAGTTGAGCTTCATCCATAGTTGGTGATCCAATACATCCCGAGAAAACTGAAAACTTATATGAATGCCTTTCTGTGTTCCTTGTTCTCAGCAAAAGAGCTGAAAAAGGTTTTGCTTGTGATGTGCCCTAATAGATCGCGGGCATTGATGGTCTTACAACAGGATTTACGAAGAGCACTGGGGCTTAATTGGTGACACCATCCCCAATGAAGTTCTCGGCTTTCTAAATGTTGTTATCTGTTGTAGTTCACCCACGGATCGACCACATCACAACATGACAAACGAGAACAAAAATTGTAGCCAAGGGCCCTTGTCGTGCCTTTTTTCTCTGTCTTTATTTCTTTTTTTTTCTTTATTTCTTCCCGGTACAATCTTTTGTTACAGCCTGGCCGACTGGTGTATATATATACACACACACACACGCAGCCTCCGCCACCATAAGCATGTCTTAATTGGAAGCAAACTCGGCCATGCAACTAGTATTATCTTAAACATACTTTGTTCTAATGTAAGTCTTACTTAGTAACTTTGTACTCGCAGTTGCTTAATTTATATGTTTTGCAGAGGAGACTTCGGTCTTACTGTTAGTTCCACGTGGAGTTTAACATTGACCGAGTAGCTTGGGAAATCCAAACAGAAGTCTGGTTCCTCTGGAGGGTCTTGTGGATAGTCAAGCTTCTCAGCCTTTTCCTTTTATAGTTGTTTGTACTTAGACAGGTTTATACTTCCTTACTTTTCTGACTTTTTATGTTGGGTCATGAGACTCATGTTTGTAATTTCATGTTACGTATGGCTCTTTTGAGCCTTAACTATACTTGAGTTGTAGAGTTATGTTTGGATCGAGTTTGGATGGGTGTTTGACGATCAATTCGATCCTCTCGTACTTACATCAAAGGAAAAGAAGCCTTCTTTTACGCGCCTACACCGCCGCCCTCAAAACCAGTTGGAATGGCTAGACACCCATCCGAACATGCATGGAACAAAAGTTCTTCTCCATCCACAGATGCCATAGAGCCTTGCAGCCAAGACCCTGGAATCAGGCGTGCAACACCCTAAAGCTTTTGCTCCCTTACCAACAAGGATAAAATTCGACAAGTCGTGGCGACTTCGGCTAGAAATTTCAGTAACATAACGCGTCGCACGGATCAAGAAGCGCGTCCACAACATCACTACATGAGTGAAACACAGTTTTGGCCTAGTTGAAATGCATGGCCGAGTGCATCTTCCGGTCTGGCTATAAACTTCGGCTGCATAACACGTCCACAACGACACTACATGAGTGAAAAGAGATTTTGGCTGGTAGGAAGGATGGATTAGAAAAGCTATTTTGCACCAAACATGTCAGCATGGTTAATTATAGCCGCAGAGTTGCCTTCATAAAGTTCTACATGCCAGATTATTAAGAAGCTTTGTTACTAGCCCATTTGATTTTGAATCTGTGCTAGTGGTGTCATATAAATCCAATCTAGTACAGTAGTTCCTAACTACTATTGTGAATAGGGTTAATCCCTAATATATAAAAAAAAACTCTCTCTCTCTCTTTCAAAACAAAATTATATCTGAGCTTCTTAGTACTGAATAACTTACCGTTGAAAAATGGGTAAGTAGTCCTGCATGCATGCGGGCACTGAACATGTTCATATGCTTATGCTTTCCTTTTGGCCTAATCTACATATTCTCAACTAGGAAGTATATATCTATCATGAAATCAGGTCATATCACTACTAGAGAAAATGCTGTTAGTGGCTCACCTATTTTGGCCATTAATGGCGCACTATAGGTGCGCCACTATTACCACGCCACTAGTAACAAATACTAATGATGCATCTCTGGTGCGCCATTACTATCCGAGACACTAATGGCGCACCGAAAGTGCGCCATTACTAGGCATCGAAGTGTGCCACTGATGTTACTCCAAAGGAGCCATGCGTACCTTGTGCTCTGGGTTACTAATGGCGCACTTTCTGATAATGTGCCACTGTTGTGTTTATCTCAGTGCGCCACTACTATGAATATTAGGAATTTTTTTTGCTTTTCTGATATTTGCACAGGTTACAAAATACAATACAACACAGAATATAAACAGCACAACATATAAACAGCAGATTTATCGAATACCATAGGAGATTAGTCTCCGAATACAATTCATCATATTAGTCTCCGAATTCAAAATACCAAACAAAGTTAGAACATTACAAGTCTCGAGACCGCGAGTAGTGAGTTTGTCTTCACATTACAAGTCGATATCTAAACTACCATCACATAGAAGAGGGTTTCGGTCACTGAAAGAGCTATATATCGACTAGGGGGGGGGTGAATAGGCGATTTTATGGAAGTCTTCAAAACATGGAAGTTTCAAAGACAAACGATAGAACCGATCCTATTTATATGCAGCGGAAGGTAGACTATACTAGACAAGCCATAGTAAAGTATTCAATGAAGTGAAAGCATGAAGACTAATAGCAGCTAGGCAATATGGATCGGGATGGAAGATTGTATGAAGCCAGTCAGAACAAGAAGTCGCACAGTGAAGTCAATCATATAGGGCAAGCAGACAATGACTTCACAAAGACAGATAGTAAATAAAGAGAGGGAAGGGATAGAACCAGTAGCTTGGGGAAGACAGTGATTTGTTAGACCTGTTCCAGTTGCTGTGACAACTGTACGTCTGGTTAGGGAGGCTGAGATTTAACTCAGAAGGCCGCGTCTTCACCTTATTCTCCTTGAGCTAAGGACACATAGTCCTCGCCCAATCACTCTGGTAAGTCTTCAAGGTAGACTTACAAACCTTCACAGACTTCGTTCACCGGCGATCCACAATGACTGTTGGATGCTCAGAACGCGATGCCTAACCGGCTGGAGGAATCACAGTCCTCAAGTGTAACAAGTCTTCTGATCACGCAGACAGAAAGACTTCAGTGATGCCTAACACTCTTTGGCTCTGGGTGTTTGGGCTTTGTCCTCGCAAGGATCTCTCTCTCAAATGCTTCAGAGGTGGGTTGCTCTCAAACGACAAAAGCCGTGTAATAACTCTGAGCAGCCACCAATTTATGGTGTAGGGGGTGGGCTATTTATAGCCACTAGGCAACCCGACCTGATTTGTCCGAAGTGACCCTGGGTCACTAAGGAACTGACACGTGTTCCAACGGTCAGATTTCAAATACAGCGGCACCTTTACTTGGGCTACAAGTAAAGCTGACTCATCCAGCTCTGGATAAGATTTGCTCACATTGTCTTCGCTCGAAGACATAGGATTTGGTTGAGCATCACTTCAGTCACTCAGACTTTGTTCACTTGGACCCCACTTAACATACGGTGGTTCCTATGACTCAACAAAGAAGAAAAGGAAACAATGAAACGTCTAAGTCTTCGCGCTCCATAGTCTTCACACAATGTCTTCTCTCGTCATAGTCTTCAATATGAATATCTTCATATACCACCAGTGTCGTCAATGTCTTCATACATTTTTAGGGGTCATCTCCGGTAGGTAAACCGAATCAATGAGGGACTACTACCCGTGTTATCCTGCAATTCTCACAAACACATTAGTCCCTCAACCAGGTTTGTCGTCAATACTCCAAAACCAACTAGGGGTGGCACTAGATGCACTTACAGTCTGCCCCTTTTTGGTGATTGATGACAAACTGGTTGAAGTTTTCAACGGGGATAATAGTATGTGAAATTGTAAAGGATAAAGGTATTGTCATCATAAGTAGCAAAAGGCTCCCCCTAAAGATGTGCATATAATTAATTTGCTTTTGAATGCAAATGCACATGGCAGGTTGTACTTGTGGAGATCCTCATCAACTTATGAAGACAATTCATCATGCACAATTGATATGTCGAATATAATGATATGCATAATGAGAAATGGACGTCTGCAGAATGAATAAGTGCGGAATTTATCATCGCATTACAGAGTATCAGAAAACGTAGCAGACGACCATCAAGTTTAAGTGTTACAACTCAAAGAACCAAATGTAACAAAAGCGAGAGTTGTAAACACTAGACAAAATATAAAGCACACGCCCATATGGACCCGCTTGAAGACTATCAACTCATATGCTTCTCCCCCTTTTGTCAGTAAGGACCAAAAAGGTTTGAAGACACAGAGCCTCTATTCGTTCCCAGTTGGAGTAGGAGAAGATGCAGGGTCGGTGTTGGTGTTTGGTGGTGCAGTAGTACTTAGAGCAGTGTCGACACGCGCTGAAGGAGGAGGTGGTGAGGTAGCATCATCTTGATCACCGATCACTCTGGCATCCACCGTAGCAGCGAAGGAGGAATAGTCAGAGTCTTCAAGAGACGGAGTTCGACGCAAAACAGCATTCCTTGGGGGAGTGTTGTCAAACTTGAATCTTTCAGTGAAGCCATCCTCCTGAAGATCTGCTTCAGCACTCAGCAATGTCAAACTCTTCCATGACCTCCGACAGGTTTCATGAGCAACAAAGGCATTCTTGGTGGCAAGGTTGCGAATACGATTGACGTCCACCAAGAGGCTTTGCATCTGACGCTTCAGCCAGTAGTGATGCTTATCCTATTTCTGATGTAAGGCAACTAGAAGTTCTCGTTCATTGAGAACACGAGATCGCTTCCGAGGCCTTTGGGCAATGGTGCTATCAGTAGCTTCAGCCTCTGCATGGTGAGGCGAGCGAGTATGTCCAGCCAGAGGATAAACACGAGTGACTGCTGGAACTCCTTCAATGGGCTGAGTGAAGCTTTTGTGATCAGCATTGTGAAGACAAACATGCTCTTTGGCAGGCTCTTGGTATATGGCTTCAACTGACATATCAACCTCTGGCAAGAATATGAGATGGTTGCGAGCAGAGGGCTGATAGTTGATGGCTGAGTGAAGCTTGATGAGACGCATGACCCATCAAGCATAGAACTTAAGTCCAAAGAGATCAGAGCCTGATACAGCCAACTGCCTGATAAAGAAGTCTTGAGCATTGAAGCTGATGCCATTGAAGATATAGAAGACCAATGTCTTCATTGTTCCTTCAAGTTTGGCAGATGAAGAGTGTTCTTTGACATGCCATAGAGTTTGCCTAATGATATGATATATAGTGCGTGGCAGATACTCAAGGTCTTCAACAAAGAACTCCTTTGGGTACTCAGCATCGAGTGGCAAGGGCTTCATCATGCTCAGCATTTGGCTCATGTTGGGCTTTGGCTTTTGAAAGAGACTCTCCAAAGCTTCGCAGTGTCGTTGACAACCAAGTTCATATAGTTCTCCTGGAGTGGGTAGGCCAGTTAGCTCAATGAGATCAAAGGCTTTGGCATCATGATGGACATTTCCTGTCATCCACTCAAGGACCCATGTCCTCGGATCCCTGCTGTAGCCGTGAATGTGGAGGGTTGCATAGAATTGCAGAAGCAGCTCTTCATTCCAATGCTCTTTATCAGTCACAAAGTTCAGCAAGATAGCATCACGGAAGCAATCAAGGGCTTCTTCAAGGCAAGGCAACCCAGTAATGGCTTCAGTGTCAAGGTGCATATGTGGGAAGATGCGCCCTTGATCATAGAGAACACGTGAATAATAGCTGCGTTGTTGATAGCTCTAGAACATATCTGATGAAATCCTTGGTTTAGAACAGGGGTTCTTGGCGCTATCAAAGAAAGTGTTGTGCGCAATGAAGCCATTAGCATTGAAGGACCCTGGCGAAGTGGCAGTACCTGGAAACCTGTGCAGTCTTGGCTTTGGCTTCTGAACCTGAGGCATGTGCTCGACGTGGTAATCAAATTGAGGACCAGCAGTAGGCGGACCAGCAGCAGGCGGAGGAACCAGAATAGGCCATTTGACAGTGATGAGTTGGTCATCTTTGCTGTATGCTTGCTTGATAGTATGTGGCCTTGGAGGCGGAGCAGGAGGAGTGGCATTGACTTCAGGCTGCTGATTTGCGTCAGGTGCAACATTGGCTTCAGGTGCTATCACTTTAGGCACCACATTGAATTCAGGCGCCACATTAGCTTCAGCCATGACAATGTCATTGGCTTCAGTGGTGGTGTTGGTGGCAGCCTCCGAATATGTAACCTCCACTTCAGAAGCTGGAGGGTCGGACACGTTCTCCTCGATAACAACTTGGTTGGCAGGGGGTGTGGCAACACATGCTTCTTCTTCTTCTCTTATTGGTTCTACATCGGCTGATGCAGCCGGAATATCTTCAGCCGCTTTGGCTTCAGACTCAGGGATGTTCACAGTAGGAGAGGCTTCAGGAGACACTTGGCGTGAAACAGATTGGCGCTCATCTCCTTCTGGAACACTTGATTGATCGACTTGAGGCCTTGGTCCTTTGCGAAGCCTGCGAAACACTGGCGATGCTCGTGGAGATGGAATTGGTTGTACCTCAAAGTCTTCATCGTCAACCACTGGAGTGGTGACCTGTGTTGGGGGAGTAACTGGTGTATCTTGTGGGTGATCAGCCCATGAGTCATCCTGAGCAATTGGCGTCAATGGACGACCAATGCTGATGCGTTCGCTGTTCGTGAGAACAGGCGATGATACCACATTGTATTCGATCTGAGGAAGGATTCATCATCTTCAACATTGTCGTGAGGACCAATGTCTCCAGCTGCGGTGGGGTCAACAGCTGGAATGTCTTCAGGGGCCTCTGTGGAAGCAGGCTCATGAACAGTCAAACGACGTTCTAATTGTGCAGATGCAGGACGAGCAACAAAAATTGGCTCGATGACAAGGGGCTCTGTGGGAGCAGCCCGGACCTTCTTGATCTTGCGCTTCTTGGTGGGTGGAGCATCATCAGTGGTGTTCTTGCGCTTGCGGGCTTCAGCTTCAGCGACCTTTGTCTTCTTGAGTTCTGAAGCAACCGTGGGGACCTTAGGCTTCAAGCCTGTCATGCTGGCAGGGAAGACAATGCGAGGTTCTTCCTGCCTTGATTCTTCAGCTGGGGCCACAGTTGGCTTCTTCTGCTTGGCACCTATCCCGGGGTCGATGCCAGGACGCCCAAGAGCCTTGCGCTTCTCAGCTTCATTGTAAGCTTGAACACACTTGGCAGCCAAAGCCTTTATGCGCTCCCGAGAACCTTTAGCTTCTTCACGCTTCTTGTGAAAGGCTTCCTTGAGCTCATGCATCATGACTTTGAAATTCTGGATATCTTGGACACTGAGCTTGGCCATATTCTTCTTGAACTGAGCCTTTTCAAAATCAATCTTATGCTTCAGCTCAACAATGTTCTGAGCAAGAGCTAGCTCAGAAGCAATGGCATCATTGAATGAGACGCTCAGGCCAATCGGAAGTTGTAGATCATCGCAACTGAGATTGGGGGTGTCAAACCACTCATCAATGAAGTTATTGATGACTGCCCCATCAAAGAGAGGCAAGTCATTGAAGATTTCTGCATCGTCCTTGCTCTTTATCAGTTGCTCAAGAGCGTCATCAGCAAGATCTTCATCACTTGACAAATCAGTGGAGCCATTATCATTCCTTAGAACTGCAGCAGGAGTCAGAGCAGGACTGGGGTTGTGCATGGGCTTCTTCTTTGGCTTCTTCGGCTTGGAGATGCGAGAGTGATCTTCAGACTGCACACTTGGTGCAGGTGGAGCAGTGGCCAAAGGCTTCACTCTTGAAGCTGTTGGTGGAGTGGAAGGCTTTGAAGCCTTGGATTTCTTCTTCTTCTTTGGCTTCGGAGGTGCAGGCGCTTCATTAGAGTCAGCGTCGTCTGCAGGTTGATCCACATCGGCCCCTTGAACCCTTATATGAGAGATGAGACCTTCTAAGTTGTAGAAGGGCCCAACAAGATTGGGTTCAGCTTCACGTGTGCCATCGGCACGAGGCGCAGAGGGTCCAGGGTTGAAGTCTAATCCCCAAGTTTTCTTGTTTTCCTTGGCCGAGTTCTTGGCATACTGGAGGTTGCGCTTGAACAGATTGTCGTCACGACACCATAGCAATGATGATGGGTCGGCATCAGCTGGTTGTGGCCCTCGGACCATGCAAGGATAGAAGCCTTACGCAATGGCTTCAGCTCTGGACCCGGATGGAAGATTTTTGTACAAAATGTCCCCCCATGGTCGCTTGATGGCATTCTTCTCAGCATACTCCTGGGTCACAAACCTGTACTTGAACCATTATTCAGCCCAATATATTCGATCCATTGGATTCGAGTTTTTCTCTGATTGTAGTCCTCCTCTGGATCAGTCTTGTACATTTCATAGAGGTCAGGAGGCAAATCGCTGGAGGTGTTTCCACGGTGATGTCTGCCACCCTTCCTAACAGATTTCTCAGTTGTCATTGGGTTCAAACTGAAAGGCTTCAACACTGTCAAAGGCTTCCGTCTGCTGGTCAGACAGGAACTGGCATCGGGAGAGTTAATGTGATGCTGTAAGAATTCTGCAAATGAATGCGGACTATGAGAACCAAGGGATTCTCCCACGGACATGTACCTATGACAGAATTAGAGATGCGAGGGAAGGGGAAGAGGTCATATGCATTCTTAGAAGATTCTGAAGATAAATCAGTTTTGAAGACATTGACCTCATAGCGCGAAGACATTCACTTATATGTTGAGAGTTGGTTCCAGATTTGTACGAATCCAAGAATAGGTACAAGTGAGGAATCTAACTATGTGTGAAGCATAAGTGAATATACTAGGCAAAGTATGAGATGCAGACAGGATAGGTCCAAATATGTGGAGGCAGAAACTTCTTATGGTAGAAAGGATGAATCTATCGGATCAAGAAGATGGTAAAAAGAGGGTTTTAATTTACCACACGATGAACTGCTAGATGGAGACAAAGTGGAGGCCGAGTAGTTCGATCTTCCGTGCCCTAACTTGGCGACGGAGGACACCTACGGCGGCGGCGGACAAGACGATGTCTGCGGCCGGCGTGAAGACGACGTCGACGAGGTCGCGGCAGCTAAGCGCTTTGTCGCCGGCATCGTCGAGAGCTAGCGGTGCTGCTAGGGTTTGTCGAGGTGGAGAGGTGGTAGAAGAGTTTTTGACCGTGATGGGACGGGCATTTATAAGGATGGGAGATGGCACAGCGCAATTACGCAGGTGCTCCTGGCGGTTCACATCTGAGGGACACGTGGCAGACGTGCAACACATGGGGAGTTGTTCCATGTGGCCACGCACGCCTGGACTGTCGGGGTGGTCATTCCGGCTTCTCTGAGTTTCAGGCAATAAGGATTGAGCATTAAAAACAGATTTAATGTTTGTCTCTGTATCTTCTGCTGACAAGGACGCAGAGAAGACATTCGACGGTTCCAACAGAATGCATATGATTTGGATAGATAGAGTTTGAGGAAGAAAGCATAGGGAGGTTAGGGTTCGATCACATTCACTTAGTTCAAAAGATTCAAATAAGAATACATAGCTATAAGTGAATGCTGTAGAGGACATAACACATGTCTATATATACTTTACTTCGTGTGTTCCACATCTAAGTCATCAACATGCATAAGTGTTAGGATGTGTGCCTGATTACAGGACATTCGAGGATTCCAAGATATTTAGCTCACACCGCAACTTGCAAAACCTTTTCTCATCCAAAGGCTTTGTGAAGATATCTGCCAGCTGCTCTTCAGTGTTGACGTGTATGATGTCAATATCTTCCTTCATGACATGATCTCTGAGAAAGTGATGACAAATTTCAATGTGCTTTGTCTTCGAGTGCTGAACTGGGTTGTTGGCAATCTTGATGGCGCTTTCATTGTCGCAATAGAGTGGCACATGCTTCAGATGGACACCATAGTCCTTGAGAGTTTGCTTCATCCATAGGAGCTGAGCTCAGCAAGATCCAGCAGCTGTCGGTGTACTAAGGTAGGGGTACCTCAGTACCCCAACTTGTGCACGGGCAGTTGCAACTTCCCGCGGCAGGGTTTACCGCGTGCTCGCCAGAGACCTTCCTGCTCCCTATTAAACCATCCAAAAACAAAGTATACAAGACATAAGATCGAGACCCCGGCAAGAGGAGCTTGCCGGGAAGGCCGTACCAGGCTCAAGACTGCCCCACTAGTACAAGACCCTGGCAAGAGGAGCTTGCCAGGAAGATTAGAAGACACGCCCCGGCGCTATATGCGCCCCGGCAAGGGCCCGGGGAGCGGCAAGCTCCCGGGTCCGGCAAGATCAAGGCCCCGGCAAGGTGCTTGCCGGGAAGGCTGCGCTGTGTGCCCGCGCTCCAGCTCATCGGCCCACGTGTCGCCCTGGGGCCTATCCAGGGACGCGTGGCGGATGGCTGTGCAGCCTGGGGTACACGGTGGCACTCCACGGCGGTGGATCCATCGCCGTGGCGGACGGAGACGCCAGGGCGGGAGCTTTTGGGGTCGACGGCGACGGGCATTAAATGCCCTTGTCCCCCACTGTCAAAGTAGGTATAGATCACTGTTCTGCACTGTAGCTCCACTGTTCCCGTACTGTTGCAACTACCACCTCTTTTACGTTTTTACCCCTTTCTCCTACGTTGACACCTGTCGGTGACCCCTTGCACTATAAAAGGAGGCCCATGCACAACGTGGAGGGGTTCGGAACCTAGATCACTCTCACGCTCGGTGTAGCTGCTTCTTCAAGCTCCCGAGCACTCAACTCAATACACAACCAAGCAGGAGTAGGGTTTTACGCGTCTACCGCGGCCCGAACCTGGGTAAAACTGCCCGCGTGCTCGCTACGATCTGCTCTTTGTACTCCCTCCACCCTCGTACCGCACAGACAAGGGGCTCCGGTCCCATAGGTGTTCGTGGCGGACAGTTTCCCCCGACATCTTTGGCGCGCCAGGTAGCGGGCGTCGAGGTTGTGCGAACCTGATCCGGCGTTCACGCGGGTGCATTCTTCATCAACCTCTCCGATTTCATCAACTTCACCAGCGACAACTCCATGGCCCCGAAGAAGAAGGCTTCGGAGGTCGGAGGCCCGTCTGCATCTCACCCGCCGCCACCGGAGCCAACGGTGGGCGGGGGAGATGCTGTCGGAAGGGTGGTTGTCGGCGAGGACACTCACGGCGCCACCAGATCCAAGAACAGGACGGACGACCGAACCTCGGTCTCCGTGGACGCTCCACGTCCATCTCAGCACACGACGACCCAGCAGCGCCATACCACGGGAGGTGGTCTCCGCTTGCTGGGGCCAGGCCAAACCGGAGGCTCGCGGGACGCCCCGGACCCCCGTCCGGGCACAAGCAAGGCGAAAGCGCCGGCGCGGGACCCCGCTCCTTCTAACGTTGTTAGAAGTCCGAGCGTATCCCGCTCCTCGCACCGCTCTCCCGCGTTCCCCTCCACTCCAGCAGAAGCGCTCGCAAGAGCGCAACTGCTCCTCGACTTTCCTCCAGCGGCCGACAAGGCCGAAGAATGGAGGGCTACCATCCGAAGCCTGATAGACTTCGCCAACAACGATTCTCCACAGCAGCCGTCGACCTCACGGCCGCGGCAAGCTGAGAAGACGAAGGCTGTCGGCGACAAGACTGCCGGGGATGCGACAAGCGTGCATTCCCCGCCGCAGAAGCAGAAGACGCCGCCCCGCCGGAACAACGCTGACGACGGCTCCACAGCCTCGTCGGACCCGCGGGCCCGTCGGGACCAGCGCCAGGTCCTCGACGACCGGCGAGAAGAAGACGCTCGGACCACAATCGAGCGCCGCCGAGAAGCTCGGCGACAATCCGACAAGAGAGCTGGGAACACTGTCGACGCGCACGCGCCCGGTGAGCCAGGCGACTTGCCGTACGCGGCAGGCTGCCCTGCGTTCACCCGCGAGCTGCGTCGCGTCCAGTGGCCCAGCATGAAGAATTTTAAGCCCGACGTACCGGAGAAGTACGACGGCAAGACGCACCCCTCGGAATTCCTCAGCGTCTACACCATCGCAGTGCAAGCTGCCGGGGGGCGCGACGAGAAGATCTTGGCTAATTACTTCCCGCTCGTGCTAAAGCCGAACGTCCGTTCATGGCTCATGCACTTGCCGGAAGGTTCCATCTCTTCTTGGGCCGACCTCTGTCACCAGTTTGTTGGCGCCTTCACCGGCGGCCACAAACCCCACGGCCAGGAGAGCGATCTCCATATACTGGCCCAGAAGGAAGGCGAGACCCTGCGCAAGTATATCCAACGCTTCAGCCGGGTGCAGCACAACATCCCTGACGTCCACCCTGCCGCGGTTATCAGCGCGTTCCATCAGAACGTGCGTAACCGCCGCATGCGTGAGGAAATGGCGATGACGAAGATTCGGGATGTCAGCGAGCTCTACGCTCTGGCTGACAAGTGCGCGCGCGCAGAAGAGGGGAGGAGACTCCCCGGGGAGGATGCTGGCGCAGGAGGAAGCGACAGCGACAACGCCGCCCCGGCAAAGAAGAGCCGGCGGCGGAACAACAGAAAGAAGGGCAAGAAAGAGGTGCTTGCCGTCGAGAAGTCCGGCAAGGAGGCCCCCGCCAAGCAAGCGCAGGCTGGCGGCTCCGATAAGGAGCCTGCCCCTGCAGCGGCGGCCGACAAGCCGGGCAGCTCCGACAAGCAATACTGTAAAATCCACCGCACCAAGGGTCACGATCTCTCCAACTGCAAGCGCGTCGAGTATCTCGTCGAACAGCAGAAGGCTGAGTACGAGAGGCACGACAAGGAGAAGGCCCAAGGTGGCGGGGAGGAGACGAGCAAGAAGCGGCCGTTCAATGGCCGGGGAGGACGCCGCGGCAAGGCCAAGCAGCGGCAAGGAGATCGACCTCCCCGGGGCCGCGACAAGGATGAAGAGGACGACGATGAAGACATGGAGGACGAAGATAACAGCGAGCAGGAGTTCCAGAAGGCCACGGAGGTCCTGTGCGTCGACGGTGGCGCATCCCTGCACACCTCCCACCGCCAGCTCAAACAGTGGGTGCGTGAGGTGAACGCAGCGGAGCCGCCCGTGGAGTCGCGCAGGCTCCTCAAATGGTCCAGCACGCCCATCATTTTTGATCTTGAGGATCACCCTGACCGCACCACTGCGGTCGGGTGCTTGCCGATGCTGGTTTCCCCCACCATCCGCAACCTCAAGGTCACCAAAATGTTGGTTGACGGCGGGGCCGGGCTGAACTTGATCTCCTCCGCTGTGATCAAGAAACTCCAGATTCAAGATGGCGAGCTCGAAGAAACCGGTTCATTCCAAGGAATCAACCCGGGAAGGAGCAAGCCCAAGGGAAAGATCACTCTGCCGGTGACCTTTGGCGGGGAGCTCAACTTCAGGACTGAGCGCATCACTTTCGACGTTGCCGATATTCCATTGCCCTACAATGGAATACTTGGCCGTCCTGCCCTCGCCAAGTTCATGGCAGCTTCCCATTATGCTTACAACGTACTGAAGATGTCGGGGCCGATAAGCGTCATCACTGTCCACGGCGACAAGAAGGATGCGCTTGTCTGCGCCGACAAGATCTACCGGGAAGCAGCAGCTGCAACCGAGAAGGATACTCTTGCCGCTGAAGCTCCCGGGGGGACGAAGACGAAGACCAAGTCCGGCAAGTGCTCTGGGACCCACTCCGGCAACCGCACCTCTTCGGAGTGCTGCGCCGCCATCGAGGACGTTCCATCGAGCTCCACCGGCAAGAGTAAGAAAGGAATGGCCGCTCCTCCGGCAACCAAGAAGGTGTCCGCCAAGGAGGACGGCACTGGTGGTACCTTCACCATCAGTGCCACCCTTGACAGCAAATAGGAAAGCGCGCTCGTTGCCTTCCTGCGGGCGAATGTCGATGTGTTTGCCTGGCAACCATCTGACATCCCCGGTGTTCCCAGGAAGGTAATTGAGCACAAGCTTGCTGTCTGTCCTCATGCGCGGCCCATCAAGCAGAAAGTGAGGAAGCAAGCCGTGGAGCGCCAAGAGTTCATCAACGAAGAAATCAAGAAGCTAGAAGCAGCAGGCCTAGTTAGAGGTGTGATCCATCCGACGTGGTTGGCAAATCCAGTCGTCGTGCGCAAGGCCAACGGGAAGTGGAGACTGTGTATAGACTTCACTGATGTGAATAAAGCATGTCCCAAGGATCCATTCCCTTTGCCGCGCATTGACCAGATCGTTGACTCCACTGCCGGATGTGAGCTACTCTGTTTTCTTGATGCATACTCAGGCTATCATCAGATTTTCATGGCCAAGGAAGATGAAGAGAAGACTGCATTTATCACCCCATGTGGCACCTATTGTTTCATACGCATGCCATTTGGGTTGAAGAATGCGGGCTCAACTTTTGCAAGGGTAGTATACACTGCTTTTGAGCCACAGATCCACAGAAATGTAGAAGCTTACATGGACGACATCGTGGTGAAGAGCAAGAGCAAGGAAACCCTGATTTAAGATTTGGAAGAAACGTTTCAGAACCTGCGCAAGATACAGCTCAAGTTGAACCCCGAGAAGTGCGTCTTTGGAGTCCCCTCCGGCAAGCTTCTCGGGTTCTTTGTGTCACAGAGGGGGATTGAAGCCAACCCCGACAAGATTAAAGCCATCGAGCAGATAGAGGCCCCAAAGCGCATCAAGGATGTCAGGAGGCTTGCAGGTTGTGTGGCTGCCCTCAGTAGGTTCATTTCAAAGTCTGCGGAACGCGCCCTTCCTTTCTTCAAAATCTTGAAGAAGGCGGGTCCCATGAAGTGGACTCCGGAAGCGGAGGCGGCGTTGCAGGATTTGAAACGGTACCTGTCCTCCACTCCTATACTTGTCGCACCTAGACCACAGGAAAAGTTGTTGCTATACTTAGCGGCAACCAACCAGGTGGTTAGTGCTGCGTTAGTAGCGGAGAGGGAGTCCGACGAGGAGTTAGCACCACCGGCAAGCGAATCCAGCGACAAGTAGGGGGCTGATCCGACAAGCTCTGGCCCCGACAAGGAAGGCACTGCGCAGGAACAGGATGAGGTGCGGAAGAAGATGGTGCAGCGCCCAGTGTATTTTGTAAGTTCCCTTCTCCAGGGGGCTAGATCAAGGTACTCTGGTGTGCAAAAGTTGCTTTTCGGCCTCCTCATGGCCTCGAGAAAGCTGCGCCATTACTTCCAAGCCCATGAGATAACGGTGGTCACTCGCTTTCCGCTGAAAAGGATATTGCATAACACCGAAGCGACAGGCAGGATCGTTGAGTGGGCACTGGAACTGTCAAGCTTTGGGCTCAAGTTTGAAAGTACTTCAACCATACAGAGCCGAGCTTTGGCAGAATTCATAGCTGAGTGGACCCCAACGCCCGACGAAGAAGTTCAAGAAACAAGTACACCCGTACAAGAAGCGACAAGTGAATGGGTAATGTATTTTGACGGTGCCTTCTCGCTGCAAGGCGCCGGTGCTGGCGTGGTACTCATCGCACCCACCGGAGAGCACCTCAAATACGTTATCCAGATGCACTTTCCCAGGGAGCAAGCGACAAATAACACTGCTGAATATGAAGGCTTGCTCGCCGGCCTCAGGATTGCGGCCGAACTTGGGATCAGAAAGCTGATTGTGCGGGGAGATTCTCAGTTGGTGGTCCGGCAAGTCAACAAGAGCTATCAGAGCTCTTTGATGGAAGCTTATGTCGATGAAGTGAGAAAGCTTGAAGAGCACTTTGAAGGTCTGCAGATGGAGCACGTCCCGAGAGCTCAGAATGAAGTTGCAGATGGCCTTTCAAAGTGTGCCGCGATGAAGTTACCTGTGGAACCAGGGACCTTCTTGCTCAAGCTGACTCAACCATCCGTTACACCATCAATTGGACAGCCCAAGAAGAGGAAGTTGGTCTCCGGCGACTACTTGCCGGCGGATCTTCCAGAGCCCGCCGCCAAGGTCCCCAAGATCAACAACCAGAACGCTGAGGAACAGTTTGCTCCTGCAAGCCCTCGGGCATGTACAGTTGAAGCAAGTGTTCCCGACAAGCCTCGCCCCGGCGAGCTTGCCGGGGGACCGTCAGCTCCGGCAGAACCAGAGGTCCTTGCCGTAGAAGCTGAGGTTCCCGCAGCGGCCCTCGAGCCTTTAGTCCTTGCCGTTGAGCCTCGAGCTCCAGCATGGGCACAGCAGATAGTCCGTTTTCTGCAAACTGGAGAACTTCCCGACGACCCTCAAGAGATAGAGAAGATAACCAGGCAGTCAAGTATGTACCAGTTCGTGGATAACGAGCTGTACAGAAGAAGACTCAATGGTGTCAGGTTGAAGTGCATCTCCAGGGAAGATGGACAGAAGCTGTTGGCGGAAATACATGGAGGCATATGCGGCCACCACATTGGCGCAAGGGCGCTTGCCGGGAAAGCTTTCCGGCAAGGGTTCTTTTGGGAAGAAGCCCTCCAAGATGCAACTGCACTAGTAACCAAGTGTGAAGCGTGCCAGTTCCATGCAAAGCAGATTCATCAGCCAGCTCAAGCTCTCCAAACAATCCCTTTGTCCTGGCCCTTCTCGGTCTGGGGGCTCGATATCCTCGGCCCTTTCCCTCGTGCTGTCGGGGGCTTTGAGTACTTGTACGTTGCAATCGACAAGTTCACAAAGTGGCCAGAAGTGGAGCCGGTGAGGAAGGTGACAGCACAGTCAGCGGTCAGGTTCTTCAGGTCGATTGTTTGCCGTTTCGGGATCCCTAACAGGATCATCACCGACAACGGTACACAATTCACTAGTCGCACCTTCATGCAGTACGTCCAAGACCTTGGCGCCAAGGTCTGTTTCGCTTCTGTTGCTCACCCGAGGAGCAACGGTCAAGCGGAGAGGGCAAATGCTGAAGTGCTGCGCGGACTCAAGACAAGAACCTTTGACAGGCTGCGCAAGTGCGGAAGAAATTGGATAGAGGAGCTACCGGCGGCTCTTTGGTCAATCAGAACGACACCAAGTCGAGCCACCGGACAGACACCTTTTGCTCTAGTCTATGGAGCAGAGGCAGTTCTCCCCACGGAACTCGTATACGGATCTCCTCGAGTGCTCGCTTATGATGAGCCCGAGCAAGAGCAACTGCGGCAAGATGACGCATTGCTCCTCGAGGAGGAACGTCTCCAGGCTGCTGTACGAGCTGCTCGATATCAGCAAGCCTTGCGTCGCTACCATAGCCGCAAGGTCAAGGCCAGGAGTCTCGAGGAAGGCGACCTTGTTCTTCGGCGTGTTCAGTCCGCCAAGAATTCCAACAAGTTGACGCCGAAGTGGGAAGGCCCTTATCGGGTGAGACAAGTTACGAGGCCCGGCGCTGTCCGCCTCGAGACCGAAGAAGGCTTACCGGTGAGCAACTCCTGGAACATAGAGCATCTTCGCAAGTTTCACCCCTAAGGCGCGGTTGCCGTGATCCGCTCCGGCAACCACCTTTTGTACAAGCTTTGCCGCTGTTGCATGTAACCCTTTGTACAAAGCCGGGCGCAGACCCCGTGCATCAGTAAAGATTTTGTGTTTTTCGCACCAATTGCCTTTCGCATGCTTCTCTTTGCTATTTGCATGTTTTGTTTGGCATTTGGTACAACACTCAAGTATCCGGTAAGCATTGGCACGCCGAAAGGCCATATACTTGTTTTCCTCTCCCTTTTTCTTTCCTCTTAAACAGAAGGAACGTTCCTCGCACACAAGTTTGCCGGGGGGAGGAGGTGAAGGAGGAACCAAGTGCTGTTCAAGAAAGAGAAGCCTTACCGGAAAGCAAGCAATATATGAAAGATAAGTTGTTAGAATTTGACCAGTTCAAATTTTAAATTTTAGTTGTCTTCCTTGAACAATCACACTTTGTATGGAAAACCTGTGCGCGGAGGAACCTACCCGTAGCTTGCCGCACCCTTATCTTGTTTTCGAGTTCGCTCAACGATTTAAGTGAGCTGCGACAAGTGTCGCGCCCTTGCTTCGTTTCCGAGTACGCTCAGCAAGCTAAGTGCGTTGCGACTAGCTGCGGCGAGGTTGCTTGCCGGTGAGGACCTTGACCAGCAGGCTGCTCAGAGTCCAGCACTCAACGCTCGCGGCAAGGTCCCTTGCCGGCAAGCTCCCCGGGAGCGTAGGGTGAAAAACATACAAAGCCAAGGATTAAGCCAAGGAAGATAACATTGCACTGATTGATTAAAATAAGATAAATATCTTACAAAGGATAACTTGTCGCAATGGACTAATAAGTTCATGATATCATATGCAGCAACAAAAAGATAAAGATAACGGAGGCGTAATCTACGCGGTCGCCCTCCTTCCTGCCGAGCTTAGCCACCTTGGCGATGATGTGGGCGACTTGTTCCTTCAGGGCCTCTGTGTTCGCATCAGCCGGCAAGCTGCGAAGAACGTTGGTGAGATTGATCCCCGGGTTGCGGTACACGATCTTCGTCAGCACCCGCTCCAGAGTTCCCGCGCAGAGCAGGCGCGACTCCTCGGCCAGCCGCGCGGGGATTTGGTTCCGGAGACCTGCCAGGGCCGGCGCGATCCCTCTGAAGAAGAGGCTGAGCTTGGCGCTGTGCGGGAGATCCGGATCCGGCGAGTAGATGAGGTGTTCGACCTTCAGCGCCAGCAGCTCCTGGTCAATGTTGGACGCAGAAGAAACCAAGTCTTCGGTCCATACCTCGATGGTCTGGCGGAAGAGCTCGGATGCCTTGTTGACGCTGTCCACCAAGGTCCGCTCCTTGCGGAGCTCCTCCTTCAGTTTGTTCTCCTGAGCCCGGGCAGCGTCGAGCGAATCCTTCAGAGTGGTGACCTTCAGTTCCAAGTCCTCGATGGAGTCCTTGGCGGCCTTCAACTCGTCGCCCCTCTTGGAGAGACTCACCTGAAGCTCGGAGTTTGTGTGAGCGTCCTTCTCGCGCTCCAAGATGAGCGCGGCAACCTTCTCTGCGCTCACCTTCAGCGCCTTCTCCAGCTGCTCAACCTTGGCGGCGAGCTCCTTCTTGGCGTCTTCCGCGGCAACCGCGGCGGCCTTCGCCTCCTTCAGCTCCCCGCCAAGGGCTGCCTCGCGAGCGGCAAGGTCCTCCTCGTGGGAGTCGAGCTCGACCTTCCGCTGCGCGAGCTCTCCCTCTCGCCGGGACATCTCCACCCCAGCGAGCCGCTGCTGTTCTTCAGTTTCAGCCTTCTCGAGCACCCACTCCTGGTACTCGCCGGCGAGACGCTCGCGCTCCTCCGCCACCTCGCGGAGGGCCGCCTGGTTGGCGGCGCTGAGCTCCGCCGCGCGCTTCTCCATTTCTGCGGCGGCCTTGGCGGCAAGGGCCTCCCGGGAGGCGAGCTTCGCCTGCCTGGCCCGGTAAAGGGCCAGGAGCTGGTGGAGCAGCCTCTCCTCCTCGGGCCCCTCACTCCCGCCGGGCGCCTCGACGATCTTCAGGCCTACGGAGGCGAGGACTTCTCCGTCGAACGTCTCGCCCTCCGCGGGAGCTCGTGATGAAGACCCCCAAGGCATCTGGATGAAGACGCCGTTGGGGGCCTCAAGATAGTACCCCTGCTCCCTGCTGGCGGAGGGGCCGGTGGCCGGTGCAGCATCCGATGCTCCCGCCGCCTCCGGGCCGGCGGTGCGGTCGCCGTCCCCCTCCCCAGCCGCTGCGTCCGCAGTCGGGGCAGTCTCCTGCGCGGCCGGCTCGGCGGCCTCGGCCATCTCCTCGACGACAGGAGCGTCGCCGCCGCCGCCCTGCGCGCCCTCCTCCTCGAGGTTGATAACCTCCGTCTCCATGGGCTCAGGAGGAGGAAGATCTAAAAAGAAGAAGAAAAAGAAGTTCAAGATTCAAGCAAATATCCAAAAAGAGGCAAGCCAAGAAGACAAGTCACAGAACATACCTTGGCGGACGTCCTCGACGGCGGGCTCCCTCGCCGGGGAGCTCGGCCTTGGCGGAGTGGCCACCCTCGCCGGGCTGCTCGCCCTTGGCGGGGTACTCTGCCTCGGCGGAGTACCCGCCCTTGGCGGAGCACTCTCCCTTGCCGGAGAGTTCTGCCTTGGCGGGGACGGCGGGGCCTGTGGCTCCTCGGTGACGGTCTCCGGGCGCTCTTCCCGCTGTGGCTCCACCTCTGCGCAAAACAAGAGAAGAAACATCAAGATATGAAGACAAGACCAAATCCTCAGGCGTACCCCGACAAGCGGAAAGAGTAAACCCTAGACTTACGCTGGGGGCTGCGCTGCGGGCTGCGCTGGGGGCTGCTCCTCGGAGCAGCGCTCGGGTCCGGCAGGCTCGGCTCCGGCACATCCCCTGTTGCCGCAGCTGCTGAGTCTTCCGCGACCTCGACCTCGGGCGCCTTGGCCTTCTTCGCCGCGCGATGGGCCAGGGTCCTGAAATCAGAGCAATAAACAGAGTCAGCATTAACATAAACCAAGACAAAAACCGAGAAGGTGTAAGATCCTAGACTCTTACTCCTGGTCCTCCTCGTCGTCCTCGCTCAGGGCGGAGAAGTCGTACTCCACCGTCGGCGCGTCGGCGCGAGGAGCGGAAGATGAAGACTCCCTCGCGCGCTTGGTGGTCCCTGGGGCTGGGGGCTGTGAAGACCCAGCCCCAGCGGTAGCCGGCGCCCGAGGAGCGGGCGGAGCCGTTGCTCCGCTCCGAGAAGACCCTTGCCGGCTCGGCGCCGGCCTGCGAGGCGCCTCCGTCGTGGTCCGCGCGCAGGCCGCCTCTGATGTGGCCGGTGCGCCGGACGGCCTTGGCGCGGCTTGGCTCCCCCGGGGAGCTGCCCGGCGAGCTGGCTGTTGCCGGGGCGCCTGCGCCCTCTCCCCCGTCGCCGTCTTGCGGAGACGCTTCGGTGGGGACTGCCTCGGGCTTGCCGGGGGCGGGGAGCTCTCCGACGAGGAGAGGTCGTCGGCGTAGAGCTCCGTGGATCCGCCAGAGTCCTCGGCCTCCTCCTCCTCCTCTTCCCCGGCCGGCTCACTGGTCCCAGCGCCCTGCGCTGCGACCCCTTTTCCCTTGCCGCCTCCGCCCCTCGCGGCGCCCCTGCTCCCTCCAGCGGCACCCTCCATTGCCGCGGCCTCGGCCGTGATTCCATGGATCCCAGAGTGCCTCAGGGAGGGGACCCCGGCGAGTGCGTCGGGAGGGAGCTGCAGCAACCTGCGGATCTCCGCCTCCTCAGCCTGGGCGGTCGCATCCGCAGCTTCCGCCTCTTCCGGCGAGTATCCGAAAATTCCTGCCGCTGCGGCTGCAGCGGCCTCTTCAGCCCGAGAAGCCATATAGGCAATCTCCTGGTCAGTGGTGTCCCGCGTGTGCTCCTTGAGGTCGTTCTTGTTCTTCGCCACCTCTGCGAGGTTGTCGTAGAAGTTGAGGACGTCGATGGGCTTCGGAGCGATCCACGTGCGGTCCACGCCGTGCGAGTCACACATGGGCATCATGGCGAGGATGCGGTCCCTGACGATGTTGTTGCAGAGCGGCACCACTTCCCGGGGAGGCCTGAACCACTCGGGGTGTGCCGGGTCGTACTTGAAGAGTTCCCGGACCATCCCCTTCAGCTCCAGCGTGGTGAAGTTGAAGTTGAGCCCGGGGCGCAGCCTCATTATGTCTGCCGGGCCGCCGTACTCCCAGGCTGACCTCTTCCGGTCTTGGAGAGGGGCGATGCGCCGGCGGAGGAAGTCTGCGCCCACCTCTGCAACTGACAGATTGGCCATCCGAAGACGATGGATCCAAACGAGGGCGATGTCGAGCTTGATGTCGTCCGAATCTAGCTCGCTCCAGTCCCTGCCGCGCACGATGGGCGTTGTGCGCGGCGCGGTGAAGGCTTGCGGCTGGTCTTCGACGATCCAGCACCACTCCGCCCGCCATTCCTCCCACTTGCCGCGGAGCTCCCCCGGCAAGTACGCTCCCTTTTTATTCAGACGAAAGACCCAAGAAATTCCTCCGGAGAGGGGGGCATCGGCCTCGGCTCTAGGAGTGAAGAAGTGCCTAAAGAGTGCTACATTGGGGTGGACTCCTATGAAGTTTTCGCACATGTGTGCGAAAACCGCCATGGTGAGGATGGCGTTGGGGGTGAAGTCAAGCAGATGGAAG
This sequence comes from Secale cereale, assembly GCA_902687465.1. Taxonomy (NCBI): domain Eukaryota; kingdom Viridiplantae; phylum Streptophyta; class Magnoliopsida; order Poales; family Poaceae; genus Secale; species Secale cereale. The sequence continues at coordinate 787,808,106 of LR738714.1, read as the reverse complement.
CCGTATGTGTTCATAATGTCGCAGAAGAAGTTTGAGAAAGGAGGGCAGAGACCACAGTGAAAAAAGGCAGCGAAGAAGTAGTACCCGCCGGGATAGCTGTCCTTGGCGACGGCCGGATATGCTCGCGTGCGGGGATGCGCGGTGGTTTCCTTGGCCCAGAACAAGTAATACTTGTTCCAGAGCTCCCGCACGCCGAGCTTCGGCGGGAAGACGAGGTGCTTCTTCCGGTACGCGGCGAGCTTCGCCGCTTGCTCCGATTTTTCCCTCTTGGCCTTCTCCGCCTTCGCCTTGTCGGTCTTCGGGGCCATGGCGGGCGCGGCGGAAGGAAGGAGGGGCGAAAGGTCCGACGGCGCCGGAGATGCAGACGGCGGCGGCGGAGGCGTGGAAGCAGAGCGCAAGAGAATCTTTGGAGGAGGAAGACGAGGCAATGAAAGCGCAGGGGGGGAACGGCTCCTGCTTCCTCTGCTTTTATGGGGGAGTGGGGGGCGTTTCGCCCTTTCCATTAAGAGATCGTGGGCACGTCCCATCCCACGGCGCCGCGATCGACGCGTGCCGTTACGGTGGGGTGCGGCGGATACGGAAGTGGATTCGGCGCGCCGCGGGCCGCGGGTGCCCGTGCACTGTTTTGGGCCTGGCCCAACAGCGCTCGGCACCGTGTGTGGCCCAGGCCCGGGGGCTCCTGTCGGTGTACTAAGGTAGGGGTACCTCAGTACCCCAACTTGTGCACGGGCAGTTGCAGCTTCCCGCGGCAGGGTTTACCGCGTGCTCGCCGGAGACCTTCCTGCTCCCTATTAAACCATCCAAAAACAAAGTATACAAGACATAAGATCGAGACCCCGGCAAGAGGAGCTTGCCGGGAAGGCCGTACCAGGCTCAAGACTGCCCCACTAGTACAAGACCCTGGCAAGAGGAGCTTGCCAGGAAGATTAGAAGACACGCCCCAGCGCTATATGCGCCCCGGCAAGGGCCCGGGGAGCGGCAAGCTCCCGGGTCCGGCAAGATCAAGGCCCCGGCAAGGTGCTTGCCGGGAAGGCTGCGCTGTGTGCCCGCGCTCCAGCTCATCGGCCCACGCGTCGCCCTGGGGCCTATCCAGGGACGTGTGGCGGATGGCTGTGCAGCCTGGGGTACACGGTGGCACTCCACGGCGGTGGATCCATCGCCGTGGCGGACGGAGACGCCAGGGCGGGAGCTTTTGGGGTCGACGGCGACGGGCATTAAATGCCCTTGTCCCCCACTGTCAAAGTAGGTATAGATCACTGTTCTGCACTGTAGCTCCACTGTTCCCGCACTGTTGCAACTACCACCTCTTTTACGTTTTTACCCCTTTCTCCTACGCTGACACCTGTCGGTGACCCCTTGCACTATAAAAGGAGGCCCATGCACAACGTGGAGGGGGTTCGGAACCTAGATCACTCTCACGCTCGGTGTAGCTGCTTCTTCAAGCTCCCGAGCACTCAACTCAATACACAACCAAGCAGGAGTAGGGTTTTACGCGTCTACCGCGGCCCGAACCTGGGTAAAACTGCCCGCGTGCTCGCTACGATCTGCTCTTTGTACTCCCTCCGCCCTCGTACCGCACAGACAAGGGGCTCCGGTCCCATAGGTGTTCGTGGCGGACAGTTTCCCCCGACAGCAGCAATGTATTCAAATTCAGCAGTGGAGAGTGATACACAGTTCTGCTTCTTGGAAGACCAACACACAAGTGATCATCCCAGAAAGTGGCATGTGCCTGAGGTAGACTTGCGATCAACTTTGTCACCAGCATAATCGGCATCTGAGAATCCAACTAGATCAAACTCCGAGCCCTTTGGATACCATAATCCTAGTGTTGGGGTGTAAGCCAAATATCAAAAAATTCGCTTCACAGCTAAGTGATGCAATTCCTTTGGTGCCGCTTGGAATCGAGCACACATGCAAACACTAAGCATAATATCTGTCCTAGATGCACATAAATAAAGTAAAGAACCAATCATGGAGTGGTATACCTTTTGATCGAAATCTTTACCATTGGCGTCGGGACTCAGATGACTTTTAGTTGGCATAGGCGTCGTGTATCCTTTGCAGTCTTGCATACCAAACTTCTTCAGGCAATCTTTGAGGTATTTCTCTTGAGATATGAACATGTCGTTGCTTTGCTGACGAATTTGAAGACCAAGGAAGAACTTCAGCTCACCCATCATGGACATCTGATATTGCTCCTGCATCATGTGAGCGAACTCATCACTGTATCTTTTGTCAGTGCAGCCGAAGATAATATCATCCACATAGATTTGGCACAAAAACAGTTCACCATCATATGTCTTCTTGAAGAGTGTGGGATCCAGGGAGCCAGGTTTGAAGTCTTTGCTCTTCAGGTAGTCTTTAAGTGTGTCATACCAAGCACGAGGGGCTTGTGTGAGGCCATACAATGCCTCATTGAGCTTGTATACCATATCAGGATGTTTTGGATCTTCAAAGCCAGGTGGTTGTGCAACATACACTTCTTCTTCAATCTGGCCATTGAGAAAGGCACTCTTCACATCCATTTGATACAGAAGGATGTTGTGATGATTTGCATAGGCTAGCAGCATGCGAATAGCTTCAAGCCTAGCCACAGGAGCAAATGTTTCATCGAAGTCAATCCCTTCAATCTGAGTGTATCCTTGAGCAACGAGATGAGCTTTGTTTCTGACAACTTGACCATGCTCATCTTGCTTGTTGCGATATATCCATTTTGTGCCTATTATGTTGTGCTTGCGGGGGTCAGGACGCTTGACAAGTTCCCATACGTTGTTCAGCTCAAACTGTTGAAGCTCTTCTTGCATAGCTTGAATCCATTCAGTTTCCGTGAAGGCTTCAGCAACTTTCTTGGGTTCAGATATCGAGACAAATGCAAAGTGCCCACAGAAATTTGCTAGATGTGTTGCTGTTGAACGAGTGAGTGGACCAGGTGCATTGATGCTGTCAATTATCTTCTCAACTTGTACTTCATTTGCAACACGAGGATGAACTGGACGAATATTTTGCTCTTGCTGGTCATTTCCATCATCAGGAGGATTGTCTTCAGGCTGAGCATTGTCTTCAGGTTGATTGGGAGCAGAAATGATGAGTTCCTCGCCAGGTTGTGCTTCAGAAGGCATGATTTCACCTGTTCCCATTAGCTTGATAGATTCACTGGGTGGAGCTTCATCCAGCACATTTGGCAGGAACTCTCTTTGTGAGCCATTCGTTTCATCAAACCGCACATCCACAGTTTCAACCACTTTATAGAGAAAGAGGTTGAAGACTCTGTAGGAGTGCGAGTCCTTTCTGTAGCCGAGCATGAAACCTTCATGTGCTTTTGGTGCAAATTTTGATATGTGATGTGGATCCTTGATCCAGCACCTAGCTCCAAATACCCTGAAGTAACTGACATTTGGCTTCTTGCCAGTAAGGAGTTCATAGGATGTTTTCTTCAGAAGCTTGTGAAGATAAACACGGTTGATGATATGGCAAGCTGTATCAATAGCTTCGGGCCAGAACTTTCTTGGTGTCTTGTATTCATCGAGCATTGTTCGAGCCATCTCAATTAGGGTTCTGTTCTTGCGCTCCACGATGCCATTCTGCTGAGGTGTGTACAGAGCTGAGAACTCATGAGTGATTCCCATTGTATCCAGATAAAGATCAAGGCCGGTATTCTTGAACTCAGTGCCATTGTCACTTCTGATATGCTTGATCTTGGCGCCATAGTTGTTCATGGCATGGTTGGCGAAGCGTCTGAAGACATCCTGCACTTCAGTCTTGTAGAGATTTATGTGCACCCATGTGTATCTTGAATAATCATCAACAATGACGAAGCCATAGAGACAAACTGTAGTAGTGAACGTTGAGTAGTAAGTAGGGCCAAATAAGTCCATGTGAAGCAGATCGAAGGGTTGGGATGTCGTCATGATTGTCTTCGATGGATGCTTGGCCCTAGTCATCTTCCCAGCTTCGCAGGCACCGCACAGATGATCTTTCTTGAACTTGACGCCCTCGATGCCTACGACGTGCTTCTTCTTCCCGAGAGTGTGCAAGTTCCTCATGTCGGCATGTCCTAGCCTCCGATGCCAGAGCCAGCACTCTGAAGCTTTTGCTAGAAGACATACGGCCATCTGTGATCCTGCTGAGAAATCGACCATATACAGATCACCTTTCCGATATCCTTCAAAGACTAGAGACTTGTCAGATTCCATTAGTACAAGGCAACGATATTTTCCAAATATCACAATCATGTTTAAGTCACAAAGCATTGAGACAGACATTAAGTTGAAACCAAGGGATTCAACAAGCATGACTTTATCCATGTGCTGATCCTTTGAGATTGCAACTCTACCTAGAACCAACACCTTGCTATTACCAGTATCAACAAATGTGATGTGACTCTTGTTAGATGGACGTAACGTTGAGTCCATAAGAAGACTTCGATCACCAGTCATATGATTAGTGCATCCGCTGTCCATAATCCATTCTGAAGTCTTTGGTGTCATACCCTACAGTGCAGTTAGGGGGATAGGCTTCACGAATAGTCATTGTGAAGCATAAACATTTGACGTGCAAGCGGATTATGAAAGCTTAGATCCAAGTTGGGACTGATAGGATGATTGGCAAGCGATTCAGGAACAAAATACATAGTAAGACCATTTGGGCATTTGATCTTGCACCCTACAAGATGGTTTAGGTCCCCAGCAATGGCATCAGACGCCTTTGATTTTCGGCTGGAGACCTTTCCCTGCAAGATAAAGTTAATTCTTCTTAACCACCCCCATCTTCAGGGGTGGCTTAGAAGCAATGAGTCTAAGTGCAACATCTGAGAATTTTGTCTTTGGAGCCCTAGCAAATAGTCTTGCAGGAGGAGAATAAGGAGGAGAATAATACTCATAAGAATAAGCAGAAAAGTTCTTTGTTTTGTGAATATAGCGGTTTGAGGAAACACGCTCATATTCATGGGTCTGAGTACAATTTCCCTGCAAAACATTGGTGTTAGGGTGACTCAGGTGAGTCATCTGTCTGTATGAAGCCTTAGGACAGTATGAAGCCTTTGGTCTGGGGTTTGTCTTCTTCCCAGGTGGTGTCATGATGACATTTACTAGAAGCTTCTCAAGACAACTTTTGGGAACCCAGATTTTCTTCATAGGTGGCCCGTTCCTGCAGTTAGTACCAATATACCTGGCAAACACTTCACCATTCTGATTCTTAAACAGTTTATAGTTTGCATCAAAGGATTCATCAATGATAATAGGATTAGCACAAGTGAAGCCAGATAAGGTAGACGGATCCACTGAAGGTTTCTTTGTAGCAACCCATGTGGTTTTGGGGTACTGCTCAGGCTTCCAGTATGAACCATCAACATTCATTTTCCTCTCGAACCCTACACCCTGTTTCCTAGGGTTTCGGTTCAAAATCTACTTTTTGAGGACATCACATAAAGTCGGATGCCCTTTGAGGCTTTTGTACATCCCTGTTTCAAGCAAATTCTTCAACCTAGCATCTTCATCAACAATAGTAGTGGTATCCTCGGCACAGGGGTTAGTTACCACACCCGCAGTTGAAGATATTGCGACAGTAGCAGCAGTAGAACATTCAGCAACAGATGTAGCGTTATCACGCTCAATGCATTTTAGACATGGTGGTTCAAATCCTTCCTGAGCGGAGCTGATCTGTTGAGCGCGGAGTGACTCATTTTCTTTTTGAAGAGCTTCATGAGCCGCTTTCAATTTCTCAAGTTCTCGCTTCCATTGAAGATAATCGTGGGAAAGCTTTTCATGAGTTTTGGGGAGCGATTCATGAAGACTTTCAAGTTCCTCGTACTTAACATGAAGATTTTTTATGTCTTCAATTAAAGACAGAGAACGGGTCATTTCCGCGTCCAACAGGTTATCGCTTTTGTCTAACAATTTTTGAATATGTTCCATAGCTTTCTGGTGTTCAGTGGCAATTTTTGCAAGTGTTTATAGCTAGGTTTGGATTCACAATTGGAGTCATCTTCACTGGATGTCTGAAAGTAAGCATCGTGTGATTTTACGTTGGCACCGTGTGCCATGAAGCAGTAGGCGGGAGTGGAGTTGTCGTTGTCATCATCACAAGTGTTGGTGACGGAGCCATTGTCTTCAGTGTTGAAGATGGACTTGGCAACGTAGGCTGTGGCTAGAGCCAGACTTGCAACACCAGAATCGGACTCCTCCTCAGACTCCACCTCTGCTTCTTCTGAAGCAGACTCCTCGTCTGAATCCATCTCCTTGCCAACAAACGCACGAGCCTTGCCAGATGAATTCTTCTTGTGTGATGAATACTTCGATGAAGACTTCGTTGAAGACTTTGAGGATTTCTTCTTTTTCTTGTCATCAGAATCATATTCCTTTCTCTTCTTCTTCTTCTTCTCATTGTCCCATTGAGGACACTCAGAGATGTAGTGACCAGGTTTCTTGCACTTATGACATGTTCTCTTCTTGTAGTCATGGGTAGAAGCTTCATCATTTCTTGAGCTGGATCTTGGAGACTTTCTGAAGCCTTTCTTCCTAGTGAATTTCTGGAACTTTTTCACAAGAATGGCAAGCTCCTTTCCAATGTCTCCGGGATCATCAGAACTGCAGTCAGATTCTTCTTCAGATGAGGAAGCAGCCTTTGCCTTCAAAGCACGAGTTCGGCCATAGTTGGGACCATAGATGTCACGTTTCTCAAATAGCTGGAACTCATGTGTGTTGAGCCTCTCAAGTATGTCAGACGGATCGAGAGTCTTGAAGTCAGGGCGTTCTTGAATCATCAGGGCAAGGATGTCAAATGAGCTGTCAAGTGATCTCAAGAGTGTCTTGACGCTTTCATGCTTGGTGATCTCAGTGGCGCCAAGTGCCTGAAGCTCATTTGTGATGTCAGTGAGGCGATCGAATGTGTGCTGGACATTCTCATTGTCGTGTTTCTGGAAGCGATTGAAGAGGTTGCGAACGATACTGATCCTTTGATCTATCTGGGTTGACACGCCTTCGTTGACCATAGAGAGCCAGTCCCAGACTTGCTTTGACGTTTCCAGGGCACTCACACGACCATACTGTCCTTTGGTCAAATGACCACGGATGATATTCTTGGCAGTGGAATCCAGTTGAACGAGCTTCTTGACATCAGCAGGGGTGAGACCATCACCAGTCTTGGGGACGCCGTTCTTGACGACATACCAGAGGTCCACATCAATGGATTCAAGATGCATGCGCATCTTGTTTTTCCAGTAGGGGTATTCAGTGCCATCGAAGACGGGGCATGCAGCGGAGACTTTGATTATCCCTGCAGTCGACATAGCTAAAACTCCATCTGGTTAAACCAAATCACACAGAACAAGGGAGTTCCTTTCTCTGATACCAATTGAAAGATACAAATATTTCTATACATTTTTCAAAAACTTTTCCAACATTTTTTAAATAGTTGTTCAACTTTTTTAAATATATTCTTAACATTTTTCAAATACTTATCAAATAATTTGATTTACATTATCAACATTTCTCCAAATACGTGTACCACATTTTTTCAAATACTTGTTTAGCGTTTTTTAAATACTCGCTCAAGATTTTCAAATGTTTTTGAAGAGTATTTTGTGTAATATATATATTTATAATATTGTCAAGTATAAACAATAGTAGAAAAATAAAAGAGGAAAAAACAGAAAACGTATAAATTAAACTTAGAATGTGCCCTCCTGTGAACCTGGGTCGGCCCATGTGTAGCTGCCTCTACGCGATGAAAAGCCCTATTTGCCGCGCTCTGCGGCAAACAGTCAGGGTTTCGCACTGGAGGGTGGGCCGGCCTGTTAAGCGTTCCAATCCTATCTGTTTTGGGAACCTTCTATGAATCTTCCTAGCCGGATTCTTTTTCCTCTGAAGGTTCCTGAACCGATTTTTTCTTTTTGCATTTTTTCTATTTTCAATGAATGTTTTAGAATTTTTTCTAAAATTGAAATTATCAGATTTTGTTCGATTTTATTTTTTTCCTGTTTTCACATTTTTTTCAGAAGTTTCATAAAAGTTTAGTATTTCCAAAATTGTTCGTTTTTTAAAAAAAAGATGCTCAAAATTTCAAGAAGTGTTTGTATTCAGAAAGTTTGTTCAAACTACAAAATGTTTGATTTAAGGAATATGTTCCCGTCTTCAAAATGTGTTCAAAAGTTTTAAAAAATATTCACGTTTAAATTTTTGTTCACAAATCCAAAAGTGTTTGCGTTTTATATTTTGTTCATGAATTAGAAAATGCTCAGGAATTTTATAAAATATTCTAATTTTCTAAGATTGTTCATAAAATATAAAAAATATCTCGTTTTCAAAATTTCTTCATAAATTCAGAAAACTTTCATGTTTTTAAATTTTGTTCGCATATTCAAAAGAATCTGGGGATTTTACAAAATGTTCCTGATTTCCAAATTTGTACAGAAGTTCAATAAATATTCTATTTAAATATTTTTTCAATCATTAATATATTTTTGGGAATTTTAGAAAATGTTCCAATTCAGAAATTTGTTTAGAAATTCAACAAATATTCGATTCATGGATGCATACAAAAGCAAACAAGTGCCTATTTATTACACACGATACGCCACGCAACGACCTTCTGAGCAGATGTGGTTTAGCTTCTCAAGAGGCATCTAGTGTCTCAGCAGGTCATGCCCTTTATTTAAAGAAGCAATACTTACTAGAATGAAAATACCGATCATATATGCATCCGATTGTCATCATTGTATATCGTCTATCGTTGTTTTGATCGCTTCGGTTTTTCCATTTTTCCTTCCGCCTGGTATAGCTTTGGTCTTCTATGACTTTGCTCTCAGGCCGGTCCTAAGATTTTAGGGGCCCAGGGCGAAATTAGGAGCCCTAATCTATACATGAAATAGTTATTCAACGATTTCAATTTTTGAAAGATACTTCCAATTTTTTGTCTAACTTCTATGTTTTCGTTCGGACAACATACAACGAATAAAATATGTGTTATAGTTGTATTTTTTTTTCTAATCAAGGATTCTATTTGAATCTACACTTATAGAGCTCTTTAGTAAAACATAATTGCATTATCGTACATGTATCCAAGGCCTAAGATCAGAAAGCATAGGAACAACATGCTGCCCAGAAAATGGTAAAACAAAACCAAAATGATAACACCCACACATGTGACATTTTTACACTTCGTCCGTTTTGGTTTGCACGAATCTTCACGATTTTTGATAAAATTGGAGTGCCACGTAGACGTAATGTTTTGTGGGGGTTAGAGAGCTCGCCCACACGACCTGCACAACGCTGTTGCCAACTGCGCCACGTGGGTGAACCAACACTCGCCCACACTGACACCATCCAGTCCACACCGTGTGGGCGAACTGCTCTTCGCCCACACGACGCTCGTACGATGATAGATGGCAGGTGCCATTGTGCATATGTGGCAACTAGTTAATCACACATGGCAACTCTGGTTGACCATACATGGCAAATATGTTTAGACCACACATGGCAACTAGTTAATTACGTGAGGCAACTATGGTTGACCATACATGACAAATATGGGTTGACCACACGTGGCCATGGGTGCACCATCCACGTTCACGCGAATATCAAACTTGCATAGGCCATAGAGATTGCCGCCATAGGAAGTGATGTCGGTGAGCTCTTGACTGGGATATTAATGTACCATGCACCTGCCACTGCGGCAAGCAACTTTGAAGAGCACCATGCTGCAGTTTTATGCAATACCCTGGTTGTTTGTCATGGCTGCGAGTATGCAATCAGGCAAGGTGGTCGCGTGGGAGAATACAACTTGGTGACATGGTTTCCATGGAGGAACCTGCTCGGCTGCTCAGCCAGCATCACCTCGGCACCAAAGAAGAGTTTCATGATCCTGGTAGAGATACTCCAATGATACAGACAGAAGACCTAGCTGTCAGCATAGCCGCCAAGGATCCTGCAACCCACGATATTTCCCTGGAGCCGCACGACAGTGCCGTCCTTGGGGCAGTAAGCGGGCTTCATGGTGAAGCCATTTGGTGACAGGAGTAGCCACGGTAGCACCGATATCGCCGGTGTCGCGCATGTGGCTGCCATGAGCGGCAGACGACGGCAAAGCGAGCTTGCCCGTGCGGGGAGGCCAACATGCAGTAGATCATAGCGAGGAGATCATTGGGAAACGTGGAAGACCAACATTGTTGCCGCACCTCAGCGCCGCCGCACACGTGCTTGGCTTTGTCCTCATTAGAGGTGGCGGCCATCTACAGCAGGGCGTATGAACGACTGAACAAACAACGATCAAATCCAGCTGTCGGCATTGTTATATAGACTCTTCGTCGTTCGCGTAATGGGCTTTATTTATTCTTATTCCAGTTTGTCCTGTAGTCATGTCTTATAATCTTAGCCGGATCTGGCGACTGGGAGAGTATGTGTGGTGGTGGGGAGGAGGGGCGCGGGCTTCTGCTCCACAGTGCAGATTGGGGGTGTGTAACCTCCGTCCCGAGATTGTAAACTTCATCCACTTTTTGTTGCAACGTTTCATCTACTCGTGCGTATGGATGCCAACAAGCTCGAACACCTTGAAGAAAGGCTCGAGGTCGATAGACCACTGGGTCCTCAAAGACATCGCAAGCTTGTTGGTCCTGCGATCTTTGTTGAAATCTTTTATGATGCCACATAACAAACAACGATAAGTGGTCTACGCAGAAACTTAAAAGAGGGATGATTTTTTATTGTACTCAAGGTGTTTCCAAAAAGCTTTAAGTGCACAATTTCAAATTATATGGAATTCAACATTAGCCACTTGTTTACATAAAGATCGTATCAGCAGTTTAGTGTAGTTCATTGTATATGGGATGGTATTGTGCACTATGCGAAGTAGAGAGGATGATTAAGCACATATTGTAACCTTTATCATATGGTACCAGGTAAGAATAATTATCCCCTATCATACCAATAATATATTTTGTGAGCACGTCAAACTATCATATCTACTCAATTTAAAATGATTTAGGAAACATATATAACAGACATATGGAAAATAACCCCATATAAAGAAGTATTAGTTACGGTTGCAGACTAAACATAATTTTAGAAATAATTTACATGCAGTATAATAGCATATTTCGTATCTACATATTTTTGTGAGTGACTTCCATATATAAACATGTTAGATTTGGTTCGAGGGACTAAAAGATATAAATATTTTGAAAATCATTTGAATATGCCAAAAAATAAAAAGAGGAAGATGAAACACAGTTGCTTGGCCAAAATTCCAATATTCTGCAACCCAGTTGTTAAAAATTCTGAGAGAAAGGGCCCATCTGCTAAGAACTCAGACATAAAAGAGAGAAAAGGAAAAAGAAAAAGGAAGAGAAGCAAGGATCGAACCCAAACCTTCGATGTGGTTTGGTGCGGCTCTAGCTAGTGGGTTGCCTGCGTGCATATGATTAAAGATAGTGGATCTGTGACGCCCGAAGACCGACGTCCCAGAAGATTTCAGAGATTCCAGATGTTCCGGGTTCTCCCGTGTGTTTCATTAGTGCTTGTGTTATTTATTTTTGCATTGCATCATGTCATCATGCCATCATGTCTTATTTCTTTTGCATCTCAACCAAATAAATTGTGTGGACCTTCGGTCCATTTAAATCGAGGGAAGGATGACTTCTCTTTATAACATATCCTCCCAATATTTAGGGAGCTATATTATAAATATTCCATTTGTTTGGAATTAACCCAAACACACTTGCATATATTCTCCATGCCTTTTCTACTTCAAGTTTCACCTTTAAAACTTTCCCTATATTTCTTTTCCCGTTTATCGAGGTTCCTCCAAAATCCTCATCATTTTTGGACACTTCCGAAACCATGTCGTAGTTCAATCCATTTGAATTAAATTCAAATGGGTTTGAATTTATATCTTTTGATCATGCCACTTATAATTTTCTTGGACCATGCTCATTTTTATGAGTCCGGGAAAATTAACCCTGTGCCCAAACACTATCCCAAACTACTTCCTCTTTTCTCCTTTTCTTCTTTGCTTTTTCTTTTCTTTTCTGTTTTAGAAGAGAAGAAAAAGACAGCCGCAGCTGGCCTGCTCCCAGGTCGGCCCAACCTTCCCAGCCACAGGCCGGCCCTTCTCCACCTTGGCCCAAGGCAAATCCCTCCCCACGGCCCGACCGCTTCCCTAACCCTAGCCGACCGCACCCCGATCCCCTCGCTCCTCCATCTCCCTCACAGCGCCGCTCCTCTCCTTCTCGCTCCCCTGCCTCTCCTCCCGAGCACTACGTCTCCATCTCTCGCCAGCGCCTGATCTCCCATTCCCATGCCTCCTCTGCCCTCGTCGAGGCCCCGCGAGCCGCCCCGCATCGCCAGGCCGAGCGCCTCGCGCCATGGCCTCTTCCTCCCTCTCGTCCCCAGTCCTCCAGGCCGAGCGCCGCTCGCCTCACCCCCCCGAGCGCCTTCCTCTCGTCGCCTCCCCCTGGTGCCGCAGGCCGGCCAGGATCCGCATCGCCAGGCCGCAGCGCCCGCACCCTCCACCGCCAAGGCCGCAGCCCGACGCGCACGTCCTCGCCACCCCGTTGCCTGCCTCGCCTCCAGCCAAGCCGGCCAGGAGCTGCGCCGCTCCTGCAGCGACCCTGCGCCCCTCCGTCTCCTGCCCCGTAGCCTCAGCTCCCTACGCGCCCCGGCCCCAACCTCGATCTCCTGGCCGCGAGCTCGCCGCCTCGCCATGGCTCCACATCCGACGTCCGCGACGGCCAGCCGCACGACAGCAGCGCCGCGCCTCCTCCTTCCCGCTGCAGGCGACCAAGTCCACGGAGCAGCAAGTACATCTACGGCCGGTTACGCCAAGACCCCAAGTTCGACTACTGAAAAAAAAGGAGCAGCACCAAGTTCCACCGTTGCAGTTTTCGTCAAGTACCACTACGGAAAATGTGTACATCTACGAATGTGAACGAAGATGCCGAGTACATGGATGCGCCAAGTTCCTCTCCGTCAAGTTCGTCTACATGCGTGTACGATGACCGTCGCCGAAGAACCGTGTACCCCTACGTCAACGACGACGCGACAAGTACCACGACGCCGATGACCTTCAAGTTCGACTACACGGATTCCACAAGTACCCCTTCGGAAACGCCAAGGTCGACTATGCCCGGAGGTGAAACAAGTACATCTACGGATACCCGAATGCCTACGAACCGTGTACCACTACCATCGCCGAGGACCCGTGTAATGCAAGCGTCAAGTCGACTACCGTCGCCGTGTACCACTACTTCCTCGACGAACGTGAACGACCACTTCCTTTTGGCAACGTGAACGACAACTTCAACAATGTCCGCCTCGAGAACGTCTACTTCCACTACTTCCACTACGTCCCTCGACGACTCGAACCCCCTCCGAGAACGAATGCTTCGAAGGTATAACCCCGAGACGATGACCCGTGGACGAATGCTCGTGTTGTATGAGATGTTTCCCTTGTGTGCACCGTGCCGTTTCATCTTTTGTCGTGCTCCTCGGTTGCCTCGTCGCCGACCCGTGGGAACCCGGAGACGGGATCACCCCACCTTTTCATCTTGTTCGACTCGCTCTCCGTCATCTTTTGCACCGGTCTCTCAACGAGTTACCGGAACCGAGATGTTGCGTTGCATCATTTTTGGATCGTTGCCGTGGCACCCTTTCCTTGCACCACGGTGACAAGTACTTCATATCTTCTTCATGTCAACTTTTAATAAACTTGCATAAAACTTGATCATGTCATCCGCATCATGTTAACAACATTTAAAATGTGTGAATTGTTGTTTGCTTAAAAATTGCTAAACATGCTCATGGGGGTTTTCCGGAATTGTTGTTGTTTTTCCGGCCTCATTTATATTGCCTAGATAGGTAGTTTACTTTTGATTCACCTCTTGCTATGTTAAAAACATTTAACCTTGTCTTGTAAATAAACGAGAGTCAACTAAATAAATAACATGTGGTGTTTCGTCAATATGCAACTCGTTGCATATTGAGCTCCACTTAACTTGTAGTTTTGTTTGTGCACATTGCCATGCCATGCATATTTAAACCGGATATGCATCATACTTGGATGTGCATCGTATGCCATGTTTATGCTTGTGTGTTTACCTTGTTGTTTGCTTCTTTCCAGTTGCTTCTCTTGTTAGCTTCGGTTCCGTTCCGGAGTTGTGAGAATCTGTTCATCTACTTCGTGGACTGTTCTTCTCCCTTGCGAAATCCCAGGCAAGATGATCATACCCTTGGATACCTTTACTACCATTGCCATGCTTAGTTGTCTCGATGCTATCGTTACATGTTGCGCTACCCATCTTTTATGTCAACCTCTCCTTGTTGCCATGAAACCTCTAACCTTTGAAACCTTCCTAGCAAAACCACTGTTTGGCTATGTTACCCGCTTGCTCAGCCCCTCTTATAGCGTTGTTAGTTGCAGGTGAAGATGAAGATCGTTCCAGGAGGGAACTTGTTGTTGGAATATCACAATATCTATAATTATTATTAACACACCTATATACTGGGCATGGGTGGAAGGCTTGTCCTTTTGCTCGGTGTTTTGTTCCACTCAAGCCACCTTAGGCGCCGATAAACCGGCATTATGTTCCTTGATTTTGCGTTCCTTACACGATGGGTGGATGGGGACCCCTTGACAGTTCGACTTTGAATAAAACTCCTCCAGCAAGGCCCAACATTGGTTTTATTTTGCTCATAATAACAACTTAATTAATTAATTAATTGTATAGGGGGTCATGTCCCCGGGTTCTTAATTCTACATAACAGGGGGGGCCAGTGCTGATGGTGTTGGTCCCAAACGGGGAGCCCGCGGGGCCACCGCGGGGAAACTCGAGGATTGGTTTTACCTGTAGCATCACCCATCCGGTCGTGGCCTGAGACGAGATACCACTAGTAGATAAAGGGTCATCAGACCCGGTTCGTTTGGGCCTTTAGCCCCGGTTCCTGAACCGGGACAAAAGTGTTGGTACTAATGCTCTGACCCTTTAGTCCCGGTTCAATCCAGAACCGGGGCCGATGGGTGTCCACGTGGCCTGTGCGCCAAGCCCAGGCAGGAAGGGCTTTGGTCCCGGTTGGTGGCACCAACCGGGACCAAAAGGCATCCACGCGTCAGCATTTCTGTGGTTGTGGTTTTTGTTTTTTTTTTGAAAGGGGAGGGGGGTTGGAGGTTTTGGGGGGTTAATTTTGGTGTTTCATATTGTGTTTAGCTAGCTAATTAATAGAGAGAAGTGTCCTCTCTTATGTCCGTGCTTGGTCGACGCTACGTACTACACATACATATAGAGAGGACTAGACACGCTAGCTAGGTAGCTAGCTAGTAAAGCAAACGAAGGAAACAGAAGATCGTATAATCAACATATATATATGCATACAGAGAGAAGTAATATCGACCACCTCTCCTTCTCCGAGAGATCGGTCGAACAACAAGTTCTCGTATATCTATCCGACACTACCGGGTACATATATACAATTATCTTTTACAAAAATAATCTCCTATAGGATGGACGCATGGTCCACATGGTATTCTCCGGCTGGCGCGATCACGTGTTCAAGGAAGAATGCCGCCAATTCCTCTTGAATTGCTCGCAGATGATCTGTTGTTAGGAGTTCATCGCGCATCCGAAACATCTAATTTGAAGAAGGGGGTCAATACATGAAATGATGCTATAAAATTGTGAATATTATAATTAATTGCTTACCCACTTCAAATTGTGCTTCAGAGTAGCCCCGCTCACAGGTCGTGTGGCGGATGGACTCGCAAATGTAGTATCCATAGTAATCATTCCCGGGTTCCTGCCACAACCACTTTACAAGAAATAGAGGTCAATCAAACTGATAAGCAAGAATGCCAAATTGGTATTGATGAAACTAGCGCTTGAATCAAGATATAGGAGATGCGCGCGCGGAACATGCTACTATATAGTACTTACTTTCAGGTATCTAAATTCTAGCTTCTTCGGCAGTCCCGGAGCTTTTTTGGTGAATTTTCTCCAAACCCTGCCAGACAAAGAAAACAATTAGTTGATATCAGAAATGAAGTTGCTAATATGCATGGTGGATAATATTGATCGATTTAACTTACCAGTCGAGCATTTGAGTCATGTCCGCATACTCCTCGGGATCTTTACGTTTAGAGTCCAAGACAGTTACTACTCTCTTCTCAAGCTTAATCTCAAGCACAAGACAGTAACACTCACTTGAAGTTGTAAGGAAAGAGTATTATATCTTTGTTTTTATTTACCACCAACGATCTTAGCAAGTTGGTCTCGGTATCTGAGGGACGCAATTTAACCTCGGTTGCATCTACGAGGTATGTGTTAATGAACCCAATATCACCTACTTGTCTTTTCTTCAATTCGACGATCTTCAATCTGCATAATATAGTGAGGATAATTATAAATACATGCAATGAAGATCAGCTATATAGAGAGACTTAATGACAGAAGTAGTACTACTTACAGACAGTAGCAGGTGACCGTTGTTTTATCGAGGGCCAATTGATTGAAAAACTGATAGAACTCCTCAAATGGAACAGGCAACAGTTCAATTCCAACGAGGTCATGCTCTGGTTTAACTCTCAAATACAAGCTATCCCTCCCCCCAGACTCTCTGGAGATTTTCAAGTACCAATCATGCAATCTTCGCATATTCGTTGATAGAGATCTTTCATTTTTGATGAGAGGCTTTTTGTACTCATATCTTTCTATCTGCACGTCCAAGAAATCATATTGTACATCGTCGGACACGTAATCTGCAAGATTGGTATAACTGGGCACCATCCTCGGATCATTAGCGACCATGTCGCTAGACACCTTGAGCGGGGGGCAAGATTGGTCCGCTTGTTCGCCGAGCTGGGCAATTTGTTTCCTAGCTCGTCCTTGTGCTAACCTTTGATCACTTTTAGTACTTCCCGACCGCTTCGCTTCTTGAAATGACTTTTGAATCATGCGGTCATAGTTGCCCTTCGGCTTACTTTTCGCTGGTTGCTTTAGGGCAGCAAGAGTGCGCTTTGCTTTCACCGCATCTATCTTCTCCTCCGGAGGTGGATGTCTCTGTGCTTTCAACCCTTCAAGCCAGTCCTTCACTTCGCCTTGAGCTATCTTCGTGTTTTCCTCATCGGACCTCTCATATGGTAACTTCTCTAGAGGCGTGAGAGAAGGACCGAATCTGCATCGCCTCCCGCCTCTGGCTGTACTGCTAGACGTCGCCAGACCAGACGAAGCGGCTGTCTTTTTTCCTTGCTTACGCGCCGGAGCAGGAGCAGCCGGAGCGGCGGCAGGTCTCTTCCGCCCTTGCTGACTAGGCGGAGAAGGAGGAGCAGGCTGGCTGCTCGGGCGCGCCGGCGGCGAAGGAGGCGGAGTGCCGCCACGCGCCGGCGGCGAAGGAGGTGGAGTGCCGCCACGCGAGGGAGAAGGAGCCGGAGTGCCCTGGTCGTCACTCGCCAGAGGAGGAGGCGGTGGAGGAGGCGGAGTGCCCTGACTCGCCGGAGGAGGAGGAGGAGGCGGAGGCGTCCAGTTGAGAATGTTGATAGGTCCTTCCGCCATAGGCATGGAGTCTTCAGTGAAGAACCCAGCCGAGTCTCCCCTTCACCAGTAGGGTGGTCAAGCTGGAGCTCCTCAAATCCCTCCGTAATTTCATCCACCATCACCCTAGCATATCCTTCTGGAATCGGCCGGCAGTGAAAAGAGACGCCGGGTCCAGTAGGATAAACAGAGCCAGCAGCCGCCTTGACCTTCAGATTCATCCAATGCGCCATAAGGTGGCAATTTTGTGCATCCGTGATAGCATCCATGGGATACCTGGCAGTAGCTCGGTGGAAGCCACGCTGCTTCTCCGCTGAGATGGCGGGGTAGCTTCGGGGGAAGCTTCGGCAATTCTTTTGTCCCGATTTGCTTCCCGTTCCTCTATCGCTTGTATTCTGGCCCGCAGCGCCTGCAGTTCGGTCTGCTCCATTTTCTTCCTCCTCTCGTGGCTTTTGTAGCCGCCTGCGTCCGGAAACCCAGCACGCCACGGAAGGGAGCCTGGCGTGCCTCGTGTCCGTACAGGGTGCTCAGGATTCCCGAGGGCCATTGTTAGCTCGTCGTTCTCTCTGTCGGGGAAGAACGTCCCTTCATGCGCTGCTTTGATATACTGCCGCATCTTCCTGAGTGGTGTTTCCAATTGCTTGTCCGTCCAAATGCACCTCCCTGATACAGGGTCCAAGGTTCCGCCAGCCCCGAAGAACCAAGTCCGTCAACGGTCTGGCCATTGCATTGTCTCTGGTTCGATCCCTTTCTCAAGCAGATCATTCTCAGCCTTGGCCCACTTAGGCCGGGCTCTGAGGTAGCCACCTGACCCCGTGCGATGGTGATGCTTATTCTTCGCAGCATTTATCCGGTTTGTCTCCAACATCTTCTGACTCTTTTCCGATGTCTTATAGGCCACAAATGCGGGCAAGTTATCTTTGATCTTCTCATATATGCCCACGAATTCTGGAGTCTTTTTATCTTTGACAAACTTATTCAGTTTTTTCTTCCATGCCCTGAATTGGTCTGCCATCTTCGAAAGAGCAGCAGACTTGATTAAGTCCTCTTTAACTGGATTCGCCGGATCATCCTCTGCTGGTAGGATGAAATTTGACTTCAGCTCAGTCCAAAGATCTTCTTTCTGCATATCAGTGACATAAGACACCTAAGCGTCATTTGCAGCCGGCTTTGACCATTGATGGATGCTGATCGGGATCTTGTCCCTAACCAGAACCCCGCACTGATTAACAAATGCGTTCTTTGTCCGGATGGGGTCAATCGGCTCGCCGGAGTACGAGATTTCTGAGATCTCAAACTTTTCATCCGGCCTCAACTTTTTCTTCGCGCCTCGTCTCTTTACCGAAGATTTGCTCGATCCGGAGGGCTAGAAAAAGGAACCAAGACGAGAGTTAATGAATGCATCAATTAACTAGTCAGCACAGGCTTAACTAACATATATACCTCCTGGCCGGACTCGGTTCGGTCACCGGAGCCAGCATCACGGTCTCCTTCTTGCACCGGCATTGGGTCACCGGAGCCGTCCTCACGGTCTACCTCTTCCATGTGCATTGGGTCACCGGAGCCATCAATATCATAGCCTAGATCTTCCAGCTGCAGCTCTCTTTCCACCTGCTCATCGGTGTCGTTGAGAAACGACAAGATGGCATTTTGTCCGTCTGCGATTATGTCCATCAATATCGCTTCTTGTGCTAGGTCTCGGGTGTTGTCGTCCATAGTTTCTACAAATATTTACAACATGCCAATTATTATTCAAACATGACAGATGGATATATTAATGGAAAACGTAGAACTAGCTTCGACCCTCGACCCCTGGACGACCCTCGACTGCTCGGCGATCCACAACCCTAGACCCCCTCATGTCACATTTTGTCTAGTGTCAAAGGATTCAACAGAACCAATACTTCATCATTAGGCGAAAGTAACAGCCGCATGATGGTACGAAGCTATCCAAAGTGGTTTTGGAACGGAGTCCCGGATAAGATAATTCGTAACAAAAGACGGATTATCCTATCAGGAACTCCGTTCCAAAATAACTTTGCATAACTTCGTACCAACATGCCCCGGTTACTTCTGGCAAATGATGAAGTCATGGAATTCTTCAATACTTTGACACTAGCTAGGAAACCTCTCTCGACCCCTCGACCCTCGACTGCTCGGCGATCCACAACCCTAGACCCCCTCATGTCACATTTTGTCTAGTGTCAAAGGATTCAACAAAACCAATACTTCATCATTAGGGGAAAGTAACAGTAGCATGATGGTACGAAGATCTCCAAAGTGGTTATGGAACGGAGTCCCAGATAAGATAATTCGTAACAAAAGACGGATTATCCTATCAGGAACTCCGTTCCAAA
>LR738714.1:787737341-787788230 GCA_902687465.1 Secale cereale | reverse complement strand
AGTGGTTTTGGAACAGAGTCCCAGATAGGATAATTCGTAACAAAAGACGGATTATCCTATCAGGAACACCGTTCCAAAACAACTTTGCATAACTTCGTACCAACATGCCCCGGTTACTTCTGGCAAATGATGAAGTCATGAAATTCTTCAATACTTTGACACTAGCTAGGCAACCTCTCGACCCCTCGACCCCCGACTGCTCGGCGATCCACAACCCTAGACCCCGATCATGTCACATTTTGTCTAGTGTCAAAGGATTCAACAAAACCAATACTTCATCATTAGGCGAAAGTAACAGTCGCATGATGGTACAAAGCTCTTCAAAGTGGTTTTGGAACGGAGTCCCAGAAAGGATAATTCGTAACAAAAGATGGATTATTCTATCAGGAACTTCGTTCCAGAACAACTTTGCATAACTTCGTACAAACATGCCCCGGTTACTTCTGGCAAATGATGAAGTCATGGATTTCTTTAATATTTTGACACTAGCTAGGCAACCTCTCTCGACCCCTCGACCCTCGGTCCCTCGACGACCCTCGGCCTCTCGACCCCTCGACCCTCGGCCTCTCGACCCCTCGACGACCCTCGGCCCCTCGGCGATCTCTCGACCCTTGACGACCCTCGGTCCCTCGACGACCCTCGACCCCCCCCCCCTAATGTCGAAGTTATCGGGGAGGGTCTATATCGACAACGACATATCCGATAAAAAAGAGGAAGAAGAAGAAAAAAGGAACCGCTAGAGGAGAAGATCGAAGAAAAAAAAGAAAAAAAAGGAGAAGAAGAAAGGAATAGAGGAGAAGAGAAAATTTCTCTTCTTCTCCTCTATTCCTTTCTTATTCTCCTCTTTTTTTTCTTCTTTTTTCTTCTTCTTATTTATTTCTCTTCTTCTTCCTTTCCTCTTCTTCTTCCTTTCCTCTTTCTTATTTTCTTCTTTTCTATCCTTCTTTTTCTAAATTTGTAACTTTTGCATATATAAAACTTTCTATGAAAAAAAACATTCTTTTTCTTCTTTCCTATCCTTCTTTTTCTTCTTTCCTATCCTTCTTTTTCTTCTTTCCTATCATTCTTTTTCTTCTTTCCTATCCTTCTTTTGCATATATATACATCACATACACATCACATACAGCAACTATACATCACAATTGTAACTATCTATATATAAACAAAAAACATTCTATGAAAAAAAACATTTTTAACATATATATTTAGCAAATTCCTAAGAAAAATTAAAAAAAATATATATACACATACAAAATATATATACAGCAACTATATACACATAACACATATTCACACATATATACATTTATATATATAAACAGCAACTATATATATACATCAACTATATATATTAAAAAAGACCTCACATCGCGCGGCGGGGCGGGGCGGCGCGGCGGCGACGGGGCGGGGCGGCGCGACGGCGACGTGGCGGGGCGACGGCGCGGGGCGGGGCGGCGCGGGGGCGCGGGGCGGGGCGACGGCGCGACGGCGACGGGGCAGCATTGGGGGCGACGGCGACGGGGCGACGGTGACAGCGACGGGGCGACGGGGGCGGGGACGAAGCAGAGTGAGGAGGCGTGCGGGGCGGGGAAAGGAGAAATTTTCGCAAGTGTTGGTTATATAGGAGGCGTATTTGTCCCGGTTGGTGCCACAAACCGGGACTAATACCCCCCTTTAGTCCCGGTTGGTGCCACCAACCGGGACTAAAGGTCCCTTTTCAGCAGCCCAAAGGGCGGGAAGGAGGGGCCTTTAGTCCCGGTTGGTGCCACCAACCGGGACTAAAGGGGTGTATTAGTCCTGGTTGGTGCCAACAACCGGGACTAATACCACCCTCTAGTCCCGGTTGGTGCCAACAACCGGGACCAAAGGCCTTGCTGGCGCGGTGCGGTGGGAAGTTTAGTCCCACCTCGCTAATTGAGAGAGGCCAACACCAGTTTATAAGCTGCGCTGCCTCTCTCCTCTCGAACTCATCTGAAGTGCAGGCTTACGGGCCTAATTTGACTGTGCAATGCCTGTGGGCCTACTGGGCCTGCTGCGGGCCTAAATCCTGGCCCATGGTTGGGTTTCTAGTCATATTCAGGCCGTGCTGGCCCAGTAGGTGGCATTTTTTTTCTTTTTTCTATTTATTTTTTCATTTCTACTTAGAACTAAATACTTATAGTGTTTTAGTGATTTCTTTTTTCTTTTAGGTCACAAAAATTATAAACCTTCATTATTTTCTTTGTTGCTTTATTTATTTTATTTTGTTTCTACTTACAACAAAATACTTATTGTTGCTATTTTTTTTTGCAAGTTTTTTTGTTTTGTTTTCTGCATTATTTATTTTCTTTTGTTTTTGCTTTATTTTTTAATTCTTTCTGGTAAAACCAATTACAAACTTTCTGTTAGTGCAAGTAGTATTCAAATTTGAATAGTTTAAATTTGAAATTATTTGTTTTCTTTGTTGCTTTATTTATTTTATTTTGTTTCTACTTACAATGAAATAGTTATTGTTGCTATTTTTTTTTTGCAAGTTTTTTTTTGTTTTCTGCATTTTTTATTTTCTTTTGTTTTTTGCTTTATTTTTTAATTCTTTCTGGTAAAACCAATTACAAACTTTCTGTTAGTGCAAATTTGAATAGTACAAACGGACAATGGTATCATACTCGTTTGTTACAAAGTTGGCATGGTATCATCATAATAGTTGCCGAAAAAAGTCTTCACTTTTTCTTCGCTTGTGTCATTTGCTTATTGCGCCGTAACCATGGATAATCTTCATCGTTTATCAGGATGCTTGGGTCAGCCTTGACTTTGAAGGGAGGAATTTCATGAAACTTTTCATAATCTTCAGACATGTCTGTCTTGCCCTCCACTCCCAGGATGTCCCTTTTTCCTGAAAGAACTATGTGGCGCTTTGGCTCATCGTATGATGTATTCGCTTCCTTATCTTTTCTTTTTCTCGGTCTGGTAGACATGTCCTTCACATAGATAACCTGTGCCACATCATTGGCTAGGACGAATGGTTCGTCAGTGTATCCAAGATTTTTCAGATCCACTGTTGTCATTCTGTACTGTGGGTCTACCTGTACCCCGCCTCCTGACAGATTGACCCATTTGCACTTAAACAAAGGGACCTTAAAATCATGTCCGTAGTCAAGTGCCCATATGTCCACTATGTAAGCATAATATGTGTCCTTTCCCCTCTCGGTTGTTGCATCAAAGCGGACACCGCTGTTTTGGTTGGTGCTCTTTTGATCTTGGACAATCATGTAAAATGTATTCCCATTTATCTCGTATCCTTTGTAAATCAATACAGTCGAAGATGGTCCCCTGGACAACAAGTACAACTCATCACAAACAGTGTTGTCACCTCTGAGACGTTTTTCCAACCAACTGCTGAAAGTCCTGATGTGTTCACATGTAATCCAGTCGTCGCACTGCTCCGGGTGTTTGGATCGCAGACTGTTCTTGTGTTCATCGACATACGGGGTCACTAATGTAGAGTTCTGTAGAACTGTGTAGTGTGCTTGAGACCAAGAATATCCATCCCTGCATATTATTGAGTCCCTTCCAAGCGTGCCTTTTCCAGTCAGTCTCCCCTCGTACCGTGATTTAGGGAGACCTATCTTATTAAGGCCAGGAATGAAGTCAACACAAAACCCGATGACATCCTCTGTTTGAGGGCCCATGGAGATGCTTCCTTCTGGCCTGGCACGGTTACGGACATATTTCTTTAGGACTCCCATGAACCTCTCAAAGGGGAACATATTGTGTAGAAATACGGGCCCCAGAATGACAATCTCGTCGACTAGATGAACTAGGACGTGTGTCATGATATTGAAGAAGGATGGTGGGAACACAAGCTCGAAACTGACAAGACATTGCGCCACATCACTCCTTAGCCTTGGTACGATTTCTGGATCGATCACCTTCTGAGAGATTGCATTGAGGAATGCACATAGCTTCACAATGGCTAATCGGACGTTTTCCGGTAGAAGCCCCCTCAGGGTTAGAGTTTGTAACACCCCAAAAAAATTTAATCATATTTTTATTAATTAAAAATTTGGCTAGAAATAAAATTTTGAATTATAATAGGTTCTTTAATAAATTGTTTTTAGCCTTTTCTATACCTGTCCTTCAAAAATCTTCTCTTCATGTATTAAATTGTTTGGAAATAATTTTGTGGGCTCTGGTTGTATCTTGGGTCTTCTCATTATTTGTTTGATAACAGTAGAAATTATTGTCATAATAAAATTTTGCCTTAGAAAATTCTTTTAATAGCTTTTGCAGTATTTTAAATGCTTCTGTTGCACTACTTCTATTTTAAATAATTCTCTAAAAATGCCACCAAAATTCTGAGAGGTCTTATGATGCCTATATGTCACTTTGGTGCAAGAACCCAACTTGGGTTTTGCAAAATTTGAGTGAACCATCCTCTTTTTCATTCCTGTCCATCTTCTAGGTTTTAACTACAACCCTATTATTTCTTGCTCAAAAAAATTCTGAGCCTTGGCCATCTTCTAGTTCCTCCTACCAAACCCTTAACTCCAGAAGATCAGCTCCGTTAGCATCTTTTAGACCCACCAAATACCCCTCTGAATATTCAGTCCAGAATTGAATTTCAGTAAAACTTACACTAGCCAGTATTCCTTTTTCCCAAAACAACTTCACCATCATCTCTACCATATAAAGAGACACTATCCTGCCAAGTTTCACATCCAGAAAGATCACCTAGGTCCCCCTAACATTCTGTCGAGCACCTTGAGCTCATGACAGAAGTTGGGCATCTTTTTGGATTGCACTAGATACTAGCCCCTCTCCCCAAAACACCATGTCCATCACTTCTGCCGTGTCTAAAGGCACCATTCTGTTATTTGTCAACTTGTTTGGGTCCCTGTAGATGCCATTGGCATTTCGTCGAACACCTCAGAGGCATGTCCGGAGCACGAGCAGAGCGCAGTTATTGCACGCGCTGACATCGGGCTCCTGCCACTGCCCTGCTGCCTCCCCTGCTCGCCCGAGCCTCCCACTGGATCAGCCCGACCACCACCTACCTCTCCGACACCTCCGTTTGTCCTCTAGCATCGTCCACGCCGACCGGAGCCGCCGCCCGACGAGTCCCGCATCGCCACGTCGCACCGACCTTCAACGCCCTGGACGCGTGGCTCGCCTCCGAACCAAACACGACGCCCGCCATCACTGCAAGCCGCCACCGTCCTCACCAAACCCCGCCGTCCATCAACGGCCTCGCCACCGGCCGCGTCTGCCATTAATGGCCGCCGCCTCTGTCCGCCCGTAGACGGCGCCATCCAAAGCTACCTGGCGCCTCCCGGGGCAGCCAGCTCACCTTGGTAGTAACTGCGGCCAGCCACCGTCCTCGCCGAACCTCACCGGCCACCCAACGACCTCACCGGCCGGAGTAAAGGCATCGCCACCGTGTCCGCTCTCTGGAAGTCGCGGCACCGCGTCGCCCCGCCTATTTAAGCCACCCCGAGCACCCCGGCTCCTCATCTCCACCTCTCCCCTCCTCCAGCAAACCATCCCGAGCCTCCCCGAGCAAGCAAGACGACCAGAGGAGCCATCTTCCTCGACTCCGGCCGCCTCTGCCACCGCCCTCCCCTCGAGGCCACCCACCTCTCCAGTGCCTCCCCCTCCCTACTATCTACACCAACGGCCTCCTGGAGCATCCACGAACCCGTCCCCATCTTCAATTCCACTGGAGTTGCACCGTAGCCGGAGTTCCCCTTTTCGTCCGACGGCGCCGTCCGCCGAGGACCTCGTCGCCGGCAACTCCGTCCATCCCAGCCACCACGGAGAGCACCGGACGAACCGCCTCCCCCTCCTGAACACAACGGTGCCCTCGGCTCCTCCTACGGCGCCACCGTTCGCCGGCGAGCTCCGCCGGAGTCCCGCCTCGTTCTGTCGCCAGGAAGAAGGGCGGGTGGACCGTGGTCAAACCTGACCAGTGGGCCAGGCGGGCCCACTGTCAGCGACCCACAGCACGCTGTGTGTGTGGACACGGGTTCCGCAAAGCCCGTCTCCGCGTGAGGGAAACGTACTTCCCTTTTTCGCCTTCGACGTCAGCTCTTTTACCCGCAGCCAGATGACTGGGCTCGGCCCAGTGGCGTCGTTGAACTAAACAGCGCTCAGGGCGCAATTCTATCCCTTCTTTTATCATTTCCAGCAACTTTCAAATAATTCCATAGTAGCCTTTTCTACTCTAAATTTGGTAATTAAAATTTCTGTAGGTTTCTAAAATCATGCTCTGCTTATTTAAAATTAGGTGAACATTTTTCCTATATATAGTTTCTGTTTAATAAATTTAAATATTGCTTTTAATCATGTTTTCCATCTTAGTAATTCCATAACTAATTCATATGAACTCTAAATAAATTAACTCTTTTACTGATATTCCTTAAATATCCTCTAGTTTATTTTTAGTATTTGTTTCAAAAACATTTGAAATACTTTTTATTGCTGTTTTTGAATTATGTGGTGATTTAGATATTTTTGAAAATAGGAAATGAAGGGGGGATGAATATTTCAAACTTTTGGAGTGCACCCAATATTTCTGCATGCTCAAGGCAAGCATTTTGAACACTTGATATGGCGTATGTTTTCATGCTATAATATTTAGGGCATGTTTGATACTTTGATAGGCTTGGCATATGAGTAGAAATATTGCATGCATGCATGGTCATGATTATACTTTCTCTTGCATGCATTCCCTTCAAATTTGCAACATGCATAAGTTATGAGAATCCAGGAATGTGCTCCTGTTTTGGACGTGCCGGTGGGCACGGGCCATATTTGACACGGTGGTGTCATGAGATATATGTGGAAGCAGACAAGGGTTGTGGCCCTGTCCTGATGTTATGGTTGAGAGAATGTTTTGTTGTGCTAACCACCGCAGGGAACATAAGCCTCCTGAGTCGACCGTAAATCGAGTCTTGTTCCAGTAACCCCCATACTTGTCTCGTGCTACCACTTGTCCCTGCCTCGGGTAAGGTATGGTTTAGTAAGTTGTTAACCCCTTTCCATGCACACACCGTACAGAGGGCCATGATGAGGGTTTCCAGGGCCCTGGACTAAACCCAGTCATCAGGTCAGGGGGCATGGGTGTTTCCGACTGTTATGATGTCGAGAGGGAGTGTACCCTTGTAATCCGCGCGTATGAATAGTGATCCCATGCTCATGGAGGTTGTAGCCTCTCTGACTTAGAGTTTACTTAACTGTTGTTTTGGGTGACTCCTGGCAGCAGAAAAGTTAAGTTGGTGTGTGCTGGTTAGGTGTGTTTTCAACCCAAAGACCATAATGGGAATTAGTCAGTGTCACGATACTGACTAAAGAAATCCTATACTTGTGGGTAAAGAGTACACCCTCTGCAGAGTCGTATCTATTCGAATAGCCGTACCCGCGGTTAAGGACTACAGTCTGGGTTGGTCAAGTGTCGATCTTAGAGTCGGTCTCCGGAGGAAATATTTAAAAGTGAAGCATGGTTATTTTGCAAGATAATTATCATTGCTACTGGTGTTACTATTAGTATATTTGATGATATGATTATATTGCTTATGAACTAACCCCCTGCTCTTATTATTCTTTCCAGAGTGTCTCAGGGGCTGGCTAGACTACCCCGGACACTCGCCTTTATTTCTAAGTCCTTTCTGTGGCGTCCCTCGAGTGTCAGGCGGTTTATCTCACCACTACTCTTGTGGACACCCGACTGGCATTTCTTTTCAAGTCCTTTCGTGGCGTCGCCTGAGTTCTCGGATGGTATCGTCCGATTTCTCTTTTAGACACCCGACTGACATTTCTTTTCAAGAACGACCGTGGTGTCACTTGACACCCGATCGGCATTTCTTTTATATTTTATTAATGCTAATATTTATTTTCTGCACTAACTATTATTCACCATGCCATACTTTATTTCCTGTCAGCATGCATTTAACATAAGTCTATCATGAGCACACGCATATAGTTTAATTTATCATGACTATATAATTGTTTGATGCATTGGTTATATCATTTGTCCATGATGTTTGCGAGTACATTCAAACGTACTCACAGGCTTGTCCCTGGCTATTTACTTGGCCAGGTTATGGGTTCTGCAAGGAATAATACAGCGACGTCCGTGCGAAGCCTAGGAGTGTAGCCACGCAGGATAGGAGTTATCCGGGTCAGCTGTTCCTGTTGGAATGGAGCCCCATCGATGTGGAGATCCACAAGCCAATTCCTTCATCCACCACCGGAGTCATTGTTATATCAGTAGACCTTTATGGTCTTGTATCAAATTCTTGTAAATGCTTGGGAATCTGTAACAAGGATGTGTCTACCAGTAACAGTAATCCTGGTCTGGTGATGACACTAGGGGTAAATTTCTGGAATATTATGTTCCCGAAATCCGGCCCCGACAGCCTTGGTATCAGAGCCAGGCTGACCATTGGCTAATCCTATCTTAGCCTGGTCACCATCCCTAGGTTTCCACCCCATCCACAACTTTTCCTGTCCACGGTCAAGTCTATCCCACCCACAGTGGCAACCGACATCTTTCAATAGCCGGTGCCCAACCTATCAGTCTATCCATAGGCCGTGTGCCTATGCCAACACCTGAACTTTCCCATCCACAAGCGTGCGATGGAAGACTCGGCTGACTTATAAAGGAAGCCTTACCCCAAACTCAGCACATCACAGCCTCGTTCCCAGTTCGATATCAAACCACCAAGATGACAGGCCCCCTCGTGCACAACGAGACCACCGCAGTCGAGCTTGAAGGCTTCGTAACCATCCTTGCCAATCTCACCCGTCGTGCTTTTAGCATCGACGAGCCACCGGAATATGTCGTGTACCAAGAGCACACGAGTAATTCCATCCATCACTTCTGGGCCACGGTGCACATCTACGGGAGGGGCACCACATCGGAGCGTCCCTACCGATTCACCGGGAGGACAACCTCCGACGAGCCCCAATCCATCCAACTTGCAGCCCGAGAGGCTATAGTTCAACTTCGGCACCTGTCACCGAGGGTTAACTGCCGCTCATTCTACTACTACCCTAGTCGCGAAGGCTATGGTAGCCCAACCCAGGTCGCCAACGGGGACCATGAGTCGGACCCTGCCCTGATGCATCTGGTGCGCTACCTGAGAGCGCAAGAGGCACTATTTGATCAGGTCACTCTTGATCTGATTGAGACCCGCAGGACGCTCGCTCTCCTGGCCCCAGCAAGGAGTGAAGTCGCACCCGCCACCGGCGCCCCGATAATGCTGCTTGGAAGGCCGGCTGAGCCCCCAAGCTCTGACCATGTCATCTACCCAGGCAATGCCTTCGCCTCACCCGGAAATCTCCGTCGTCTCTTGGAGGCCTACTCCAATGGGACGGTGACCTCGACACCTCGCGAAGGCCACCACCGCTACTCCAGCCCTGTAGCTCCCCATCCTACCCCGGCCAGCTCCGACGCAGAAGCACCCGGAGAGGACTCGGCATCCGCAAGACGCGCCCGGCTGGATATCAACCAGGTGGACTGAGTCCACCTGATTTGTTATCAAGCCCTAGTGGCTCGGTTTTTCCTTTAGTTCCGCAGTAGCTGGTGTGTGGCGTAGCGAGTTTGTAGACCCCCTGTGTGTCACCATCTAATAGTATGTGTGATCTGGCATGAATTGCTTGATGAGTGGTTGCAGAGTAAATTCTAGACGTGACCCCTAACTGACACGCACAGTAGCATGTCACTTTTCTTTTGGGGATTGAGGCCTGAGACTTTGACTCAGACAGCCCCGCGCCGGAGTCGGTGTCTCTGTCGTACCGGCACCATTTCATGTTTCATGACCCAGGCTCTCTATAAGAGGCCACGCTCATTTTTCCACACCAGCAACCATCAGCATCAAGCACTGCCTTTTTCCTTTCATCCACACATGTCTCACCCCGGAGCTTATCTGAGGAACCCCGAAGCAAGACCTGGTAGTTTTGTTATGTTATTGTGGGATTTTACCCGCAATACTCTTGGCTCCTCCCATCCACCCCTGTATGAGCTTTTCAAATCGAGAATCACTCCTGATCTCTCAAAATACTGGGCAGCTGTACATATTCCACCAGCAGATTTAAACCAAGGACCTCCCTATGTGATTTTCATCGGGAGATCCATGCCAACGCCAGGCATGGCCATTGAGTCTGCTGCGTATGAAGCAGTCACCCGTCTTCGATTTGCGGTACCTTGTGCCAACACAAGGGAATACTGCTATTTCCCAAGCCGCGCTGCTTTTGGAGCAGAAGCTACGTTCCGCTGTGGACGTGCGGAGAGCGATCCAGCCCTGGTCTATCTCATTCAGTATGTGATGGCCCAGGAGCGTTTCACCCAGCAAATACTGGAGTATCTCCACTACCTTGCTGTTCTGAATCCCCGGATCGCCATTGGCGGACCCCCTCTGCCAACTCTGGAGGGACACGTTCTTCGTTTGCTCCCTCCACTTCCTCCACTCCCTCCGGAAGGAGAAGGGTGTGTTCCAACACCGGGAAGCCTTCCGCTTGACCCCGTAGATCCCGCTTTCGGACCGTAGATGGTCGTGAGTGCGTTTGCGTAGCATGTAGTGCTTGTTTGCATGTGTGATCTTGTTTTGTTTGTATGTCATGAATGTATTGCCTTGTTTATAAGAGTGTTTTGTATGTGTGGTATGCTTCTTAATTCTTCCGCCCTTAACAAATCTCGAGGACGAGATTTTTCTTAAGGGGGTTAGAGTTTGTAACACCCCAAAAAAATTTAATCATATTTTTATTAATTAAAAATTTGGCTAGAAATAAAATTTTGAATTATAATAGGTTCTTTAATAATTTTTTTTTAGCCTTTTCTATACCTGTCCTTCAAAAATCTTCTCTTCATGTATTAAATTGTTTGGAAATAATTTTGTGGGCTCTGGTTGTATCTTGGGTCTTCTCATTATTTGTTTGATAACAGTAGAAATTATTGTCATAATAAATTTTGCCTTAGAAAATTCTTTTAATAGCTTTTGCAGTATTTTAAATGCTTCTGTTGCACTACTTCTATTTTAAATAATTCTCTAAAAATGCCACCAAAATTCTGAGAGGTCTTATGATGCCTATATGTCACTTTGGTGCAAGAACCCAACTTGGGTTTTGCAAAATTTGAGTGAACCATCCTCTTTTTCATTCCTGTCCATCTTCTAGGTTTTAACTACAACCCTATTATTTCTTGCTCAAAAAAATTCTGAGCCTTGGCCATCTTCTAGTTCCTCCTACCAAACCCTTAACTCCAGAAGATCAGCTCCGTTAGCATCTTTTAGACCCACCAAATACCCCTCTGAATATTCAGTCCAGAATTGAATTTCAGTAAAACTTACACTAGCCAGTATTCCTTTTTCCCAAAACAACTTCACCATCATCTCTACCATATAAAGAGACACTATCCTGCCAAGTTTCACATCAAGAAAGATCACCTAGGTCCCCCTAACATTCTGTCGAGCACCTTGAGCTCATGACAGAGGTTGGGCATCTTTTTGGATTGCACTAGATACTAGCCCCTCTCCCCAAAACACCATGTCCATCACTTCTGCTGTGTCTAAAGGCACCATTCTGTTATTTGTCAACTTGTTTGGGTCCCTGTAGATGCCATTGGCATTTCGTCGAACAACTCAGAGGCATGTCCGGAGCACGAGCAGAGCGCAGTTATTGCACGCGCTGACATCGGGCTCCTGCCACTGCCCTGCTGCCTCCCCTGCTCGCCCGAGCCTCCCACTGGATCAGCCCGACCACCACCTACCTCTCCGACACCTCCGTTTGTCCTCTAGCATCGTCCACGCCGACCGGAGCCGCCGCCCGACGAGTCCCGCATCGCCACGTCGCACCGACCTTCAACGCCCTGGACGCGTGGCTCGCCTCCGAACCAAACACGACGCCCGCCATCACTGCAAGCCGCCACCGTCCTCACCAAACCCCGCCGTCCATCAACGGCCTCGCCACCGGCCGCGTCTGCCATTAATGGCCGCCGCCTCTGTCCGCCCGTGGACGGCGCCGTCCAAAGCTACCTGGCGCCTCCCGGGGCAGCCAGCTCACCTTGGTAGTAACTGCGGCCAGCCACCGTCCTCGCCGAACCTCACCGGCCACCCAACGACCTCACCGGCCGGAGTAAAGGCATCGCCACCGTGTCCGCTCTCTAGAAGTCGCGGCACCGCGTCGCCCCGCCTATTTATGCCACCCCGAGCACCCCGGCTCCTCATCTCCACCTCTCCCCTCCTCCAGCAAACCATCCCGAGCCTCCCCGAGCAAGCAAGACGACCGGAGGAGCCATCTTCCTCGACTCCGGCCGCCTCTGCCACCGCCCTCCCCTCGAGGCCACCCACCTCTCCAGTGCCTCCCCCTCCCTACTATCTACACCAACGGCCTCCTGGAGCATCCACGAACCCGTCCCCATCTTCAATTCCACTGGAGTTGCACCGTAGCCGGAGTTCCCCTTTTCGTCCGACGGCGCCGTCCGCCGAGGACCTCGTCGCCGGCAACTCCGTCCATCCCAGCCACCACGGAGAGCACCGGACGAACCGCCTCCCCCTCCTGAACACAACGGTGCCCTCGGCTCCTCCAACAGCGCCACCGTTCGCCGGCGAGCTCCGCCAGAGTCCCGCCCCGTTCTGTCGCCAGGAAGAAGGGCGGGTGGACCGTGGTCAAACCTGACCAGTGGGCCAGGCGGGCCCACTGTCAGCGACCCACAGCACGCTGTGTGTGTGGACACGGGTTCCGCAAAGCCCGTCTCCGCGTGAGGGAAACGTACTTCCCTTTTTCGCCTTCGACGTCAGCTCTTTTACCCGCAGCCAGATGACTGGGCTCGGCCCAGTGGCGCCGTTGAACTAAACAGCGCTCAGGGCGCAATTCTATCCCTTCTTTTATCATTTCCAGCAACTTTCAAATAATTCCATAGTAGCCTTTTCTACTCTAAATTTGGTAATTAAAATTTCTGTAGGTTTCTAAAATCATGCTCTGCTTATTTAAAATTAGGTGAACATTTTTCCTATATATAGTTTCTGTTTAATAAATTTAAATATTGCATTTAATCATGTTTTCCATCTTAGTAATTCCATAACTAATTCATATGAACTCTAAATAAATTAACTCTTTTTCTGATATTCCTTAAATATCCTCTAGTTTATTTTTAGTATTTGTTTCAAAAACATTTGAAATACTTTTTATTGCTGTTTTTGAATTATGTGGTGATTTAGATATTTTTGAAAATAGGAAATGAAGGGGGGATGAATATTTCAAACTTTTGGAGTGCACCCAATATTTCTGCATGCTCAAGGCAAGCATTTTGAACACTTGATATGGCGTATGTTTTCATGCTATAATATTTAGGGCATGTTTGATACTTTGATAGGCTTGGCATATGAGTAGAAATATTGCATGCATGCATGGTCATGACTATACTTTCTCATGCATGCATTCCCTTCAAATTTGCAACATGCATAAGTTATGAGAATCCAGGAATGTGCTCCTGTTTTGGACGTGCCGGTGGGCACGGGCCATATTTGACACGGTGGTGTCATGAGATATATGTGGAAGCAGACAAGGGTTGTGGCCCTGTCCTGATGTTATGGTTGAGAGAATGTTTTGTTGTGCTAACCACCGCAGGGAACATAAGCCTCCTGAGTCGACCGTAAATCGAGTCTTGTTCCAGTAACCCCCATACTTGTCTCGTGCTACCACTTGTCCCTGCCTCGGGTAAGGTATGGTTTAGTAAGTTGTTAACCCCTTTCCATGCACACACAGTACAGAGGGCCATGATGAGGGTTTCCAGGGCCCTGGACTAAACCCAGTCATCAGGTCAGGGGGCATGGGTGTTTCCGACTGTTATGATGTCGAGAGGGAGTGTACCCTTGTAATCCGCGCGTATGAATAGTGATCCCATGCTCATGGAGGTTGTAGCCTCTCCGACTTAGAGTTTACTTAACTGTTGTTTTGGGTGACTCCTGGCAGCAGAAAAGTTAAGCTGGTGTGTGCTGGTTAGGTGTGTTTTCAACCCAAAGACCATAATGGGAATTAGTCAGTGTCACGATACTGACTAAAGAAATCCTATACTTGTGGGTAAAGAGTACACCCTCTGCAGAGTCGTATCTATTCGAATAGCCGTACCCGCGGTTAAGGACTACAGTCTGGGTTGGTCAAGTGTCGATCTTAGAGTCGGTCTCCGGAGGAAATATTTAAAAGTGAAGCATGGTTATTTTGCAAGATAATTATCATTGCTACTGGTGTTACTATTAGTATATTTGATGATATGATTATATTGCTTATGAACTAACCCCCTGCTCTTATTATACTTTCCAGAGTGTCTCAGGGGCTGGCTAGACTACCCCGGACACTCGCCTTTATTTCTAAGTCCTTTCTGTGGCGTCCCTCGAGTGTCAGGCGGTTTATCTCGCCACTACTCTTGTGGACACCCGACTGGCATTTCTTTTCAAGTCCTTTCGTGGCGTCGCCTGAGTTCTCGGATGGTATCGTCCGATTTCTCTTTTAGACACCCGACTGACATTTCTTTTCAAGAACGACCGTGGTGTCACTTGACACCCGATCGGCATTTCTTTTATATTTTATTAATGCTAATATTTATTTTCTGCACTAACTATTATTCACCATGCCATACTTTATTTCCTGTCAGCATGCATTTAACATAAGTCTATCATGAGCACACGCATATAGTTTAATTTATCATGACTATATAATTGTTTGATGCATTGGTTATATCATTTGTCCATGATGTTTGCGAGTACATTCAAACGTACTCACAGGCTTGTCCCTGGCTATTTACTTGGCCAGGTTATGGGTTCTGCAAGGAATAATACAGCGACGTCCGTGCGAAGCCTAGGAGTGCAGCCACGCAGGATAGGAGTTATCCGGGTCAGCTGTTCCTGTTGGAATGGAGCCCCATCGATGTGGAGATCCACAAGCCAATTCCTTCATCCACCACCGGAGTCATTGTTATATCAGTAGACCTTTATGGTCTTGTATCAAATTCTTGTAAATGCTTGGGAATCTGTAACAAGGATGTGTCTACCAGTAACAGTAATCCTGGGCTGGTGATGACACTAGGGGTAAATTTCTGGAATATTATGTTCCCGAAATCCGGCCCCGACAGCCTAGAGCTGTCAGGCTCACTTCTGGGAAATAAATCACAGAATAGCCTTAAGTCACACTGGCTCCCAAGCACAACCAGTGGACAAACCTTGATATAGATAACCAGTACAATAATATTACACAGGGTTGAGTCAGGGTGACTCAACAATTTATTACAACAACTCAACGCACTAGGGTGGCGGAATATGACAGTGGGTGGTGGAACTCAACACTGATATACTAGCATAGAGTCAAGCGTCAGTGTGAGGCTTGACTATTTTATTGGTGTGGCGGAAGCTTGACGGATGATACAAGTGATAGACTCCAAGACACAGGTGTGCTGACTGGGAACCTTCTAAGCGTCGGCCTCGCTAGCGCAATTCTCCTCCAATAGCTCGTCCTCCTCCAAGTCTGGCCAAGTAAATAGCCAGGGACAAGCCAGTGAGTACTTTGAATGTACTCGCAAACATTATGAACATAAGGTATACCGAATGCGAATGCCATGGTAAATATACTATATGCGTGCAACAATTATCAAGACTTGGCATGGTGAAACATGGTTAGTACAAAAATAAATATTAGTCACAATAATATAAAAAGATAAAAGGAATGCCGGTCGGATGTCATGTGACATCACGGTAGGACTTGAAAAGAAATGCCAGTCGGGTGTCCACAAGAGTAGTGGCGTGATAAACCGCCTGACACTCGAGGGACGCCACAAAAAGGACTTTTAAAAGAAATGCCAGTTGGGTGTCCACAAGAGTAGTGGCGTGATAAACCGCCTGACACTCGAGGGACGCCACAAAAAGGACTTTTAAAAGAAATGCCAGTTGGGTGTCCACAAGAGTAGTGGCGTGATAAACCGCCTGACACTCGAGGGACGCCACAAAAGGACTTTAAAATAAAAGCGAGTGTCCGGGGTAGTCTAGCCAGCCCCTGAGACACTCTTGAAGGTAACAATAAAATCATAGGGTTAGTCCATAAGCATAATTTTCATCATAAATAAGTTCAGGATAATACTGACTGTAACAAGAACATCATGCAAACATGAACATGCTCAAGTATATTATTTTCCTCCAGAGACTGACACCGAGACCGATACTTGGCCCACCCAACTAAATCCTTGACCGTGGACGCGGCTATTCGAATAGATATAACTCTGCAGAGGGTGTACTCTTTACCCACGCGTATGGGATTTCCTTAGACAGTACCGTGCACTGACTAATACCCAATACGGACTTTGGGTTGAAAACACGCCTGACGAGTACACACCGACCGGATGCCAGGACTCACCCAAAACATCGCTCCAGAAACCTTAAGTCAGGGAGGCTACAACCTCCGAAAAGCATGGGATCACTATTAAACGCGCGGATTACAAGGGGTGCCCCCCTCTCGGCTACAACCGGTAACACCCATGCCCCTGACCCGATGACAGGCTACAACCTTCATCGTAGTTATCTGGGTGGCGTGCACCCGACCAGGGGTTAACAACTTACTAGGCCGTACCCTCCTTTCGGAAGGACCCGTGGTAGCACGGTGTACAGCTAGGTGTATAGAGCAAGACTCGATCTAGGCAGACTCAGGAGGTATTGTTAAAATATCACCAGTGTTCTTTATCAGTATCACACGACACCACTGTGTCAACAAAGGACCGTGCCCACCAGCACGTCCAAACCAGCAGCAAAAATCTCAGCCATCACGTAACCATATTCATGTCAGAGAAGCTAGTGTGATATGCAAGCCAAAGAAGATGTGACATGACCATGCATGCACATATGATATAACATGCAACATATGCATTGTACTCCCAACTATGCAACCATGCAAAAATGCAAACACCATATCCCAGGTTCAATAATGCTTGCCTTGTCCAAAGTAATCAGGAGAAAACCCCTCTGAATTTCCAGCAAAAGTTCCTTCTTCTTTTTCTGAAAAATCCAAATTTGAATTCGAATGAGAATTCCAACACAGAACAGAAAAAGTTCTCAAAATATTTTTAATTAAATCTTAAAATAAACAAGAGAAGAAAAGAAAATTTTAGCAAAAAGAATCAACTCATTTGGATTTATAGTTTAAAAGTTATTAACTTTTTAAAACCAGGGGTCTTTCTGCAAAACAGAAGCCCCTGAGCTGTTTTAAAAGAAAACGCTTCGGCAGCGAATACGCCTTCCAGTGCAGAAGGCGTAAAGCGCAGAGTGCGCCTTCGCCGAACACAGGAAACAGAGAGAGAGAGCTGACGGGTGGGGGCCACCCGTCAGGTTTGAATTTTGAACGCGCTCGCGCGCGAGTACAGAGAAGAGGCGGCGATCGCCGGCGACGATCGCCGGGGTTTCAGGGCCCGGCGCTGGTCGTAGCGTGACCAGCGTGGACTTCCGCATCCGCGGGTGGTGGAGGTGGCCACCGGCGATCACCTGAACGGCGGTGAGCTCGTCGCCGGCGGACGGTGGTTCGGGTGAAGTGGTGGCTCGTCGGAGAGGGCTCGGGAAGAGGAATTGGCTTAGGGTTTCGGCATAGTGGTGGGAACGTGGTGGATCGGCGGAGTTTGGGCGTCTCTGGAGGTGTAAGTGCGCCGTATGGCTCGTGGACAGAGGCGGCGGAGCGGTGGCCGGAGAGGGAGAAGATGGCCCCCTCGTGGCCGGTGGGGTGGTCAGGAGGAAGAGTGGGAGGTGGTGGAGGCCAAAGGTGAAGCTAGAGGGGCTCGGGGACCCCTTTTATAGGCGAGTCGAGGATGGCCGAAGCGGGCGGAGTTCGCCGGAGTAAATTTGGTCGCCGGGGTTGGTTTTGGCCGGTGGTCTGGGGCGACGGAGCATTTATGAGGCTGGTGGAGTTCGCCCGAAGCCTCCGCTTGGACGGGCTCGTGCTCGCTTGCCACGTCCGAGGTGTGCTGTCCGCACGGGCGCGGCGGCGTGGCCGGCTCCGGCGACTGCCATACGGGTCCCGGGCGGCGTGGTCGGTGTGTCCGTTGTGCGGAGGGGCGAAGGAGAGTGACGCGTGGGCGGGGAGGTAGGTAGGGGCGTTGCAGTGCAGTGAATGGCGGCCGATGGCCGAGGCGTTCCGCTCGGCCCCGCCGTGGACGAGCTCAGGGCGGTTGCACCGGCCAGCTGCCAGCTCACCGGCGTGGAGAGGCTGGGCGATGGGCCAGGGGAGCGGTCGGCAATGAAGGCGGGCGTCGACGCCGTGCGGGAGAGGAAGATGAGGTGTGCACGGCATCGCCGGCCCCTGTCGGCTGAAGAATTCAGTTAACTGAATTTCATTCAGTTATGAACAGTCTGCACCCCAAGTGTTTGATGAAATGCTATGTGGTGTTAAACATCTTGGTTGATCATGGGGCTTGCTGTGGTGGTGTGTGGTTGCTCAGAAATGAGTTTGCCAGAAGGCCAAGATTTTTGGTGGAATTTAAAAATGATTTGGAGCAAAAAGTTGATTTCTGGACCAAATTTGAATTGGATAGAATTTGAAATTTTTGAACTGTGGGACCAAATGTTTTTGAAGAAATGGGTTAAGGGTACCATGTATTTGCAGGGATAATTTTGGTGGGAGCAGAAGAGTCATAGAAAATGTAGTTCCTTTGTAATGTCAAGAAACTATGATTATTTCAAATTCCATCTTCGGAATTCAAAATATATAGAAAGAATATTTTTGTGGAGTGGGAAGGAGTTGAATAATATCATAGAAGGTGTGCATGACTTGAGAGGTAAATCTTGGAGTGGCAGAGAAATATTTGGAGAGGTTTTATGGTGCTAGAAGAGGTGGAAAGGACTTTTGCCTTTGAAAATAAATAACCAAAAACCAAAGATTCTTTAGAGAGAAATAGTTTTGAAAACCTCCAAAACAATTAAATCAAATAAGTCCACCCTTCAAACAGAACCCTCCAAGAAAATTTTAAACCTTAGCTAAAATTTTAAAAAAATTCAAAACTCCAAATAAATATATATTTTTTTGGGGTGTTACAGCACCTACCCCCTTAAGAAAAATCTCGTCCCCGAGATTCCAGCTGTCCCTCAAACAGGTATGGATACTCAGTCCTTAAATGATCTTCTCTTTCCCAGGTTGCCTCTTCCTCGGTGTGATTGCTCCATTGGACTTTGCAAAATTTTATTATGTTTTGTCGGGTTCTCCGTTCAGACTCCTCCAAAATTCTTATAGGACGTTCCCGATATGTAAGATCGGGTTGAAGGTCTAATTCTTGGTGCTGCACTTGTTTTTCCGTGTTGCTAATACACTTCCTCAGTTGAGACACATGGAACACATCGTGAACATCAGATAATTCTGCTGGTAATTCCAGTTGATAGGCAACCTTGCCCCTTCTTGCGGTTACTTTGAATGGTCCAATAAATCTTGGTGCTAATTTCCCCTTAACCTTAAATCTCTGTAGCCCCCTTGTCGGAGATACTCTAAGATATACGTAGTCATTGGGCTCAAAGTGGACCTGGCGGTGTTTTTGATCATAATAACTCTTCTGTCGGCTTTGAGCTGCCCTTAGTCGGTCCTGAATAAGCTTTACTTTGGTTTCTGCCTCTATTAGTATTTCTGGTCCAAAAATTCGGCTGTCTCCGGTTTCAGACCAATTTAATGGGGTCCGACATCATCGTCCGTATAATGCTTCGAACGGTGCCATTTTTAGACTAGCTTGATAACTATTGTTGTAGGAGAATTCTGCATAAGGCAAACTATCCTCCCAACTGACTCCGTAGGTAAGCACACAAGCTCTCAACATGTCTTCTAATATTTGATTTACCCGCTCTGTCTGTCCTCCGGTCTGCGGGTGGTATGCTGTGCTGAAAGCCAGTTGCGTGCCTAAGGCTTGCTGTAGATGTTCCCAAAATCTAGAGACAAATTGGGTGCCTCTGTCAGAGACAATTATTTTGGGTACCCCGTGTAGACAAACAATCCTGGATAGGTACAGCCTGGCTAGCCTCTGTGTTGAGTAGGTGGTTTTTACCGGAATGAAATGTGCTACCTTGGTTAGCGAATCTGTTATTACCCAGATAGCATCATTCCCATGGCGTGACCTTGGCAAACCAACAACAAAATCCATTCCAATTCTATCCCATTTCCATTCAGGCACCTTAATTGGTTGCAACAACCCGGCTGGTCTCTGGTGTTCTGCTTTCACACGTTGGCAGGTATCACAACATGCCACATATATGGCTATATCCCTTTTCATCCCGTGCCACCAGAATCTCTCCTGTAGATCCTTATACATTTTGGTCCCTCCGGGGTGAATGGAATATGGAGTGGTATGCGCCTCTGCCATTATTTGCTGTTTTAAATCTTCAATGTTTGGTACGCATAATCTCTGTCCAAACCAAATAACTCCTTGGCTGTCTTCCATAAATTCGGGCGCCCTGCCCAGTTTCATCTTTTTCCTAATCCCTTCAATACTTGGGTGCCCCTTCTGGGCTTCTCTGATCTGGTCCTCTAATGTTGGTTTTATTTCCAACTGGGAAATGGTCCCTTCCGTGACTAGGGCCATGTTGAGCTTGGCAAATTCCTGGCTGAGCACATGTTGCGAGAGTTGTACACTGCCATTTCCGGCGTATGGATTCTTGCTGAGGGCATCTGCCACAACATTGGCTTTACCAGGGTGATAGTGAATTCCTACGTCATAATCCTTGATTAGCTCCAGCCAACGTCGTTGTCTCAGATTTAATTCTGGCTGCGTGAAAATATACTTAAGACTTTTGTGGTCCGTGTATATTTCACATCGGTTCCCCAGAAGATAGTGTCGCCACTCTTTGAGTGCGTGTATTACTGCAGCGAGTTCCAGATCATGAACGGGGTAATTTTCTTCATGTCGCCGTAGATGTCTTGAGGTGTAAGCCACTACTTTTCCTTCCTGCATTAACACACCTCCAAGGCCTTTCCCGGATGCGTCACAATATATATCAAAATTTTTGTGCATATCGGGCACAACCAGAACTGGTGATGTTGTTAACCTCTTTTTCAACTCCTGAAAACTCTTTTCATAAGCTTCAGTCCATTCAAACTTATTGTCTTTCTTGAGTAACTGGGTCATGGGTCTGGCTATAGTGGAGAACCCTTCAATAAACCTTCGATAATAGCCCGCTAGGCCAAGAAAACTTCTGACTTCCGTTACGTTTGTGGGTTGCTTCCATCCCAACACATCCTTTACTTTTCCCGGGTCTACAGCGATTCCGTCTTGGGTCAATACGTGCCCAAGGAAACCAACTTCTCTCAACCAAAATTCACATTTACTGAATTTGGCGTATAGCTGATGTTTTCTTAACTCTTCCAGTACTATCCGAAGATGTTGCTCATGTTCTTCAGGCGTCTTAGAGTAAATAAGTATGTCATCGATAAATACCACCACAAATTTATCCAAATATTTCATAAAAACCTTGTTCATGAGATGCACAAAATATGCCGGGGCATTGGTTAAACCAAACGGCATCACTGTGAATTCATATAATCCGTATCTGGTAGTAAACGCCGTCTTAGGTATGTCCGTCGTCCGAATTTTTAACTGATGATAACCTGATCTCAGGTCTATCTTCGAGAAGACTTTAGCTTCTGCTAGCTGCTCAAACAAATCGTTGATTCTGGGCGGTGGATATTTATTCTTGATAGTGACCATATTAAGTGCCCTGTAATCAATACATAGCCGTAGGGTACCATCCCTCTTTTTGGCGAATAAAACTGGCGACCCCCATGGTGACGAGCTGGGTCGCACGTAACCTTTCTCCATCAATTCCTTAATTTGCTTCTTTAATTCTGCCAATTCCGTTGGGGCCATACGGTACGGCTTCTTGTATATGGGTGTCGTTCCGGGTGCTAGTTCAATAACGAACTCAATTTCGCGGTCCGGAGGCATTCCTGGTAACTCTTCAGGGAATACATCAGGATATTCACAGACTACAGGAACCTTACCTAATTCCACCGTATCCACTTGATTTAATTTCCCTTGGGAGGTGGCAATTTTCCTTGTACCCACTCTTATTGTCTTTCCTTGGCAATTGGTAAGGGTTACCGTGCGGTTATAGCAGTCTATGAAACCTTTGTTTGTGGTTAACCAATCCATTCCCAGAATAATGTCCAAATCAACTGCGTCCAATACGATGAGATTGGCTAAGAATCCCATTCCTTCAATTTCGATGTTTACATCCTTGCAGTACCATTGAGTATTTTGCTTTGATCCCAGGGACTGAATAACCATGGAATTTTGTAACGGCAAAAAG
This sequence comes from Secale cereale, assembly GCA_902687465.1. Classification (NCBI taxonomy): domain Eukaryota; kingdom Viridiplantae; phylum Streptophyta; class Magnoliopsida; order Poales; family Poaceae; genus Secale; species Secale cereale. The sequence goes on along the minus strand of LR738714.1, from coordinate 787,765,950 downwards.
GGAAACTGATTCTTCGAGGCAAATCTTTTAGAAATGCAAGAGTGGGAAGCTCCGGAATCAAATAAAATTGTAGCATCTACTGAGTTGGCGGGGAACGTACCAAACACGATATCCGGTGCGTTCTGAGCTTCCTCAAAAGTCACGTGGTTGATATGTCCTTGCTTGTGGTTGTTATTGGGGTTGAAGTTATTGCGTCGCGGAGCGTTGGTCGCGCCGCGGCCATTGTTGTTGTTGTTGGCTTTGGGAGGGTTGTTCCCTTGTTTTGGGCACTGTTTAGCATAATGCCCCTCTCCTCCACAGGAATAACAGGTAACTCCAGGATAAAAATTTGTATCCTTGGTCCTATTGTGGAATGCACTGCGGTTCTGTGGTGGAGCTGTAATTGTTGGTCGGGTTACTACTGGCTTTTGAACATCATTCCTGGGCCTGTTGTTGCGAACTTGTACTGACTGGTTCATGCGACGCTTGCGAGCCTCATCCATATTGCGGTGTTCATTTTCCAGGATAATAGCCTTATCCACAAGTGTCTTAAAGTCTGGAAAGGTATGAACCATCAGCTGGCATTTTAGCGACGAAATAAGTCCGTCGAGAAATTTTTCCATCTTTTTGTTCTCTGTCATATACTCGTCGTTGGCGTACCGGGCCAACTGAGTAAACTGATCCAGATATTGGGATACTGTGGAGCCCCGCTGTTTGAGATCCTCAAATTCCCTCTTCTTTAATTTCATAATGCTATTTGGGATATGCGCTCCTCGGAAATTCTCCTTGAATTGTGCCCATGTCATATTTGCTCCGTCAGGGTGGGTGTGACATAAGTTTTCCCACCACGAAGCAGCCGTTCCAGAAAAATAGTGTGGTGTGTACAGCACCTTTTCCTGGTCAGTACACTGGGCAATGACCAATTTTCTTTCCATGTCTCGAAGCCAGTCGTCTGCCTCTAGTGGCTTGTCAGTGTGCGTAAAGACCGTTGGGCGGGTCTTTTGTAACTCAGACAGTTTGGACCTGGGTTGCTGTTGTTCATGGTGATTTCCCATGTTAATCAAATGCTGCATCATCTCCTGATGCTGTTGCTGACTCTGCTCATATAGGCGACACACTTGCGAGAATGCTGAATCACTGCTTTGCTGACTTGTCTGTCCTTGAGTAAAATTATTTCCCATCTGTCCAGAGTTGTTCTCACGTGGAGTTGGCATAGAACGGGTCCAGGGACGATGCATTTTCTTTCTGGGGTATTTGCATAACACCAAGGAAAATAATCAAATAGCAGAAAATAAATTCCCAAATAAATTTTTCCCCCCAGGACAAGGTAAGACAAGGCAGCCAGTTATATTACACAAGTGATTTAATTATACAAGAAGGATTTAATTATACAGGATATAATTATACAGGATACATGCGGAAACTGTATCATACAAGATCATTTATTCTACTAGCGCACTCTCCGTGCTCTCATCGACCAGCGGTCCTAACATCGCTATTTTACAAAGGCTAGGCAGAACAGGAAATAAATATATTACATCCATGTTCTCAAGCAGTCATCTGGCGAAGAAAACTGCGTTCGTCCACACAGCTCATCCTAGGTCCTGCTGAGAGTGAGACTCAGGCAAGGCACCCAGGATGTGATATCGCCCTCGTCTTCCTCCTCCTCGAGGATCGCCTCTAGTCGTGTGGTCGTTGATGCCGTGCCTGCTGGAGGTGGCACCGTGCTCGTCAGTGGAGAAGCTCTGGTAGGAATGGGTGCAGCCGGACGGCTAGCATCGCCAGTCAAGGTCGAGCGCTGAGCCGCGGGACTAGCCAGAGAAGTATTTGGTGGAGTGGAAGTGCGTGGAGCACGAGGCGAAGGAGAGCGGTACTCGCTCCTGCGAATAATTCTCGCACGAGACAAGTCCATCCGCGCAGTGAGGTAGTCATCCACCAGGGAGGTGAAAGCTGACTCCAAGGCTATGATATACTGGACAAGTGGCTCAATAGCCAGATCCTTTTCCCCTATGGTGCAGGAAAAAGCATAGTGGCTAGTATATGGAACGTGGCAAGGCAGGTAGTAATAGGGACGGTTTTGCATAACGGACAGGATGTCCCTGAGACGTGCGATAGCCTCACGTGCGGCCATCTGGATAGCATGCCTCTCAGTGGGCATGGCTCTCCCCATGAAGCGATAGTTGCGGAAAGACACGGACGCACCACCCCGAATAAATACCGAAGCCTGGTACAGTCAGGGTCTCTGAGATCTTGTCCGGGTAAATGACGTACTCCGGACGCCCGAGGGACCCCATCGCGTCCCTCGCGATGCTCGCGAGAAGGCGGGAAAATCCCGCAGGCTCGTTGGCGAAAACCTGCGATGGGCAGCTGCCACCAGCCATCTACAACAGTAGACAAAAAAAAATCCAAGTAGCCACGTCATAAGTGTATGATGACTAAGGAAAATTTGCTACGATGCATGAGATGCATGCTGGAAAAATGTTAGCACTGACTCGGTGACTAGCGATCGTGCCTAGGGCTCCTATAGTCAGCCTGGCTCTGATACCAAGGTCTGTCAGGCTCACTTCTGGGAAATAAATCACAGAATAGCCTTAAGTCACACTGGCTCCCAAGCACAACCAGTGGACAAACCTTGATATAGATAACCAGTACAATAATATTACACAGGGTTGAGTCAGGGTGACTCAACAATTTATTACAACAACTCAACGCACTAGGGTGGCGGAATATGACAGTGGGTGGTGGAACTCAACACTGATATACTAGCATAGAGTCAAGCGTCAGTGTGAGGCTTGACTATTTTATTGGTGTGGCGGAAGCTTGACGGATGATACAAGTGATAGACTCCAAGACACAGGTGTGCTGACTGGGAACCTTCTAAGCGTCGGCCTCGCTAGCGCAATTCTCCTCCAATAGCTCGTCCTCCTCCAAGTCTGGCCAAGTAAATAGCCAGGGACAAGCCAGTGAGTACTTTGAATGTACTCGCAAACATTATGAACATAAGGTATACCGAATGCGAATGCCATGGTAAATATACTATATGCGTGCAACAATTATCAAGACTTGGCATGGTGAAACATGGTTAGTACAAAAATAAATATTAGTCACAATAATATAAAAAGATAAAAGGAATGCCGGTCGGATGTCAAGTGACATCACGGTAGGACTTGAAAAGAAATGCCAGTCGGGTGTCCACAAGAGTAGTGGCGTGATAAACCGCCTGACACTCGAGGGACGCCACAAAAAGGACTTTTAAAAGAAATGCCAGTTGGGTGTCCACAAGAGTAGTGGCGTGATAAACCGCCTGACACTCGAGGGACGCCACAAAAAGGACTTTTAAAAGAAATGCCAGTTGGGTGTCCACAAGAGTAGTGGCGTGATAAACCGCCTGACACTCGAGGGACGCCACAAAAGGACTTTAAAATAAAAGCGAGTGTCCGGGGTAGTCTAGCCAGCCCCTGAGACACTCTTGAAGGTAACAATAAAATCATAGGGTTAGTCCATAAGCATAATTTTCATCATAAATAAGTTCAGGATAATACTGACTGTAACAAGAACATCATGCAAACATGAACATGCTCAAGTATATTATTTTCCTCCAGAGACTGACACCGAGACCGATACTTGGCCCACCCAACTAAATCCTTGACCGTGGACGCGGCTATTCGAATAGATATAACTCTGCAGAGGGTGTACTCTTTACCCACGCGTATGGGATTTCCTTAGACAGTACCGTGCACTGACTAATACCCAATACGGACTTTGGGTTGAAAACACGCCTGACGAGTACACACCGACCGGATGCCAGGACTCACCCAAAACATCGCTCCAGAAACCTTAAGTCAGGGAGGCTACAACCTCCGAAAAGCATGGGATCACTATTAAACGCGCGGATTACAAGGGGTGCCCCCCTCTCGGCTACAACCGGTAACACCCATGCCCCTGACCCGATGACAGGCTACAACCTTCATCGTAGTTATCTGGGTGGCGTGCACCCGACCAGGGGTTAACAACTTACTAGGCCGTACCCTCCTTTCGGAAGGACCCGTGGTAGCACGGTGTACAGCTAGGTGTATAGAGCAAGACTCGATCTAGGCAGACTCAGGAGGTATTGTTAAAATATCACCAGTGTTCTTTATCAGTATCACACGACACCACTGTGTCAACAAAGGACCGTGCCCACCAGCACGTCCAAACCAGCAGCAAAAATCTCAGCCATCACGTAACCATATTCATGTCAGAGAAGCTAGTGTGATATGCAAGCCAAAGAAGATGTGACATGACCATGCATGCACATATGATATAACATGCAACATATGCATTGTACTCCCAACTATGCAACCATGCAAAAGTGCAAACACCATATCCCAGGTTCAATAATGCTTGCCTTGTCCAAAGTAATCAGGAGAAAACCCCTCTGAATTTCCAGCAAAAGTTCCTTCTTCTTTTTCTGAAAAATTCAAATTTGAATTCGAATGAGAATTCCAACACAGAACAGAAAAAGTTCTCAAAATATTTTTAATTAAATCTTAAAATAAACTAGAGAAGAAAAGAAAATTTTAGCAAAACGAATCAGCTCATTTGGATTTATAGTTTAAAAGTTATTAACTTTTTAAAACCAGGGGTCTTTCTGCAAAACAGAAGCCCCTGAGCTGTTTTAAAAGAAAACGCTTCGGCAGCGAATACGCCTTCCAGTGCAGAAGGCGTAAAGCGCAGAGTGCGCCTTCGCCGAACACAGGAAACAGAGAGAGAGAGCTGACGGGTGGGGGCCACCCGTCAGGTTTGAATTTTGAACGCGCTCGCGCGCGAGTACAGAGAAGAGGCGGCGATCGCCAGCGACGATCGCCGGGGTTTCAGGGCCCGGCGCTGGTCGCAGCGTGACCAGCGTGGACTTCCGCATCCGCGGGTGGTGGAGGTGGCCACCGGCGATCACCTGAACGGCGGTGAGCTCGTCGCCGGCGGACGGTGGTTCGGGTGAAGTGGTGGCTCGTCGGAGAGGGCTCGGGAAGAGGAATTGGCTTAGGGTTTCGGCATAGTGGTGGGAACGTGGTGGATCGGCGGAGTTTGGGCGTCTCTGGAGGTGTAAGTGCGCCGTATGGCTCGTGGACAGAGGCGGCGGAGCGGTGGCCGGAGAGGGAGAAGATGGCCCCCTCGTGGCCGGTGGGGTGGTCAGGAGGAAGAGTGGGAGGTGGTGGAGGCCAAAGGTGAAGCTAGAGGGGCTCGGGGACCCCTTTTATAGGCGAGTCGAGGATGGCCGAAGCGGGCGGAGTTCGCCGGAGTAAATTTGGTCGCCGGGGTTGGTTTTGGCCGGTGGTCTGGGGCGACGGAGCATTTATGAGGCTGGTGGAGTTCGCCCGAAGCCTCCGCTTGGACGGGCTCGTGCTCGCTTGCCACGTCCGAGGTGTGCTGTCCGCACGGGCGCGGCGGCGTGGCCGGCTCCGGCGACTGCCATACGGGTCCCGGGCGGCGTGGTCGGTGTGTCCGTTGTGCGGAGGGGCGAAGGAGAGTGACGCGTGGGCGGGGAGGTAGGTAGGGGCGTTGCAGTGCAGTGAATGGCGGCCGATGGCCGAGGCGTTCCGCTCGGCCCCGCCGTGGACGAGCTCGGGGCGGTTGCACCGGCCAACTGCCAGCTCACCGGCGTGGAGAGGCTGGGCGATGGGCCAGGGGAGCGGTCGGCAATGAAGGCGCGCGTCGACGCCGTGCGGGAGAGGAAGATGAGGTGTGCACGGCATCGCCGGCCCCTGTCGGCTGAAGAATTCAGTTAACTGAATTTCATTCAGTTATGAACAGTCTGCACCCCAAGTGTTTGATGAAATGCTATGTGGTGTTAAACATCTTGGTTGATCATGGGGCTTGCTGTGGTGGTGTGTGGTTGCTCAGAAATGAGTTTGCCAGAAGGCCAAGATTTTTGGTGGAATTTAAAAATGATTTGGAGCAAAAAGTTGATTTCTGGACCAAATTTGAATTGGATAGAATTTGAAATTTTTGAACTGTGGGACCAAATGTTTTTGAAGAAATGGGTTAAGGGTACCATGTATTTGCAGGGATAATTTTGGTGGGAGCAGAAGAGTCATAGAAAATGTAGTTCCTTTGTAATGTCAAGAAACTTTGATTATTTCAAATTCCATCTTTGGAATTTAAAATATATAGAAAGAATATTTTTGTGGAGTGGGAAGGAGTTGAATAATATCATAGAAGGTGTGCATGACTTGAGAGGTAAATCTTGGAGTGGCAGAAAAATATTTGGAGAGGTTTTATGGTGCTAGAAGAGGTGGAAAGGACTTTTGCCTTTGAAAATAAATAACCAAAAACCAAAGATTCTTTAGAGAGAAATAGTTTTGAAAACCTCCAAAACAATTAAATCAAATAAGTCCACCCTTCAAACAGAACCCTCCAAGAAAATTTTAAACCTTAGCTAAAATTTAAAAAAAATTCAAAACTCCAAATAAATATTTTTGGGGTGTTACAATGCAACCGGAAGCAGTTGCGTCATAATCACATGGCAGTCATGAGACTTTAGGTTCTGGAACTTTTTCTCTGCCATATTTATTATTCCCTTTATATTCGACGAGAAGCCAGTCGGGACCTTCATACTTAGCAGGCATTCAAAGAAGATTTCTTTCTCTTCTTTCGTAAGAGCATAGCTGGCAGGACCTTCATACTGCTTCGGAGGGATGCCGTCTTTTTCGTGCAAACGTTGCAGGTCCTCCCGTGCCTCAGCTGTATCATTTGTCTTTCCATACACGCCCAAGAAGCCTAGCAGGTTCACGCAAAGGTTCTTCGTCACGTGCATCACGTCGATTGAAGAGCGGACCTCTAGGTCTTTCCAGTAGAGTAGGTCCCAAAATATAGATTTCTTCTTCCACATGGGTGCGTGTCCCTCAGCGTCATTCGGAACAGCTAGTGCACCGGGGCCCTTTCCAAAGATTACGTGTAAATCATTGACCATAGCAAGTACGTGATCACCGGTACGCATGGCGGGCTTCTTCCGGTGATCTGCCTCGCCTTTGAAATGCTTGCCTTTCTTTCGACATTGATGTTGGTCGGAAGAAATTGACGATGGCCCAGGTACACATTCTTCCTGCACTTGTCCAGGTATATACTTTCAGTGTCATCTAAACAGTGCGTGCATGCGTGGTATCCTTTGTTTGTCTGTCCTGAAAGGTTACTGAGAGCGGGCCAATCGTTGATGGTCACGAACAGCAACGCCTTTAGGTCAAATTCCTCCTGTCTATGCTCATCCCACGCACGTACACCGTTTCCATTCCACAGCTATAAAAGTTCTTCAACTAATGGCCTTAGGTACACATCAATGTCGTTGCCGGGTTGCTTAGGGCCTTGGATGAGAACTGGCATCATAATGAACTTCCGCTTCATGCACATCCAAGGAGGAAGGTTATACATACATAGAGTCACGGGCTAGGTGCTGTGATTGCTGCTCTGCTCCCCGAAAGGATTAATGCCATCCGCGCTTAAAGAAAACCATACGTTCCTTGCGTCCTTTGCAAACTCCTCCCAGTACTTTCTCTTGATTTTTCTCCACTGCGACCCATCAGCGGGTGCTCTCAACTTCCCGTCTTTCTTACGGTCCTCACTGTGCCATCGCATCAACTTGGCATGCTCTATGTTTGTAAACAAACGTTTCAACCGTGGTATTATAGGAGCATACCACATCACCTTCGCAGGAACCCTCTTCCTGGCGGGCTCGCCATCAACATCACCAGGGTCATCTCGTCTGATCTTATACCGCAATGCACCGCATACCGGGCATGCGTTCAGATCCTTGTATGCACCGCGGTAGAGGATGCAGTCATTAGGGCATGCATGTATCTTCTGCACCTCCAATCCTAGAGGGCATACGACCTTCTTTGTTGCGTATGTACTGTCAGGCAATTCGTTATCCTTCGGAAGCTTCTTCTTTAATATTTTCAGTAGCTTCTCAAATCCTTTGTCAGCCACAGCATTCTCTGCCTTCCACTGCAGCAATTCCAGTACGGTACCGAGCTTTGTGTTGCCATCTTCGCAATTGGGGTACAACCCTTTTTTGTGATCCTCTAACATGCGATCGAACTTCAGCTTCTCCTTTTGACTTTCGCATTGTGTCCTTGCATCGACAATGACCCTGCGGAGATCATCATTTGGTTCCTCTTGATCTTCAGCAGCTTCACCCGTTGCAGCATCATTGGGCACATCGTCTGGTTCCTCTTGATCTTCACCAGCTCCCCCCATTGCAGCATCACCGTATTCATCGGGCACATAGTTGTCATCGTACTCTTCTTCTTCGCCGTCTTCCATCATAACCCCTATTTCTCCGTGCCTCGTCCAAACATTATAGTGTGGCATGAAACCCTTGTAAAGCAGGTGGGAGTGAAGGATTTTCCGGTTAGAGTAAGACATCATATTCACACATTTAGTGCATGGACAACACATAAAACCATTCTGCTTGTTTGCCTCAGCCGCATTTAGAAACTCATGCACGCCCTTAATGTACTCGGAGGTGTGTCTGTCACCGTACATCCATTGCCGGTTCATCTGCGTGCATTATATATAATTAAGTGTGTCAAAAACCATTACAGAACATCATAAATAGATAATTAAGTGACCAAATGGATAAAAGTTCATCATCACATTAAAACCAAAGTACATACATATATAGTTCTCATCTAACAACATATAGCTCTCCATACACATCGAAACTATGTAAAACTTTTCAATGCGAAAACAAATGCAATCATAATCGCAACCAAGGTAACAATTGATCCAACGGCATAATGATACCAAGCCTCAGTATGAATGGCATATTTTCTAATCTTTTTAATCTTCAACCGCATTGCATCCATCATGATCTTGTGATCATCGACGACATCCGCAACATGCAACTCCAGTATCATCTTCTCGTCCACAATTTTTTTTTATTTTTTCCTTCAAGAATTTGTTTTCTTCTTCAACTAAATGTAACCTCTCGACAATAGGGTCCATCTTGATCTTGTGATCATCGATGACTTCCGCAACATGCAACTCCAATTCCATCTTCTCCTCCTCCATTTTTTTCCAATTTTTTCTTTAAGGAAATGTTTTCCTCTTCAACTAAATTTAACCTCTCCACAAGAGGGCCGGTTGGAATTTCCGGTTCAACTACCTCCTAGACATAATAAAACATCTATGCATGTCAGGTTGGTCGGCATAACTATCATAAACACTAAAACAAATAGTTATATTAAAGATAATATACCACATCCGAATCGTAGACAGGACGAGGGCCCACGTGGGCGGATATCAAAACCATCGCACTATATAATAACAAGCAATAATAAAAGTAAGAAAATTAGACAAATATCTATCTAAAGCAATAATAAAAGTAAGAAAAGCATGGACATAACAAGAGGCTCACCACGGTGGTGCCGGTGACGAGATCGGCGGGGGCGATCGACGACGGCGAAGACGGGGACGGGACGTGACGGATCGCTAAACCTAGACAAATCTCGGAAAAAATAGAGCTTCGAGAGGAGAAAAGCTTAACTAGTGTGGCTCGGCATTCCATCGAACACGTTGTGTGCATAGGAGGTGAGCTAGAGCACCACTAACCCCTCTCCCCCTCGGCCAAAAAAAAAACAGAGCAGTGAGCTCTGCTCTTGAGTGAGGGGTTATATATAGGCACCTCATTGGTCCCGGTTGGTGCTACGAACCGGGGCTAAAGGGGAGCCTTTGGTCCCAGTTCATATCACCAACCGGGACCAATGGTGGTGGGCCAGGACCAAGAGCCATTGGTCCCGGTTTGTCGCTCCAACCGGGACCAAAAGGTCCAGACGAACCGGGACCAATGGCCCACGTGGCCCGGCCGGCCCCCTGGGCTCACGAACCGGGTCTAGTGCCCCCATTGGACCCGGTTCTAGATTGAACCGCGGCTAATGGGCTGGACAGGCCTGGACCAATGCCCTGTTTTCTACTAGTGGACGCGCGGCTACTATCAGGGTGTCGACACACCGGGAGGTCTTGCTGGACCTGTTTTACCATTGTCGAAATGTCTTGTGCACCGGGATGCCGAGCCTGATCGGATTTCCCTAAGATAAGGGCTGATGATATTATATTTATCACTTCAGCTAATCGTGAGAGCTTGTGATGGGCTAAGTTGGGACACCCCTGCAGGTTATGATCTTTCGAAAGCCGTGCCCGCGGTTATGTGGCAGATTGGAATTTGTTAATGTCCGGTTGTACAAAACATGACAGAGGATCCGAGATAAGACACACAACTGTGTGAGTAACCATGACTGTCTCTTTTCACTTTGAGAAGAGAACACGGTGGGGTTATGTTTGACTCGTAGGTAGTTCAGGATCTTTAGCGATCACTACTAGTTTGCGACCGTTTGCGTAGATGCTCATCTTATTCTTGTACTCGTAAGCTAGCCACCATATTTTGCTTAGCCGCTGCTGCAACCTCACCACTTTACCTCTTCCTACCCATAAAGCTTTGCTAGTCTTGATACCCATGGTTATGGGATTGCTGAGTCTTCGTGGCTCATAGATACTACAACACCAGATGCAGGTTCAGCCGAGAATGATGCAGGAGCTGGTTCAAGTACTTCACTGGGAGCTCGATGAAGAGAGTGGCCTTATGCTTGTGTCGTTTTCGACGATCAGTAGTGGTTTCTACTAGGGGCGATTCGGACCTGTGGCTTTATGTTTTTGGTATCTTTCTTTTGGATCTTCGTCCGTAGTCGGGTTGTGATGTTTGGATTGATGTCTTGCTTATGTAATGTATTGTGTGAAGTGGCGAGTGTAAGCCAACTATCTCCTTTTGCTTTTTCATCCCTCTTTTACATGAGTCGTGCAACGATACCAAACTTGAGATCATTCCAGAATGGGCTTATACCTTTAAGTCGTGCCTCGACACGTATGAGGTATAGTCCCATCCTGGGCATTACAAGTTGGTATTCAGAGCCTTCTCCGACCTAGAAGCCCCACTTATTGATCGAATCGTTGACGGTTGAGTCTAGACACACACTTGAAAATGTTTTGAGTCCTATATATATATATATATATCAGAGAGTAGGATTTCTTTTGCTCCTCATCTCTTTTCACTCTGGTGAGGACTCCTGACGATTACTCTTGTCTCTTCTACTCTCAAAATTCACCAAATATTTTTAGGATCACGCGAGTATTGTTTGGATTGTTCTGATGTCTTTGTGACGAGAACATTGTTCTCGATGCCACCTGTCATTTAGGGGTTGTGGCAGTGTCCCGGGGAGTTGAGCTCCGAGGTGTTGTCGTCACAAATATATCGCATCAGTTCTGGAATACTTAAGACGGCCGACATCGAAAACTCTCCTATGCGGTTAGTGGCAAGATAACTCCGACATCACCGAGTACTGGGGAGGTAGTTTGGGAGTATTGCCATAGCTTGTATAGTAGATGCGTTTCGAAGGTCCGAGGTAAACGGTTTCCGGAAACAACTTGTTATGTGTTGAAGGATGGATACAGCTGGATGTAGGATTAGAGTTGAGTGCGCGGTGCTTCCCCTGTATCCCCAACACCTGATTGCATAACTGGAAACTTTCGGAAATTAATAGGTGGGTTCATCTAGTAGTTCGTAGGCATTCTTCCAACGAATGCATGATATGGAGTTCGGGGTTCTACATTGAGTGAAGTGGTTTATGGGCTTGTTCCGATCGGGAGTTGCATCTTAAAGGGTCCTTGGCTATGCTGATTCGGGGATTGCAAAACCCTTTTGTAACACGTTCCATGAGCTTTCAGCACGAATATGTCGAACGAAGCTTCTATCTTGTATTTGTTCTATCTGCTCCATCTTGCTTTTATTTATCTTTTGTTCTTCCAAGTGGCTTCTCGACTAGCTGATGTACCTACGGAATTCATTCGTTCAATTCTCTGTTCGAATGATATTGTGAAGATTATGCTGCAACATATCTATCCTTTGTTTTCGTTTTGATTCTGGTATTCGAGTTGCTTCGATGTCAAGTGTTGATTCCATACCTTTCCTAATCGGTGTTCTCATATTGATATGGGAGTGCTAGTCCTTCTTAATCATCAAGATGGTCATGTTAAATTCTTTTTCAACCGGTGTCCATTTTGTTCGTCTCAAGTTGTCTTTGTTTTCCCCACCCTCCCACCCTTTTTCTTTATGGAGCCAGCAATTCTCAAATCAAATATCCATTTTATTCATGTGATGTTTCTTCATTCTTTTCCTTCAATGTTCTTATCCGGTGATTTATCGTGAAGATGCTCAGGAAACTCCAAGTTCATCATTCTTAATTCTGATATTCTCCTCCGGTGGACTAAATCCAAGCTTCGGTCATGATCATATCTCTTCCTTTTTGTTTCACATGTTTTCCCATGTTGAATTGTGTTATCCGAAGGCTCTCTTATTCATTCAACTCTCCTATCCATATCCGGAGTGCTGAAGATTCATAATTCCATTCTTAATCCGTTCAAATTATTTTGAGCATTGTCTTCTTATTCAAGCCATTTAATTCAACCGGTGCAATATCTCTTAAGCAACCTTTTTCAATGGTGATTTCGTTGAGTGGGCCCTAACCCACAGGTCTTTTCCAGGATCTTACCGGACTCTTCTTTTTCCGGAGAATTCTTTTCAAAGTGTGACGTAAGTATGATTCCCATCACTCACATGCCTTCTCCAAGATCGCTTTCAAATTCTTTTCAGCGTTGGTTCGACCTTTTAATTCTTCATTCCGGAGTGCCTCAACAATTCTTATGACATTTCTCGTCTTCTCAGTTTTGAAGACCCGAAGACGAGTTCCTCTTGAATCCTTATCTGTTCTTTCAAGATTCGTGGTTCTAGCTTCATGCCATCCTCATTAGTGTTCAGATTGTGAGGAATTCTTTTATGCCATCCGAAGCATTTCATGAATTCTTTTCTTTGTGATCCTCCGAAGGCCATCAATTCAGAATATTTCTTCATTCTCAGTTTTCAACTTCGTCCTCCAAATATTCTTCATTGATGTCTCTTCGTTCGTCTCCATATTATTACGGTTGTTATTTCAAGATTACCCTTCCGTTGTTATCATTTTAATTCATTTGTTCTTTTCATAATCCTACCGGTGCTTTATTGAAGAATTACCCAAGCTTGTGCGAGATATCTCTTAATTCTTCCAACGAGAATAAGTAGTATGCCAAATCCGTTGCTTGTCATCAATTTAATTTGATGAAGGATAAGCATACAATAAATCTTATTCTTACTTCCCCGAAGTGACTAATCTCTTTTTCGGAGCTTGTTCATCATATCATAATCTCGGTTCTAAGTTGTTCATCTGTTTTCCGGAGCTTCAAGTTATTTCAATTATATCATTTCAAAGCTCTATCTGAATTCATCGCAGGCCTTGAATCTTATTCTTGTCATCTTTCACTTCTCATGCTTTCATTACCGGAGTTCTCATGGTGGTTCATCATGTTTTAATTCATCCTTGAAGTCTTCATCAAGATTATTGTTGGAGCTCAAGCATTCTTCATCATGCTTTCCAATTGCAATTCTTTCTACCTTATCTTTTCAGATGGTGTTATGTCATTGTTGACAATTCCTTCATGTTTTATGATTCACGAGTTATCAAGAATGAGATAATTAAAACCATCATTTTTGTTGTTCAGGAGATCCTTTCAACCCCCATTTTTATCTCTTGGAGTTATCTTGGGTTGTATTTCACCTAAAAGTTTTCCCTGAGAATAGTTGCTATTATGGTGCTTATAAATGACCCAAGTTCTTCATTTATCATTCCGGTGAAATAAGTTTTTCGTCTCCTTGTTGATCTCAATCCATTCAATTGTTTCCGTTAGTGGCTGGTTGTCACCTCATAATTTTGAGATGTTTTCCATAAGCCCACATGAAGCTTATTCGTTTCATTGTTGATTTTCCATCAACCACATTCAACCCTTCTTCGTAAGGATGCTCTTTCAAATTAAATTTTGGGAGAAGTTGTCTTTTCTTCTCTGTTCTTTTCTTTCCAACGACCTAGTATATATTCTTTCATTCCGGAGGCATTGTGATATTGCTCTCCTTGATCATCTTCTCGTTTTTTATCAAGATCATATCCTTCCTTGCTTGTCTATTAACCGGAGTGTTGTGTCCTCCAATCTAATTCTCTTACCTTTTCATGTTTTGCCTCTGTTTTCAACCCGAGTGTTGTCTGAATCTTTCTTACCCTTGTGCCATTCTTTCAATTGTTTCGGAGGCAATATGTTGTAAATTTCAGCTAGTATCATCTCAACTTGGCAAGTTCTTGTTCAATTCCTTCCATTTTCAGACGGAGTGCTGTCCAAATTCTGTCATTCTTATTCCTTGGCTATACCATTGCGGTTTCTTATTCTTTTGGTTCGTGAGCTCTTGTTTCATGTCTTTCAACCTTCAAGGTTCTCATTGTGTTCCTTGTTCCTCCTTTTACCGGAGTGTTTTCATCTCCGTCCACCTATGTTGCATTGTTCTTTCAACTTGTTTAACCTCTCAAGGTTCTTTGGTTTCACTCGTCTGTCAAAGAAACAACTTTGTTTTACCTCTTCCTCTTCCGTTTTTATCCGGTGCCATCTCTAGGATCTCGGGTCGAGATCCTCTGTTAGTGTGGGAGAGTTGTGACGCCCGAAGACCGACGTCCCAGAAGATTTCAGAGATTCCAGATGTTCCGGGTTCTCCCGTGTGTTTCATTTGTGCTTGTGTTATTTATTTTTGCATTGCATCATGTCATCATGCCATCATGTCTTATTTCTTTTGCATCTCAACCAAATAAATTGTGTGGACCTTCGGTCCATTTAAATCGAGGGAAGGATGACTTCTCTTTATAACATATCCTCCCAATATTTAGGGAGCTATATTATAAATATTCCATTTGTTTGGAATTAACCCAAACACACTTGCATATATTCTCCATGCCTTTTCTACTTCAAGTTTCACCTTTAAAACTTTCCCTATATTTCTTTTCCCGTTTATCGAGGTTCCTCCAAAATCCTCATCATTTTTGGACACTTCTGAAACCATGCCATAGTTCAACCCATTTGAATTAAATTCAAATGGGTTTGAATTTATATCTTTTGATCATGCCACTTATAATTTTCTTGGATCATGCTCATTTTTATGAGTCCGGGAAAATTAACCCTGTGCCCAAACTACTTCCTCTTTTCTCCTTTTCTTCTTTGCTTTTTCTTTTCTTTTCTGTTTTAGAAGAGAAGAAGAAGACAGCCGCAGCTGGCCTGCTCCCAGGTCGGCCCAACCTTCCCAGCCGCAGGCCGGCCCTTCTCCACCTTGGCCCAAGGCCAATCCCTCCCCACGGCCCAACCGCTTCCCTAACCCTAGCCGACCGCACCCCGATCCCCTCGCTCCTCCATCTCCCTCATAGCGCCGCTCCTTTCCTTCTCGCTCCCCTGCCTCTCCTCCCGAGCACTACGTCCCCATCTCTCGCCACCGCCCGATCTCCCGTTCCCCTGCCTCCTCTGCCCTCGTCGAGGCCCCGCGAGCCGCCCCGCATCGCCAGGCCTCACGCCTCGCGCCATGGCCTCTTCCTCCCTCTCGTCCCCACTCCTCCAGGCCGAGCGCCGCTCGCCTCGCCCCCTCGAGCGCCTTCCTCTCGTCGCCTCGCCCTGGTGCCGCGGGCCGGCCAGGATCCACATCGCCAGGCCGCAGCGCCCGCACCCTCCAGCGCCAAGGCCGCAGCCCGACTCGCACGTCCTAGCCACCCCGTCGCCCGCCTCGCCTCCAGCCAAGCCGGCCAGGAGCTGCGCCGCGCCTGCCGCGACCCTGCGCCCCTCCGTCTCCTGCCCCGCAGCCTCAGCTCCCTACGCGCCCCGACCCCAACCTCGATCTCCTGGTCGCGAGCTCGCCACCTCGCCATGGCTCCACATCCGGTGTCCGCGACGGCCAGCCGCACGACAGCAGCGTCGCGCCTCCTCCTTCCCGCTGCAGGCGACCAAGTCCACGGAGCAGCAAGTACATCTACGGCCGGTTACGCCAAGACCCCAAGTTCGACTACTGAAAAAAAGGAGCAGCACCAAGTTCCACCGTTGCAGTTTTCGTCAAGTACCACTACGGAAAATGTGTACATCTATGAACGTGAACGAAGATGCCGAGTACATGGATGCGCCAAGTTCCTCTCCGTCAAGTTCGTCTACATGCGTGTACGACGACCGTCGCCGAAGAACCATGTACCCCTACGTCAACGACGACGCGACAAGTACCACGACGCCGATGACCTTCAAGTTCGACTACACGGATTCCACAAGTACCCCTTCGGAAACGCCAAGGTCGACTATGCCCGGAGGTGAAACAAGTACATCTACGGATACCCGAACGCCTACGAACCGTGTACCACTACCGTCGCCGAGGACCCGTGTAATGCAAGCGTCAAGTCGACTACCGTCGCCGTGTACCACTACTTCCTCGACGAATGTGAAAGAATACTTCCTTTTGGCAAAGTGAATGAAAACTTCGACAACGTCCGCCTCGAGGACGTCTACTTCCACTACTTCCACTACGTCCCTCGACGACTCGAACCCCCTCCGAGAACGAACGCTTCGAAGGTATTACCCCGAGACGATGACCCGTGGACGAATGCTCGTGTTGTATGAGATGTTTCCCTTGTGTGCACCGTGTCGTTTCAACTTTTGTCGTTCTCCTCGGTTGCCTCGTTGCCGACCCGTGGGAACCCGGTGACGGGATCACCCCACCTTTTCATCTTGTTCGACTCGCTCTCCGTCATCTTTTGCACCGGTCTCTCAACGAGTTACCGGAACCGAGATGTTGCGTTGCATCATTTTCGGATCGTTGCCGTGGCACCCTTTCCTTCCACCACGGTGACAAATACTTCATATCTTCTTCATGTCAACTTTTAATAAACTTGCATAAAACTTGATCATGTCATCCGCATCATGTTAACAACATTTAAAATGTGTGAATTGTTGTTTGCTTAAAAATTGCTAAACATGCTCATGGGGGTTTTCCGGAATTGTTGTTGTTTTTCCGGCCTCATTTATATTGCCTAGATAGGTAGTTTAATTTTGATTCACCTCTTGCTATGTTAAAAACACTGAACCTTGTCTTGTAAATAAACGAGAGTCAACTAAATAAATAACATGTGGTGTTTCGTCAATATGCAACTTGTTGCATATTGAGCTCCACTTAACTTGTAGTTTTGTTTGTGCACATTGCCATGCCATGCATATTTAAACCGGACATGCATCATACTTGGATGTGCATCGTATGCCATGTTTATGCTTGTGTGTTTACCGTGTTGTTTGCTTCTTTCCGGTTGCTTCTCTTGTTAGCTTCGGTTCCGTTCCAGAGTTGTGAGGATCTGTTCGTCTACTTCGTGGACTGTTCTGCTCCCTTGCGGAATCCCAGGCAAGATGATCATACCCTTGGATACCTTTACTACCATTGCCATGCTTAGTTGTCTCGATGCTATCGTTACATGTCACGCTACCTATCTTTTATGTCAGCCTCTCCTTGTTGCCATGAAACCTCTAACCTTTGAAACCTTCCTAGCAAAACCACTGTTTGGCTATGTTACCCGCTTGCTCAGCCCCTCTTATAGCGTTGTTAGTTGCAGGTGAAGATGAAGATCGTTCCAGGAGGGAACTTGTTGTTGGAATATCACAATATCTATAATTATTATTAACACACCTATATACTGGGCATGGGTGGAAGGCTCGGCCTTTTGCTCGGTGTTTTGTTCCACTCATGCCACCTTAGGCGCCGATAAACCGGCATTATGTTCCTTGATTTTGCGTTCCTTACACGATGGGTGGATGGGGACCCCTTGACAGTTCGACTTTCAATAAAACTCCTCCAGCAAGGCCCAACATTGGTTTTATTTTGCTCATAATAACAACTTAATTAATTAATTAATTGCATAGGGGGTCATGTCCCCGGGTTCTTAATTCTACATAACAGGGAGGGCCAGTGCTGATGGTGTTGGTCCCAAACGGGGAGCCTGCGGGGCCACCGCGGGGAAACTCGAGGATTGGTTTTACCTGTAGCATCACCCATCCGGTCGTGGCCTGAGACGAGATACGTGCAACTACTATCAAGGTGTCGACACACCGGGAGGTCTTGCTGGACCTGTTTTACCATTGTCGAAATGTCTTGTGCACCGGGATGCCGAGCCTGATCGGATTTCCCTAAGATAAGGGGTGATGATATTATATTTATCACTTCAACTAATCGTGAGAGCTTGTGATGGGCTAAGTTGGGACACCCCTGCAGGGTTATGATCTTTCGAAATCCGTGCCCGCGGTTATGTGGTAGATTGGAATTTGTTAATGTCCGGTTGTAGAAAACTTGACAGAGGATCCGAGATAAAACACACAACTGTGTGAGTAACCCTGAATGTCTCTTTTCACTTTGAGAAGAGAACACGGTGGGGTTATGTTTGACTCGTAGGTAGTTCAGGATCTTTAGCGATCACTACTAGTTTGCGAACGTTTGCGTAGGTGCTCATCTTATTCCTGTAGTCGTAAGCTAGCCACCATATTATGCTTAGCCGCTGCTGCAACCTCACCACTTTACCTCTTCCTACCCATAAAGCTTTGCTAGTCTTGATACCCATGGTTATGGGATCGCTGAGTCCTCGTGGCTCACAGATACTACAACACCAGATGCAGGTTCAGCCGAGAATGATGCAGGAGCTGGTTCAAGTACTTCACTGGGAGCTCGATGAAGAGAGTGGCCTTATGCTTGTGTCGTTTTCGACGATCAGTAGTGATTTCTACTAGGGGCGATTCGGACCTGTGGCTTTATGTTTTTTGGTATCTTTCTTTTGGATCTTCGCCCGTAGTCGGGTTGTGATGTTTGAATTGATGTCTTGCTTATGTAATGTATTGTGTGAAGTGGCGAGTGTAAGCCAACTATCTCCTTTTGCTTTTTCATCCCTCTTTTACATGAGTCGTGCAAAGATACCAAACTTGAGATCATTCCAGAATGGGCTTATACGTAGGAGGTATAGTCCCATCCTGGGCATTACAGGATCATTGTATATATAAACTAAAAGGGACGATGGATGCTGAAACAAACCCTTTTTCACTTATCGGTGGCATTGGCTCTAATTTATTGCAACTTTAGTGGCAATTCTCCGAGGGATAGCAGAAACATTAGTCCCTTTATTGGTAGGTATAGATATACATATGTATACATAGCCACAACTATACTTCGCAACAATACGTAGCTGATGCACATGAAATAGTCCAACATAGAACTACATTGCATGCTAGCTATACTCCTCCTTATTTTGCCATGTACATCAGATACTATAAGATGTATACATTGCATACATGTGAAAGAAAATACAAGCAGCGCTGTCCGTCAATAGATACTATAATTGAGTAGTCCCTGCCAAAAGCCAGTAGAGTAACTGAGCCGTGGCTGCCAAAAGACAATCCCTACCAAAAGCCAGTAGATTAATTATGCCATACCCACCAAAAGTCAGTAGAGTAATTGAGCCGTGTCTGCCAAAAGATAGTCCCCGCCAGAAGCCAGTAGAGTAATTGTGCCATACCTGCCAAAAGCCAGTAGAGTAATTGTGTCGTACCTGCCAAAAGCCAGTAGAGTAATTGGAAAGTACTTGCCAAAAGGCTCCCTGAAGGAGCCTCATCACTCGAGCTTTATAACATGCGCTCCTCTCCTATCCTCGCTCACTCCATCATCGCCGTAGAAATCACGACCCCCTCCCCCCGGTGCGTACTCTCCCTCAAGTTATCCCACCACTCCTATCGGAGTCACCGCATCGCCATTGCGGCCGCCACAATCATGACCCAGCTCAATCCCCATCTCACCTCCATGTACGCCGCGGTAAGTCCGCCCCTCACCTCTATAGCCATCGTGTTATTGAGGGGAGGGACTTATCATGCTGTACATGGAGGTGATGTGCGCGTTGCGCCGGGTCCTGAGCATGGCAGCCTCCATAGTTAGTCACCATTAATGAAGAGACTAGAGTGCATCAGTACATGAATGGATCAACTACCTTAGTGTCGATGGATGGAAGCTAGGCTACCTAGCCATATTATAGTGGGAGCCATCGAACTCAGTTAAAGCAAATGTTTTGCAAAGATAAAAAACAAGGCAAGTATTTATATCCATCTAAATGAAGTCAACTACACATATAAATATAGTTTTCTTTGCACATTGTTTCTCTCGTGTAGGAGGATGTTAGTTTGGCAATTGCTCAAGAAAATCTGCAAGCTTTGGCAACGCAAATTATACAACAACATTTCCTAAGTTGATCCTCATCCATAGTTGGTGATCCAATACATCTCGAGAAAACTAAAAACTTATATGAATGCCTTTCTGTGTTCCTTGTTCTCAGCAAAAGAGATGAAAAAGGTTTTGCTTGTGATGAGCCCCAATAGATCGCGGGCATTGATGGTCTTACAACAGGATTTACGAAGAGCACTAGGGCCTAATTGGTGACACCATCCCTAATGAAGTTCTCGGCTTTCTAAATGTTGTTCTCTGTTGTAGTTCACCCACGGATCGACCACATCACAACATGACAAACGAGAACAAAGTCGTGCCTTTTCTCTCTCTCTTTATTTCTTTCTTTTTTCTTTATTTCTTCCCGGTACAATCTTTTGTTACAGCCTGGCCGACTGGTGTATATATATACACACACGCAGCCGCCGCCACCATAGGCATGTCTTAATTGGAAGCAAACTCGGCCATGTAACTAGTATTATCTTAAACATACTTTGTTCTAATGTAAGTATTACTTAGTAAGTTTGTACTCGCAGTTGCTTAATTTATATGTTTTGCAGAGGAGACTTCGGTCTTACTGTTAGTTCCACGTGGAGTTTAACAATGACAGAGTAGCTTGGGAAATCCAAACAGAAGTCTGGTTCCTCTGGAGGGTCTTGTGGATAGTCAAGCTTCTCAGCCTTTTGCTTTTATAGTTGTCTGTACTTAGGCAGGTTTATACTTTCCTTACTTGTCTGACTTTTTATGTTGGGTCATGAGACTCATGTTTGTAATTTCATGTTACGTATGGCTCTTTTGAGCCTTAACTATACTTGAGTTGTAGAGTTCTGTTTGGATCGAGTTTGGATGGGTGTTTGACGATCAATTCGATCCTCTCGTACTTACATCAAAGGAAAAGGAGCCTTCTTTTACGCGCCTACACCGCCGCCCTCAAAACCAGTTGGAATGGCTTGACACCCATCCGCACATGCATGGAACATAAGTTCTTCTCCATCCACAGATGCCACAGAGCCTTGCAGCCAAGACCCTGGAATCAGGCGTGCAACACCCTAAAGCTTTTGCTCCCTTACCAACAAGGATAAAATTCGACAAGTCGTGGCGAGTTTGGCTAGATATTTCAGCAACATAATGCGTCGCACGGATCAAGAAGCACGTCCACAACATCACTACATGAGTGAAACACAGTTTTGGCCTAGTTGAAATGCATGGCCGAGTGCATCTTCCAGTCTGGCTAGAAACTTCGGCTGCATAACACGTCCACAACGACACTACATGAGTGAAAAGAGATTTTGGCTGGTAGGAAGGATGGATTACAAAAGCTATTTTGCGCCAAACATGTCAGCATGGTAAATTATAGCCGCAGAGTTGCCTTCATAAAGTTCTACATGCCAGATTATCAAGACACTTTGTTACTAGCCCATTTGATTTTGAATCTGTGCTAGTGGTGTCATATAAATCCAATCTAGTACAGTAGTTCCTAACTACTATTGTGAATAGGGTTAATCCCTAATATATATAAACTCTCTCTCTCTCTCTCTCTCTCTCTCTGTCAAAACAAAATTATATCTGAGCTTCTTAGTACTGAATAACATACCGTTGAAAAATGAGTAAGTAGTCCTACATGCATGCGGGCACTTAACATGTTCATATGCTTATGCTTTCCTTTTGGCTTAATCTACATATTCTCAACTAGGAAGTATATATCTATCATGAAATCAGGTCATATCACTACTATAGAAAAGACTGTTAGTGGCTCACCTATTTTGGCCATTAATGGCGCACTATAGGTGCGCCACTATTACCGCGCCACTAGTAACAAATACTAATGACGCATCTCTGGTGCGCCATTAGTATCTCAGACACTAATGGCGCACCACCTGGTGTGCCATTACTATCCCAGACACTAATGGCGCACCTAAAGTGCGCCATTACTAGGCATCGAAGTGCGCCACTGCTGTTACTCCAAAGGAGCCATGCGTACCTTGTGCTCTGGGTTACTAATGGCACACTTTCTGATAATGTGTCACTGTTGTGTTTATCTCAGTGCGCCACTAAAGTGCAATATGGTGCGCCACTACTATGAATATTAGGATTTTTTTGCTTTTCTGATATTTGCACCGGTTACAAAATACATTACAGCACAGAATATAAACAGCACAACATATAAACAGCAGATTTATCGAATACCATAGGAGATTAGTCTCCGAATACAATTCATCATATTAGTCTCCGAATTCAAAATACCGAACAAAGTTAGAACATTACAAGTCTCGAGACAGCGAGTAGCGAGTTTTTCTTCACATTACAAGTCGATATCTAAACTACCATCACATAGAAGAGGGCTGCGGTCACTGAAAGAGTTGTATATCGACTAGGGGGGGTGAATAGGCGATTTTTATGAAAGTCTTCAAAACTTGGAAGTTTCGAAGACAAACGATAGAACTGATCCTATTTATATGCAGCGGAAGGTAGACTACACTAGACAAGCCATAGTCAAGTATTCAATGAAGTGAAAGCATGAAGACTAATAGCAGCTAGGCAGTATGGATCAGGATGGAAGATTGTATGAAGCCAGTCAGAACAAGCAGTCGCATAGTGAAGTCAATCAGATAGGGCAAGCAGACAATGACTTCACAAAGACAGATAGTAAATAAAGAGAGGGAAGGGATAGAACCAGTAGCTTGGGGAAGACAATTATTTGTTAGACCAGTTCCAGTTGCTGTGACAACAGTACGTCTGGTTAGAGAGGCTGAGATTTAACTCCGAAGACCGCGTCTTCACCTTATTCCCCTTGAGCTAAGGACACCTAGTCCTTGCCCAATCACTCTGGTAAGTCTTCAAGGTAGACTTCCAAACCTTCACAGACTTCGTTCACCGGCGATCCGCAATGACTCTTGGATGCTCAGAACGCGACGCCGAACCGGCTGGAGGAATCACAGTCCTCAAGTGTAATAAGTCTTCTGATCACGTAGATAGAAAGACTTCAGTGATGCCTAACACTCTTTGGCTCTAGGTGTTTGGGCTTTATCCTCGCAAGGATCTCTCTCTCAAAGGCTTCGGAGGTGGGTTGCTCTCAAACGACAAAAGCCGTGTAATAACTCTGAGCAGCCACGAATTTATGGTGTAGGGGGTGGGCTATTTATAGCCACTAGGCAACCCGACCTGATTTGTCTGAAGTGACCCTGGGTCACTAAGGAACTGACATGTGTTCCAACGGTCAGATTTCAAACACACGCGGCACCTTTACTTGGGCTACAAGTAAAGCTGACTCATCCAGCTCTGGATAAGATTTGCTCTCATTGTCTTCGCTCGAAGACATATGATTTGGTTGAGCATCACTTCAGTCACTCTGACTTTGTTCACTTGGAACCCACTTAACATACGGTGGTTCCTATGACTCAACAAAGAAGAAAAGGAAACAACGAAACGTCTAAGTCTTCATGCTCCATAGTCTTCACACAATGTCTTCTCTTGTCATAGTCTTCAATATGAATATCTTCATATACCACCATTGTCGTCAATGTCTTCATACATTTTTAGGGGTCATCTCCGGTAGGTAAACCGAATCAATGAGGGACTACTACCTGTGTTATCCTGCAATTCTCACAAACACATTAGTCCCTCAACCAGGTTTGTCGTCAATACTCCAAAACCAACTAGGGGTGGCACTGGATGCACTTACAGTCACGATGAGCATCATCGCGATGAAACTGATCTTCATCCGGCTTCTCCACCGCTCCCTCCTCTCTCCAGCTAGATAGCGCGCATATCTAGCTTCCGCCTCCGCCCTAGTGGTGTACCCTTTGTAACTGTTACCGCTGAAATGGTGAACCTATCTCCGACACTCCTCCCAGTCGTCGTAGACTCCGGGAACCTCACCCTCGTACACGACATACGACGGCATCTCTATGCAGTAGACAAACAAAACGTTAATAGCAATTCACAGACAATATATAAGTAATATATAAGTATGCAACAAAAGGATCGGAAGAGAAAAGCAACAGATAGCACGATTCATGGTCGTACTAATAAATAGCATCGATTACATATAAGTTTTTTTTGACCTTGGATTACATATAAGTGCATCCTTCGGCATCGGGAGATCCGGCTCCGGCCTCGGGAGAAGAAGACACCCCTAAATCTCTTCCCAATCTCTTTACCTCAACTAAGATTGAAGCTTTCAGGACGACTGAGTTAGCTCAAATTTGAAACAAGCATCTCACAAGTGAAAATATTTTGTTGAAGGATTATATTTTTGCACTCAAAGGTATTATCCGCAAGCTGGAAGATCTCCTACGCTCGATATATGATGATCCTGCATCACTACTTTCAACTCCATCGTCCACCACCCACAAAGAAGGAGACATAATTATATGGGTATGGGCACTCCCCTTGGCAACTGCCAAGCTTGGGGGAGTGACCCTGGTATCGTATCACCATCACTCCTATCTTTACCGTTTTACTTAGTTCGATCATTTTGCAAGTATCTTGATCTAGTAGAATTAAGTTAGCATGATCTAGTTGTGAGCTTTTGCTTTATGATCTTTACCCTTTGTAATCGAGTCCGTGAGCTATATAATAAAGATTAGTGTTGAGTCATGATAAAAGAAAGAAAACATAAAGAGTATCAAAGAGATCATATCGATCTTATGGGAAGTAATGACTTCACATATAAGAGTATGATGAATAAAAGTTGTTGGGAGTTGACAAACATAGTTTTGGTCATCGTTGCAATTAATAGGAAGTAATAAAAGAAGAGAGGCTTCACATACAAATATACTATCTTGGACATCTTTTATGATTGTGAGCACTCATTAAATATGACATGCTAAAGAGTTGATGTTGGACAAGGAAGACATCATAATGGGTTATGTCTTCTTATATCCGAAATAAAGTATCTTGTCATGGATCATCCAACATGTTGAGCTTGGCTTTCCCCCTCATCACTACAGGAAAATTCGGTTTTCCCGTGTGTTAGCCTATAGGCCGAGTGCTATTTTTCGAGCACCCGGCTTATGCTCCTCTAAGCCGAGTCTTGGAAAAATAACACCCGGCAAACACAAAGGACTCGGCTTATGGTCATCTATAAGCCGAGTGCCGAATAAAAGCTCTCGGCTTATACGAACTACACGGTATCTACTCGAAAAAGCACCCGGCTTATAGCACATACTCGGCAAAGACAAACTGCCACGTGTCTGCAACGGAGGTGGCTGACGGCGCCGTCACGGAGCAATCTATAAGACGTGTGTGGGAGGCAGGCACTCGGCTTATATGTACTATAAGCCGTGTGCCCTGCCCAAGAACTCGGTTTACAAGGCCTATAAGCCGTGTGCCCGACGAAAACACTAGGCTTATATTTTTGCCTATTTTTTGCAACCAAAAAATTTATGAAAATTTGATTGATGATGGTTTTCATTGCCTTTATATTTACTACTTAATTAGTATTTGGGCATGATTTCATGTGCCGCCTTGCAGATCTACAATTTCCGGCGCGGAAACCCTAGCAGTGCAATAAATGTCACAAATATTCCAGGCGGGTACAAAAAATGCGGGGGTCTGACACGTGTCATTCGATGGCCTCCTTTGAGAGCACGAGAAGTTTCGAGGCCAACGGAACAACAGGGCCCACACTTCCTTCACAGACCCGACTCGTTCCCTCTCGGTACCCAGAGACTACATCGGAGATGGTGTAGTTTACAAGCGGCCGCCGGTGAGCCCTACTCGAAATGCGCCCAAACATTTACCACAACCTGCAAGGTCCATGTTATGACACCGTGCCAGGTCCCGAAGATTTCCTGCATCATACGATTTTCCAAGGATTTAAACGGTTGGATCGGGCATGGCACCGAGGTAATTTTGCTCCCCCCGGTGGCTGGGCCTTCCCCTCCCTCGTCTGCAAAAGGCCTACGCATGTCGCAAAGACATCACATAGGACTCTACAAGCCGCTTATGGGCATGATTTCATGTGCCGCCTTGCAGATCTGCAATTTCCGGTGTGGAAACCCTAGCAGTGCAATAAATGTCACAAATATTCCAGGCGGGTCCGAAAAATGCGGGGGTCTGACACGTGTCATTCGATGGCTTCCTTTGAGAGCACGAGAAGTTTCGAGGCCAACGGAACAACAGGGCCCACACTTCCTTCACAGACCCTACTCGTTCCCTCTCGGTACCCAGAGACTACATCGGAGATGGTGTAGTTTACAAGCGGCCGCCGGTGAGCCCTACTCGAAACGCGCCCAAACATTTACCACAACCTGCAGGGTCCATGTTATGACACTGTGCCAGGTCCCGAAGATTTCCTGCATCATATGATTTTCCGAGGATTTAAGCGGTTGGATCGGGCATGGCACCGAGGTAATTTTGCTCCCCCCGGTGGCTGGGCCTTCCCCTCCCTCGTCTGCAAAAGGCCTACGCATGTCGCAAAGACATCACATAGGACTCTACATGCCGCTTCTGGGCATGATTTCATGTGTCGCCTTGCAGATCTGCAATTTCCGGTGCGGAAACCCTAGCAGTGCAATAAATGTCACAAATATTCCACGGGGGTCCGAAAAATGCGGGGGTCTGACATGTGTCATTCGATGGCCTCCTTTGAGAGCACGAGAAGTTTCGAGGCCAACGGAAAAACAGGGCCCACACTTCCTTCACAGACCCGACTCGTTCCCTCTCGGTACCCAGAGACTACATCGGAGATGGTGTAGTTTACAAGCGGCCGCCGGTGAGCCCTACTCGAAACGCGCCCAAACATTTACCACAACCTGCAAGGTCCATGTTATGACATCGTGCCAGGTCCCGAAGATTTCCTGCATCATACGATTTTCCGAGGATTTAAACAGTTGGATCGGGCATGGCACCGAGGTAATTTTGCTCCCCCCCCGGTGGCTGGGCCTTCCCCTCCCTCGTCTGCAAAAGGCCTACGCATGTCGCAAAGACATCACCTAGGACTCTACATGCCGCTTCTGGGCATGATTTCATGTGCCGCCTTGTAGATCTGCAATTTCCGTTGCGGAAACCCTAGCAGTGCAATAAATGTCACAAATATTCCAAGCAGGTCCGAAAAGTGCGTGGGTCTGACACGTGTCATTCGATGGCCTCCTTTGAGAGCACGAGAAGTTTCGAGGCCAACGGAACAACAGGGCCCACACCTCCTTCACAGACCCTACTCATTCCCTCTCGGTACCCAGAGACTACATCGGAGATGGTGTAGTTTACAAACGGCCGCCGGTGAGCCATACTCGAAACGCGCCCAAACATTTTGCACAACCTACAGGGTCCATGTTATGACACCGTGTCAGGTTCCGAGGATTTCCGGCATCATACGATTTTCCGAGGATTTAAACGGTTGGATCGGGCATGGCACCGAGGTAATTTTGCTCCCCCCCCCTGGTGGCTGGGCCTTCCCCTCGTCTGCAAAAGGCATACGCATGTCGCAAAGACATCACATAGGACTCTACATGCCGCTTCTGGGCATGATTTCATGTGCCGCCTTGCATATCTGCAATTTCCGGCCCGGAAACCCTAGCAGTGCAATAAATGTCATAAATATTCCAGGCGGGTCCGAAAAATGCGGGGGTCTGACACGTGTCATTCGATGGCCTCCTTTGAGAGCACGAGAAGTTTCGAGGCCGACAGAACAACAGGGCCCACACTTCCTTCACAGACCCGACTCCTTCCCTCTCGGTACCCAGAGACTACATCAGAGATGGTGTAGTTTACAAGCGGCCGCCGGTGAGCCCTACTCGAAACGCGCCCAAACATTTGCCACAACCTGCAGGGCCATGTTATGAGACCGTGCCAGGTCCCGAGGATTTCCGGCATCATACGATTTTCCGAGGATTTAAACGGTTGGATCGGGCATGGCACCGAGGTAGTTTACAAGTAGCCGCAGGTGAGGCGTACTCAGAACACGCCAAACTTTTACCGGAATATTGGCTGTTATTTTAAAGAGTGGAAATATTGAAACAAGGGGAGAGGGTATCATTTATAAAAACAATGCAATAAAAATACTATAAAAAGTATAATAAAAATAAAAAAGAATAAGTATCATAAAGATACTACACTGGGCTTATAAGTATCATAAAAATACTATAAAAAATATAATAAAAAGAAAAAAGAACAAGTAAAACTAATAAACTTTTTTTATTGTAATAAAACAATTTTTTATAAACCGTGTGTTTTGCTATGGCACTAGGCTTACCCTGCTGCACTGGGCTTATCTTTTAGCGCGGGACATGGCGAAAAGAGAGGCGCGCAGCACAGCCATTTTGGCCCAAATCTCTCCCCAAGTCTCTCCCCCCGCGCCTCCTCTGTCTTTCCCCCGCGCCTCCTCTGTCTCTCCCCGCATCGCCCCTTTCCTCGCGCCGCCGCTCACCCTCCACCCACCGTCCGCCTCGCCGCCCCCACCCCCCCGGCGCCGGCCTCCCCTCAGCGACA
>LR738714.1:787689627-787724515 GCA_902687465.1 Secale cereale | reverse complement strand
GATATCCGCCGCTGACCCACGCCCCCACGCCGCCAAACTCGAGCGGCAGCACCACCCCACCTCCTTCGTCTCATGCCGCCAGCCCGTCGTACCCATCTCCTCCCTTCCTGGCTCCTCCCCGTCGTGCACACATCCTCCCACTCCGACGCCTCCCCGCCGTGCCCAGCAGCCCCTCAACTACCCTCGCTCCCTTCTCCGGCCGGATCCCGCCGAGATCTGCGAGTCCACGGCAAAGGACGGATCACGGAGCGGCCACGGGCTTCCTACCACCCTATGCGCTTATATCACCACCATCCCATCCCTCACCTCTAGACTCCCCTGCCCCTTTCTCTCTCCCAGCGGCCAGATCGTGGCAGGTCGTAGATGCAGGTCCTGGCCATGTCCTTGTTGGGAGCGGGCGACCCCGTCGTGGGTGTGCCGAACGGCGGGGCATCATAAAGCCGCTATCGGGCCCATGCCTTCGGTGGATGCACTATGCTGGGGCGCCGCACCGTCTCCTACGCCGTCCTCACCATCAGCTTCTCCATTGACCGCGACAAGCTATGAGCCGCTCGCCCCACCAGGTCACCCTCCTCTCTGCTTTGGATTTTTTGAGGTTGTCTTAACTTTTGTCGATGCGCAGGCAATTTCGAGCATTAGTTGAGGCAAGATATTAGCGGATAAGGTTCTTTCTTCGATGACGTCAGCGGGGATAGCCGGATCCGCGTCAAGAAATGCACGGGAATGATCTCGGGTTGTTGTCCAGCGAGCACCGAGCGGGGCGCCGGTGGCTGCAGAGCTAGCATAGGGTGTTTGTAGTTTGTAGTTTCTTTTGTTTTTTTAGTCTTTGACCGATGTATTGTCTGGAAGTATCCATAGTTTTAAGTTTTGTGTAACTTTTTTCTGTTATGCATATATTATTTCCTTTTATTTAATGAAATGAGCATACATTTTTTGAAAAATTAATACTGTATTAGAATTGGAATTTCTATGGAACAAGAGAAATAAGATGGGCTAATCGTTGAGATTGAAACAAGTGGACCTTGTACAGTCCTAACATTTAATGGGCTGAAATTCTAATTGGGCCAATTATTGTGTGAGCCTTAGTCTTGGATGGAGCTAAAATTTAGTTGGGCATATTACTTCATGGGCTGCCATGTTGGATCCATGTCAGATGCTGATGTGGCACATAAGTTAACGCCGTTATGAGCATGTTAGTTAAGTGCCATCCATGACGGCCAAGAATCGTCATGGTCCATGACAATTTTGACTGATCCGTCATGGAGCTTGCATCGGTAAAATTAAGACGCGATATATGTGACGGATTTTTAATACGTCACACATAACCTTCCATGACAGTTTTGCATAGGTCGATGACGGATCCAGACTGTCATGGATTAACAGAATTCTTGTAGTGCCGCCCTGACCACCACCGGATCCGGCTGCCACCATCCCCGGCGCGGCCTCAACTGCCGGATCCGGTCGTCACCAGCCACCGGTGCGGACTCAAATCGCCCCGCCCCGGCATCCCTCGCCGCCGGATCGGGCCGCCCCCAACCTCAATCGCCATCGGATCGGACCGTCCCCAGCCTCAATCGCCGCCGGATCGGTCTGCCACTAGTTTCTGTCTGCCGGATCGGGCAGCATGCGCGTGTGTTTCGCTCGTGTGTGGGAATGCAGTGCACGGCGGGCGACGGATCCTGAGCTCCTCGGACGTGCTCTGGTGACGATGTATTTTGCAGGTGCTAGTGCAGTTCCGTGCTGGTGCCCCAATTTCAAGTTTGGCTACTTTTGCAGGTGCAATTTCGGTGCTAGGTTTCTGATCTAGTGCAGCTCAGGTAGTCCCCAAAAATGAAGTTCCGTTGATCCTCAATTGCAGCTCTGCTAGGTGCTAGTTCTGATTTTGTGTGTGTATGTATGTATCTGTGGATGTGTAAAACAACAGAAGGATGTATGTATGTATCATTTGCAGTGCGCTCATTAAGAAAGAGAAGAGAATATCCATGTTCATTTGAAGTTCATTTTGTGAAGAAGCGAACCACATCTATAATATAACAAAGGAAGTTCATTTCGAAATGTGTTGCAGCTCATTTCCCTTGACCATGTGGTTCGCTTCTTCACACGTATACATCTCGCCAATGTGGAAACCCAAAACTCCAAACAGGAAAAAAGAAAAGAAATGCAGTGCAAAGACGTGTTAAATGGAAAATGATAGAGAAACAACAAAAAAACAATGTTGTTCACTTGACCATGTGAAGTGGTGCGGTCGGACATTTGATGTTGTTCATTTTGTAAGTGCAAAAGATAAAATGTTACCAAAACGACACAAAAAGTAATGCGGTTCACTTCTCCATACTTTTGCTTTTCACTTACATTTGGCGTGAAGTCCGGTCCACTTACTCGTTCGAAAAAAAGTTACATATATATAAAAGAAATCATGCAGTTCGATTGTCCGTTTGATGCAGTGTGGTTTTCAGTCTCAAGAAGTGCGTTCATCTGTCTGATGCAGTACACACGTTGATATTTGTGTCGCGGAAAAACAGAGTGTGTGCGTTTTTGTAATTTCAAAACTGCTCTTAAACCGCAATGAATTAGAGGGAGTGTTCTACATGAAAAAGTAGCGTCTCGACGATATCTTTCCAATGGTGTATCATTTGGATCATTTCGACCAAAGTTTTGTAAAAATTTCACGAAAAACGGCCGCTGCCCTTCGTAGTCAGCCGCACGATTTTCAAAATTAACTAAAAACCGTAAGGAATCTCAAAACCATTTCAACATATGAAAGTTGTGCCTCGTCCATATCTTTCCAACGGTATATTACACGCCTTGTTTCGACAAATGGTTGGAAAACTGGAGCAAAAACAGTACCAAAAAGTGCAAAAAATTCGAAAAACACAATTCTGCGATTTGATAAATTCAAAACTGCTCTTAAACCGTAGCGAATTAGAAAAAATAATAGATATGAAAATTATGCGCCTCGATGATACCTTTTCAACAGTGTATCATTTGTTTCATTCCGGCGAGCGGTTTAGAAGAAAACACGAAAAAATGCTCGCTGTCATTCGTTATGAGCCGCACAATTTTCGAAGCTGCTCTTAAACTATGATGAATTTTGAGAAGTGTTCAACATGGCGAAATTGCGTCTACTCCATAGCTTTTCAACGATATATTACACGCATAATTCCGCTAAACGGTTAAAAAACTAGAGCAAAAAAGGTACCGAAAAAACAACACGTACATTTTTTTCAAACATGAAGTTCATTGTTCTCTGTGTTGCAGTATCTGTGCAGTGCCCTCGCGTTGTGCGTGTAGTGCGGAAGTGTTATGAGAATATTATTCTCCTAATGTTATGAGAATAGACCGGCTGTATATATATATATATAGAACAATATACTGAATGTTTTATTGAGGATATGTGAAGAAGTATATACTACCTAAATGGAGTAATATGTCTACGTGTCCGTGACGCTTAGAAGAAAATGTTGTATTCCTCTGTGCAGTTTGTCTACATATCCCTGACAGAGGAATTATAATAAAAGTACTTCAGAAAATGAGTATTCTTGTATGGTGGTCTTTATTATTGTTTGCGAGTTTGCAAGTAGTTAAATTTTGTAGGGCTCATTTCTAATTTTTTTAAGCATATATGTTTTTTGATGCAGTATATGACACTTTTTCATGATGAACCATATACCTTTTTTACAGAAAGTATGTCCCACTTTCTACATACCCTTTACCCAATGTATACTTACGCCAGAAATTCATTCAAAAAATAAGTATGAACAAAAAAGGAGTATAGTGCATTTAGAAAATAGGAATGAAATATAAATGTATATTTGTTTCAATTACGAATATTTTCACTTCAATACATAACAAATGACAAAACTCAAACTATGTACGTGCGTTGCACTACAAAATCTGTATCATTACTTTCATGATACAGTCAATTCGTCCGCATCTTTGTCGTCCAGTTGGAGTCTCTTGTTGAAGCCGCTTGGAAAACTAGACCCACCATGGATTGTAAAAAAAAGACATGCCACACTGCAGCCGGCCGTCGTTGTGCAGCCTGCGATACAATATGATTCAGATGCATGTACAGAAATTGCCGAAAGATTTGATCAATTTCGATTGACGAACATGCACGTTAGTAGCTAGGTGACCCGTCAATGGCACTACAGAACGACTCACCTGCATGATATCTCGACGTAGATCAGATCGGGTGGCATTTCAGATAAACAGTCGTCGAACTGTTGGCCAAACTATTTTGCCGTAGTCGCCATAAACCGCCGTTCCATGCTTCTCGTCTCCGTCATCTAACCGCCATGCGTCCGTACACCGGCCAGATGTCGTCATCCCGGCGGCCGATCGTATCTCGTCTTCATCTACTTGTTGCGGCTACGTGCCGTTTCACTTTCACCGAACTGTTTATTTGGAAAGTTGGACCTGCCTTATCCACCCATTTTTATGGAACAACCTTTCAAACACCCGTCAACACAAGATTAATTAATCAATTAAATAATTGCTAAGCAGTTAGTGGCAGAACCCAATGCATCGGTGGAGAATCAAATGAACTACACGTGGCCAGGGAGTACATACTCCTGGGTGTAAAAATAGACCGTACGAAAATATATAATCGCCATAAAAAACATTTTATGTCATGTAAAATTACAAACTTAAAAATATAGTGTAAAATATACATAAATTGCAACTTTTATTGTCTTATGACCTATATTTTTACTTTCTTGTGCCAAACTTTACATACTAAATCAATATAAATGTAACTATTTGAATTCCAGATGTAATTTAAATGTGAAGTGATCGTAAGATTACCTCGGGTGAAAAATATCTGGCGAAAGAAGTTCACGAGGGGGGCCACCGGGTGTCCACGAGGGTGGGGGGCACGCCACCCTGCCCAGGTCCCCCCCTATCTCGTGGGCCCACCGAAGGTCCCATGATGCCCATCTTCTCCTATATGAGGTGTTTTGACCTGGAAAAATCAGAATCGTCACCGCCGTCATCACCAACAACTCTCCCATCTTGGGGAGGGCTATCTTCATCAACATCTTCACCAGCACCATCTCCTCTCAAACCCTACTTCATCTCTTGTATCAAATCTTTGTACCCAAACCTCAGATTGGTACCTGTGGGTTGCTAGTAGTGTTGATTACTCCTTGTAGTTGATGCTAGTTGGTTTATTTGGTGAAAGATCCTATGTTCAGATCCATTATGCATATTAATACCCCTCTGATCATGAACAATATTATGTCTTGTGAGTTTTTACTTTTGTTCCTGAGGACATGGGAGAAGACTTGCTATTAGTAGTCATGTGAATTAGGTCTTTGTTTGATATTTTGATGAGATGTATGTTGTCTCTCCTCTAGTGGTGTCATGTGAACGTAGACTACATGACACTTCACCATTATTGGGGCCTAGAGGAAGGCATTGGGAAGTAATAAGTAGATGATGGGTTGCTAGAGTGACAGAAGCTTAAACCCTAGT
The DNA here is from genome assembly GCA_902687465.1 of Secale cereale. Lineage (NCBI taxonomy): Eukaryota > Viridiplantae > Streptophyta > Magnoliopsida > Poales > Poaceae > Secale > Secale cereale. The sequence goes on along the minus strand of LR738714.1, from coordinate 787,719,040 downwards.
TTATGCGTTGCTTTGTTATGGGCTGATTTGCATCCATATGTTTCAGGCTATGGTTAGGTTTACCTTAATACTGTTGGGGAACGTAGTATTTTAAAATTTTCCTACGATCACACAAGATCTATCTACCAGATGCATAGCAACGAGAGGGAAGAGTGTGTCTACGTACACTCGTAGACCGGGAGCGGAAGCGTCAAGTGACGCGGTTGATGTAGTCGAACTTCTTCGCGATTCAACCGATCAAGCACCGAACGTACGGCACCTCCGCGTTCAGCGCACGTTCAGCTTGATGACGTCCCACGAGCTCTTGATCCAGTTGAGCTTCACGGGAGAGTTTCGTCAGCACGACGGCGTGGTGACGGATATGATGTATTCACCGGCGCAGGGCTTCGCCTAAGCACCGCGACGGTATGACCGAGGTGTGTTTCTGTGGAGGGGGGCACCGCACACGGCTGGAACAATTCAACTTGTGTGTCTTTGGGTGCCCCCCTGCCCCCGTATATAAAGGAGCAAGGGGGGAGGCCGGCCGGCCCTTGTTTGGTGCGGCTAGGGGTGCAATCCTACTAGGAATAGGATTGCAATCCTATTCCTAGTAGGAATCACCAAAGAAGGAAGAGAGGGAAAGGAAAAGAGGGAGAGGTGGCGCCCCCCAATCCTAGTCCAACTAGGAACCCTAGGTGGGGCGCCGGCCAGCCCTATGGGCTGCCTCTCTCTTTCCCTTAAGGCCCACTATGGACCATCCCCATTCGTAGGGGGTTCCGGTAACCCCCTCCGGCAATCCCGTTAAATCTGAAACTTTTCCGGAACACTTCCAGTGTCCGAATATAGTCATCCAATATATCAATCTTGATGTCTCGGACATTCCGAGACTCCTCGTCATGTTCGTGATCTCATCTGGGACTCCGAACTACCTTCGGTACATCAAAACTCATAAACTCATAATACCGATCGTCATCAAACGTTAAGCGTGCGGACCCTACTGGTTCGAGAACTATGTAGACATGACCGAGACTCATCTCCGGTCAATAACCAATAGCGGAACCTGGATGTTCATATTGGCTCCTACATATTCTACGAAGATCTTTTATCGGTCAGAACCGCATAACAACATACGTTGTTCCTTTTGTCATCGGTATGTTACTTGCCCGAGATTCGATCGTCGGTATCTCTATACCTAGTTCAATCTCGTTACTGGCAAGTCTCTTTACTCGTTCCGTAACACATCATCTCGTGACTAACTCATTAGTCTTTTGCTTGCAAGGCTTATTGTGATGTGTGTTACCGAGAGGGCCCAGAGATACCTCTCCGACACTCGGAGTGACAAATCCTAATCTTGATCGATGCCAACACCACGAATACTTTCGGAGACATCTGTAGAGCATCTTTATGATCACCCAGTTACGTTGTGATGTTTGATAGCACACAAGGTGTTCCTACGGTATTCGGGAGTTGCATAATCTCATAGTCATAGGAACATGTATAAGTCATGAAGAAAGCAATAGCAGTAAAACTAAACGATCATAGTGCTATGCTAACGGATGGGTCTTGTCCATCACATCATTCTCCTAATGATGTGATCCCATTGATCAAATGACAACTCATGTCTATGGTTAGGAAACATAACCATCTTTGATCAATGAGCTAGTCTAGTAGAGGCATACTAGGGACATACTGTTTTTGTCTATGTATCCACACATGTACTAAGTTTCCGGTTAATACAATTCTAGCATGAATAAAAGACATTTATCATGATATAAGGAAATACAAATAACATCTTTATTATTGCCTCTAGGGCATATTTCCATCAGTCTCCCACTTGAACTAGAGTCAATAATCTAGATTACAAAGTGATGATCCCCACACCCATGGAGTCCTGGTGCTGATCATGTTTTGCCCGTGGAAGAGGCTTAGTCAACGGGTCTGCAACATTCAGATCCGTATGTATTTTGCAAATCTCTATGTCTCCCTCCTTGACTAGATCGCGGATGGAATTGAAGCGTGTTTTGATGTGTTTTGTTCTCTTGTGAAACCTGTATTCCTTCGCCAAGGCTATTGCTCCAGTGTTGTCACAAAAGATTTTCATTGGACCCGATGCACTAGGTATTACACCTAGATCGGATATGAACTCCTTCATCCAGACTCCTTCATTTGCTGCTTCTGAAGCAGCTATGTATTCCGCTTCACACGTAGATCCCGCCACGACGCTCTGCTTGGAACTACACCAACTGATAGATCCACCGTTCAATAAAAATACATATCCGGTTTGTGACTTAGAGTCATCTGGATCAGTGTCAAAGCTAGAATCGACGTAACCGTTTACGACGAGCTCTTTGTCACCTCCATACACGAGAAACATATCCTTTGTCCTTTTCAGATACTTTAGGATGTTCTTGACCGCTGTCCAGTGATCCACTCCTGGATTACTTTGGTACCTCCCTGCTAAACTTATAGCAAGGCACACATCAGGTCTGGTACACAGCATCGCATACATGATAGATCCTATGGCTGAGGCATAGGGAATGACTTTCATTTTCTCTCTATCTTCTGCAGTGGTCGGGCATTGAGTCTTACTCAACTTCATACCTTGTAATACAGGCAAGAACCCTTTCTTTGACCGATCCATTTTGAACTTACTTCAAAATATTATCAAGGTATGTGCTTTGTGAAAGTCCAATTAAGCGTCTTGATCTATCTCTATAGATCTTGATGCCTAATGTATAAGCAGCTTCACCGAGGTCTTTCATTGAAAAATTCTTATTCAAGTATCCTTTTATGCTGTCCAGAAATTCTATATCATTTCCAATTAACAATATGTCATCCACATATAAAATTAGAAATGCTATAGAGCTCCCACTCACTTTCTTGTAAATACAGGCTTCTCCAAAAGTCTGTATAAAACCATATGCTTTGATCACCTCATCAAAGCGTATATTCCAACTCCGAGATGCTTGCACCAGTCCATAGATGGATCGCTGGAGCTTGCATACTTTGATAGCACCTTTTGGATCGAAAAAACCTTCTGGTTGCATCATATACAACTCTTCTTTGAGATATCCATTCAGGAATGCAATTTTGACATCCATTTGCCAGATTTCATAATCATAAAATGCGGCAATTGCTAACATGATTCGGACAGACTTAAGCTTCGCTACAGGTGAGAAAGTCTCATCATAGTCAACTCCTTGACCTTGTCGAAAACCTTTCGCAACAAGTCGAGCTTTGTAAACAGTAACATTACCGTCTGCGTCGGTCTTCCTCTTGAAAATCCATTTATTTTCGATGGCCTGCCGATCATCGGGCAAGTCAACCAAAGTCCACACTTTGTTCTCATACATGGATCCCATCTCAGATTTCATGGCTTCAAGCCATTTTGCGGAATCTGGGCTCATCATCGCTTCCTCATAGTTCGTAGGTTCATCATGGTCTAGTAACATGATTTCCAGAACTGGGTTGCCGTACCACTCTGGTGCGGAATGTACTCTGGTTGATCTACGACGTTCAGCAGAAACTTGATCTGAAGTTTCATGATCATCATCATTAACTTCCTCACTGATTGGTGTAGGAATCACTCGAACAATTTTCTGTGATGTACTACTTTCCAATCCGGGAGAAGGTACAATTACCTCATCAAGTTCTACTTTCCTCCCACTCACTTCTTTCGAGAGAAACTCCTTCTCTAGAAAGGATCCATTCTTAGCAACGAATATCTTGCCTTCGGATCTGTGATAGAAGGTGTACCCAACAGTCTCTTTTGGGTATCCTATGAAGACACATTTCTCCGACTTGGGTTCGAGCTTATCAGGTTGAAGCTTTTTCACATAAGCATCGCAGCCCCAAACTTTAAGAAACGACAACTTTGGTTTCTTGCCAAACCATAGTTCATAAGGTGTCGTATCAACGGATTTAGATGGTGCCCTATTTAACGTGAATGCAGCTGTCTCTAAAGCATAACCCCAAAACGATAGTGGTAAATCGGTAAGAGACATCATAGATCGCACCATATCCAATAAAGTACGGTTACGACATTCGGACACACCATTACGCTGTGGTGTTCCGGGTGGCGTGAGTTGTGAAACTATTCCACATTGTTTCAAATGAAGACCAAACTCGTAACTCAAATATTCTCCTCCACGATCAGATCGTAGAAACTTTATTTTCTTGTTACGATGATTCTCTACTTCACTCTGAAATTCTTTGAACTTTTCAAATGTTTCAGACTTGTGCTTCATTAAGTAGATATACCCATATCTGCTCAAATCATCAGTGAAGGTCAGAAAATAACGATACCCGCCGCGTGCTTCAACACTCATTGGTCCACATACATCAGTATGTATGATTTCCAACAAATCTGTTGCTCGCTCCATGGTTCCGGAGAACGGAGTTTTTGTCATCTTGCCCATGAGGCATGGTTCGCAAGCACCAAGTGATTCCAAAAGTCCATCATTATGGAGTTTCTTCATGCGTTTTACACCAATATGACCTAAACGGCAGTGCCACAAATAAGTTGCACTATCATTATTAACCTTGCATCTTTTGGTTTCAATATTATGAATATGTGTATCACTACAATCGAGATCGAATAAGAATAGACCACTCTTTAAGGGTGCATGACCATAAAAGATATTATTCATAAAAATAGACAACCATTATTCTTTGATTTAAATGAATAACCGTCTCGCAACAAACAAGATCCAGATATAATGTTCATGCTCAACGCTGGCACCAAATAACAATTATTTAGGTCTAAAACTAATCCCGAAGGTAGATGTAGAGGTAGCGTGCCGACGACGATCACATCGACTTTGGAACCGTTTCCCACGCGCATCGTCACCTCGTCCTTAGCCAATCTTCATTTAATCCGTAGTCCCTGTTTCGAGTTACAAATATTAGCAACCGAACCGGTATCAAATACCCAGGTACTACTACGAGCATTTAGTAAGGTACACATCAATAACATGTATATCACATATACCTTGGTTCACCTTGCCATCCTTCTTATCCGCCAAATACTTGGGGCAGTTCCGCTTCCAGTGTCCAGTCCCCTTGCAGTAGAAGCACTCAGTTTCAGGCTTGGCTCCAGACTTGGGTTTCTTCGTGGAAGTAGCAACTGTCTTGCAATTCTTCTTGAAGTTCCCCTTCTTTCCCTTGCCCTTTTTCTTGAAACTAGTGGTCTTGTTAACCATCAACACTTGATGCTCCTTCTTGATTTCTACCTCCGCAGCCTTGAGCATGGCGAAGAGCTCGGGAATTGTCTTTTGCATCCCTTGCATATTATAATTCATCACAAAGCCTTTATAGCTTGGTGGCAGTGATTGAAGAACTCTATCAATAACACTATCCTCGTCAACTTTGCAACCAAGTTGAGTCATATGATTGTAGTACCCAGACATTCTGAGCAAGTGTTCACCGATAGAACTATTCTCCTCCATTTTGCAGCTGTAGAATTTATTGGAAATCTCATATTTCTCAATCCGGGCATTTGCTTGAAATATTAACTTCAACTCCTGGAACATCTCATATGGTCCATGACGTTCAAAACGTCGTTGAAGTCCCGGTTCTAAGCCGTAAAGCATGGCACACTGAACTATCGTGTAGTCATCAGACCGCGACTGCCAGACGTTCAAAGCGTCTGCATTAGCGGGAGGGGGCTTGTCACCTAGCGGTGCTTCAAGGACATAATTCTTCTGTGCAGCAATGAGGATAATCCTCAGATTACGGACCCAGTCCGTGTAATTGCTACCATCATCTTTCAACTTAGCTTTCTCTAGGAATGCATTAAAATTCAAAGGAACGGTAGCACGGGCCATTGATCTACAACAACATAGATATGCAAAAACTATCAGGACTAAGTTCATGATACATTAAAGTTCAATTTAATCATATTAATTAAAGAACTCCCACTTAGATAGACATCCCTCCGGTCATCTAAATGATCACGTGATCCAAATCAACTAAACCATGTCCGATCATCACGTGAGATGGAGTAGTTTAAATGGTGAACATATTATGTTTATCATATCTACTATATGATTCACGCTCGACCTTTTGGTCTCCTGTGTTCTGGGGCCATATCTGCATATGCTAGGCTCGTCAAGTTTAACCCGAGTATTCTGCGTGTGCAAAACTGGCTTACACCCGTTGTATTTGAACGTAGAGCTTATCACACCCGATCATCACGTGGTGTCTTGGCACGACGAACTTTCACAACGGTGCATACTCAGGGAGAACACTTATACCTTGAAATTTTAGTAAGGGATCATCTTATAATGCTACCGTCGTTCTAAGCAAAATAAGAAGCATAATAAGATAAACATCACATGCAATCAAAATATGTGACATGATATGGCCATCATCATCTTGTGCTTTTGATCTCCATCTCCAAAGCACCTTCATGATCACCTTCGTCACCGGCGCGACACCTTGATCTCCATCGTAGCATCGTTGTCGTCTCGCCAACTATTGCTTCCACGACTATCGCTACCGCATAGTGATAAAGTAAAGCAATTACATGGCGATTGCATTTCATACAATAAAGCGACAACCATATGGCTCCTGCCAGTTGCCGATAACTTTACAAAACATGATCATCTCATACATAATCGTATAACTCATCATGTCTTGACCATATCACATCACAACATGCCCTGCAAAAACAAGTTAGACGTCCTCTACTTTGTTGTTGCAAGTTTTACGTGGCTGCTACGGGCTTAGCAAGAACCGTTCTTACCTACGCATACAAAACCACAATGATTTTTCGTCAAGTATGTGCTGTTTTAACCTTCACAAGGACCGGGCGTAGCCACACTTGATTCAGCTAAAGTGAGAGAGACAGACACCCGCCAGTCACCTTTAAGCAACGAGTGCTCGTAACGGTGAAACCAGTCTCGCGTAAGCGTACGCGTAATGTCGGTCCGGGCCGCTTCATCTCACAATACCACCGAAGCAAAGTATGACATGCTGGTAAGCAGTATGACTAGTATCGCCCACAACTCATTGTATTCTACTCGTGCATATCATCTACGCATAGACCTGGCTCTGATACCATTGTTGGGGAATGTAGTATTTTAAAATTTTCCTACGATCACGCAAGATCTATCTACCAGATGCATAGCAACGAGAGGGAAGAGTGTGTCTACGTACCCTCGTAGACCGGGAGCGGAAGCGTCAAGTGACGCGGTTGATGTAGTCGAACTTCTTCGCGATTCAACCGATCAAGCACCGAACGTACGGCACCTCCGCGTTCAGCACACGTTCAGCTTGATGACGTCCCACGAGCTCTTGATCCAGTTGAGCTTCACGGGAGAGTTTCGTCAGCACGACAGCGTGGTGACGGATATGATGTATTCACCGCCGCAGGGCTTCGCCTAAGCACCGCGACGGTATGACCGAGGTGTGTTTCTGTGGAGGGGGGCACCGCACACGGCTGGAACAATTCAACTTGTGTGTCTTTGTGTGCCCCCCTGCCCCCGTATATAAAGGAGCAAGGGGGGAGGCCGGCCGGCCCTTGTTTGGTGCGGCTAGGGGTGCAATCCTACTAGGAATAGGATTGCAATCCTATTCCTAGTAGGAATCACCAAAGAAGGAAGAGAGGGAAAGGAAAAGAGGGAGAGGTGGCGCCCCCCCAATCCTAGTCCAACTAGGAACCCTAGGTGGGGCGCCGGCCAGCCCTATGGGCTGCCTCTCTCTTTCCCTTAAGGCCCACTATGGACCATCCCCCTTCGTAGGGGGTTCCGGTAACCCCCTCCGGCAATCCCGTTAAATCCGAAACTTTTCCGGAACACTTCCGGTGTCCGAATATAGTCATCCAATATATCAATCTTTATGTCTCGGACATTCCGAGACTCCTCGTCATGTCCGTGATCTCATCTGGGACTTCGAACTACCTTCGGTACATCAAAACTCATAAACTCATAATACCGATTGTCATCAAACGTTAAGCGTGCGGACCCTACGGGTTCGAGAACTATGTAGACATGACCGAGACTCATCTCCGGTCAATAACCAATAGCGGAACCTGGATGTTCATATTGGCTCCTAAATATTCTACGAAGATCTTTTATCGGTCAGAACCGCATAACAACATACGTTGTTCCTTTTGTCATCGGTATGTTACTTGCCCGAGATTCGATCGTCGGTATCTCTATACCTAGTTCAATCTCGTTACTGGCAAGTCTCTTTACTCGTTCCGTAACACATCATCTCGTGACTAACTCATTAGTCTTTTGCTTGCAAGGCTTATTGTGATGTGTGTTACCGAGAGGGCCCAGAGATACCTCTCCGACACTCGGAGTGACAAATCCTAATCTTGATCTATGCCAACACCACGAATACTTTCGGAGACATCTGTAGAGCATCTTTATGATCACCCAGTTACGTTGTGACGTTTGATAGCACACAAGGTGTGCCTACGGTATTCGGGAGTTGCATTATCTCATAGTCATAGGAACATGTATAAGTCATGAAGAAAGCAATAGCAGTAAAACTAAACGATCATAGTGCTATGCTAACGGATGGGTCTTGTCCATCACATCATTCTCCTAATGATGTGATCCCGTTGATCAAATGACAACTCATGTCTATGGTTAGGAAACATAACCATCTTTGATCAATGAGCTAGTCTAGTAGAGGCATACTAGGGACATACTATTTTTGTCTATGTATCCACACATGTACTAAGTTTCCGGTTAATACAATTCTAGCATGAATAAAAGACATTTATCATGATATAAGGAAATACAAATAACATCTTTATTATTGCCTCTAGGGCATATTTCCTTCAAATACTTCTTTTGTAGTTGCGGATGCTTACATAGGAGGTTAATCATAAGTGGGAGGCTTGTCCAAGTAAGGACAACACCCATGCACCGGTCCACCCACATACCAAATAATCAATGTACCGAACGCGAATCAGATAATCGTGATGAAAACTAGCTTGACGATAATTCCCATATGTCCTCGGGAGCGCTTTCCTTTATATAAGAGTTTGTCCAGGCTTGTCCTTTGCTACAAAAAGGATTGGGCCACCTTGCTGCACCTTATTTACTTTTACCTTTTGTCACTTGCTATGAATTACCTTATCACAAAACTATCTGTTACCTATAATTTCAGTGCTTGCAGAAAATACCTTACTGAAAACTGCCTATCATTTCCTTCTGCTAGAAGTGGTTTAAATACTATCCCCCTATTGAAGTAAAAGTAGTTGAACCTGTTAAAGTTGAAGAAAAGACTATCACTTATAATGTTGATCCAGTTGTTCCTACTGCTTATATTGAGAAACCACCTTTCCCTGTTAGGATAAAGGATCATGCTCAAGCTTCAACTGTAGTTCGTAAAAGTTATACTAGAACACCTACACCCTCTGAGCTAATTAAAGTTGAACCTAGTGTTGCTATGGTTAAAGATCTCTTGGTAGAAGATTTGGATGGACATGTTATTTACCTCCAAGAAGAGTCTGCTGGAATAGCCAAACCCAATGCTAGGAACAAACATAGACCTATTGTGGGCTTGCCTGTTATCTCTGTTAAGATAGGAGATCATTGCTATCATGGCTTATGTGACGTAGGTGCTAGTGCGAGTATTATCCCTCTTGATTTATATCACGAAATTATGCATGATATTGCACCTGTTGAGTTAGAAGGGATTGATGTTACTATTAAGCCTGCTAATAGAGACACTATTTCACCAGTTGGGTTTGTTAGAGATGTTGAAGTCTTGTGTGGAAGGTTAAATACCCTGCTGATTTTCTTGTTCTTAGTTCCCCACAAGATGAATTCTGTCCCACTAAATTTGGTAGACCCTTCTTGAATACTGTTAATGCCAAGATAGACCCCGTAAAAGATATTGTTACTGTTGGACTAGGGGATATGTCTCATGATTTTAACTTTGCTAAATTTAGACAACCCCTTGAAAAGGAACCACCTAGTAAGGATGAAATTATTGGTCTTGCTTCTATTGCCGTGCCACCTAATGATCCTTAAGAACAATACTTGCTAGACCATGAAAATGATATGCATACGAATGAGAGAAGGGAAATAGATGAAATATTCTTTAAAAAGGGACCCGTATTGAAAAACAACTTGCCTGTTGAAATCCTAGGGGATCCTCCTCCACCCAAGGGTGATCCCGTGTTTGAACTTAAACCTTTGCCTGATAATCTTAAGTATGTTTATCTTGATGAAAAGAAAATATATAATGTCATTATTAGTGCTAACGTTTCAGAGGAGGAAGAAGAAAAATTATTGAAAACTATGAAGAAGCACCGTGCTGCTATTGGATATACTCTGGATGATCTTAAGGGCATTAGTCCCACTATATGCCAACACAAGATAAATTTGGAGGAAAATGCTAAAGTTATTGATCATCAGCGACGGTTAAATCCTAAAATGAAAGAATTGGTAAGGAAGGAAATACTAAAGCTGCTAGAGGCAGGTATTATCTATCCAGTTGCTGATAGCCAGTGGGTAAGTCATATCCATTGTGTTCCTAAGAAGGGAGGTATGATTGTCATTCCTAATGATAAAGATGAACTGATCTCGCAAAGAGTAGTTACAGGTTATAGGATGGTAATTGATTTCCGTAAGTTAAATAAAGCTACTAAGAAGATCATTACTCCTTGCCATTTATTGTCAAATGCTAGAAAGGTTATCCAAACATACTCATTTTTGCTTTCTAGATGGTTATTCTGGTTCCTCTCAAATACCTGTGTCAAAAGGGGATCAAGAAAAGACCACTTTTACTTGTCCTTTCGGTACCTTTGCTTATAGACGTATGCCTTTTGGTTTATGTAATGCACCTGCTACCTTTCAAAGATGCATGATGGCTATATTCTCTGATTTTTGTGAAAAGATTGTTGAGGTTTTCATGGATGATTTCTCCATTTACGGAACTTCTTTTGATGATTGCTTAAGCAACCTTGATCGAGTTTTGCAGAGATGTGAAGACCCTAACCTTGTCTTGAATTGGGAGAAGTGCCACTTTATGGTTAATGAAGGCATTGTCTTGGGACATAAAATATCTGAAAGAGGTATTGAAGTTGACAAAGCTAAAGTTGATGCTATTGAAAAGGTGCCATGCCCAAAGGACATCAAAGGTATACGAAGTTTCCTTGGTCATGCCGGGTTTTATAGGAGGTTCATAAAGGACTTCTCTAAAATCTCCAGGCCTCTGACTAATCTCTTACAAAAAGATATTCCTTTTGTCTTTGATGATGATTGTCTAGAAGCATTTGAAATACTTAAGAAAGCATTGATTTCTGCACCCATTGTCCGGCCTCCTGACTGGAACATACCCTTTGAGATTATGTGCGATGCTAGTGATTATGCTGTAGGAGCTGTTCTAGGGCAAAGAGTTGATAAGAAATTGAATGTTATCCAATATGCTAGTAAAACTCTAGATAGTGCCCAGAGAAACTATGCTACTATTAATAAAGAATTTTTTAGTAGTTGTATTTGCCTGTGATAAGTTTAGACCCTATATTATTGATTCTAAAGTAACTATTCACACTGATCATGCTGCTATCAAATACCTTATGGAAAAGAAAGATGCTAAACCTAGACTTATTAGATGGGTTCTCTTACTGCAAGAATTTGACTTGCATATTATTGATAAAAAGGGAGCTGACAACCCCGTTGCAGACAACTTGTCTAGGTTAGAAAATGTACTTGATGACCCACAACCTATTGATGATAGCTTTCCTGATGAACAATTAGCTGTCATGAATACTTCTCGTACTGCTTCATGGTACGCAGATTATGCTAATTATATTGTTGCTATATTTATACCTCCTAGCTTCACATACCAGTAAAAGAAAAAGTTCTTCTATGATTTGAGACATTACTTCCGGGATGACCCACATCTTTATAAAGAAGGAGTAGATGGTTTTATTAGACGTTGTGTACCAGAGCATGAACAGGAAAAGATCCTACGCAAGTGCCACTCCGAAGCTTATGGAGGACACCATGCGGGAGATAGAACTGCACATAAGGTATTGCAATCTGGTTTTATTGGCCTACTCTCTTCAAGGATGCCCGTAAGTTTGTCTTATCTTGTCACTAGTAGAAAACGGGGCAATGGTCCAGCCCATTAGTCCCGGTTCAGTCCAGAACCGGGACCAATGGGGGCATTGGACCCGGTTTGTGAGCCCAGGGGGCCAGCCGGGCCACGTGGGCCATTGGTCCCGGTTCGTTGGACCTTTTGGTTCCGGTTGGTGCGACGAACCGGGACCAATGGGTCTTGCTCCTGGCCCACCACCATTGGTCCCGGTTGGAAACTTAAACCGGGACCAAAGGCACCCCTTTATTCCCGGTTCATATCACCAACCGGGACCAATGAGGTGCCTATATATACCCCCTCGCGTAAGAGCAGAGCACACTGCTCTGTTTTTTCTGGCCGAGAGGGGGAGAGGGCTTGGTGGTGCTCTAGCTCACCTCCTATGCACACAACGTGTTCGATGGAATGCCCGAGCCACACTAGTTAAGCTTTTCTCCTATCAAAGCTCTAACTCGAAGCTCCATTTTCTCCGAGATTTGTCTAGGTTTAGCGGTCCGTCACGTCCCGTCCCCGTCTTCGCCGCCGTCGATCGCCCCCGCCGATCTCGTCACTGGTACCACCATGGTGAGCCTCTTATTATGTCCATGCTTTTCTTACTTTTATTATTGCTTGTTATTATTGCTTTAGATAGATATTTGTCTAATTTTCTTACGTTTATTATTGCTTGTTATTATATAGTGCGATGGTTTTGATATCCTCCCACGTGGGCCCTCGTCCTGTCTACGATTCGGATGTGGTATATTATCTTTAATTTATAACTATTTGTTTTAGTGTTTATGACAATTATGCCGACCAACCTACCATGCATAGATGTTTTTATATGTCTAGGAGGTAGTTGAACCGGAAATTCCAACCGACCCTCTTGTGGAGAGGTTAAATTTAGTTGAAGAGGAAAACATTTCCTTGAAGAAAAAATTGGAAAAAATGGAGGAGGAGAAGATGGAATTGGAGTTGCATGTTGCGAAAGTCGTCGATGATCACAAGATCAAGATGGACCCTATTATCGAGAGGTTAAATTTAGTTGAAGAAGAAAACAATTTCTTGAAGGAAAAAATAAAAATAAAATTTAGGACGAGAAGATGATATTGGAGTTGCATGTTGCGGATGTCGTCGATGATCACGAGATCAAGATGGATGCAATGCGGTTGAAGATTAGAAAGATTAGAAAATATGCCATTTATACCGAGGCTTGGTATGATTATGCCATTGGATCAATTGTTACCTTGGTTGCGATTATGATCGCATTTGTTTTCGCATTGAAATGTTTTACATAGTTTCAATGTATGGTGAAAATTATTTAGATGCTCTGGAGAGCTATATGATGTTAGGAGAACTATGTATGTACTTTGGTTTCAACGTGATGATGAACTTTTATTAATTTGGTCACTTAATTATCTATTTATGATGTTCTGTAATGGTTTTTGACACACTTAATTATATATAATGCACGCAGATGAACCGACAATGGATGTACGGTGACAGACACACCTCCGAGTACATTAAGGGCGTGCATGAGTTTCTGAATGCGGCTGAGGCAAACAAGCAGAATTGCTTTATGTGTTGTCCATGCACTAAATGTGGAAATACAATGTCTTACTCTAATCGGAAAATCCTTCACTCCCACCTGCTTTACAAGGGTTTCATGCCACACTATAATGTTTGGACGAGGCACGGAGAAATAGGGGTTATGATGGAAGACGGCGAAGAAGAAGAGTACGATGACAACTATGTGCCCCCTGAATACGGTGATGCTGCAATGGGGGGAGGTGGTGAAGATCAAGAGGAACAAGACGATGTGCCCAATGATGCTGCAATGGGGGAAGCTGCTAAAGATCAAGAGGAACCAGACGATGTGGCCGATGATGATGATCTCCGCCTGGTCATTGTCGATGCAAGGACGCAATGCCAAAGTCAAAAGGAGAAGCTGAAGTTCAATCGCATGTTAGAGGATCACAAAAAAGGGTTGTACCCCAATTGCGAAGATGGCAACACAAAGCTCGGTACCGTACTGGAATTGCTGCAGTGGAAGGCAGAGAATGCTGTGGCTGAGAAAGGATTTGAGAAGCTACTGAAAATATTGAAGAAGAAGCTTCCGAAGGATAACGAATTGCCCGATAGTACATACGCAGCAAAGAAGGTCGTATTCCCTCTAGGATTGGAGGTGCAGAAGATAAATGCATGCCCTAATGACTACATCCTCTACCGCGGTGCATACAAGGATCTGAACGCATGCCCAGTATGCGGTGCATTGCGGTATAAGATGAGACGAGATGACCCTGGTGATGTTGACGGCGAGCCCGCCAGGAAGAGGGTTCCTCCGAAGGTGATGTGGTATGCTCCTATAATACCACAGTTGAAACATCTATTCAGATACGGAGGGCATGCCAAGTTGATGCGATGGCACAGTGAGGACCGTAAGAAAGACGGGAAATTGAGAGCACCCGCTGACGGGTCGCAGTGGAGAAAAGTCGAGAGAAAAGTACTGGGAGGAGTTTGCAAAGGACCCAAGGAACGTATGGTTTGCTTTAAGCGCGGATGGCATTAATCCTTTCGGGGAGCAGAGCAGCAATCATAGCACCTAGCCCGTGACTCTATGTATGTATAACCTTCCTCCTTGGATGTGCATGAAGCGGAAGTTCATTATGATGCCAGTTCTCATCCAAGGCCCTAAGCAACCCGACAACGACATTGATGTGTACCTAAGGCCATTAGTTGAAGAACTTTTACAGCTGTGGAATGGAAAGGGTGTACGTGCGTGGGATGAGCACAGACAAGAGGAATTTAACCTAAAGGCATTGCTGTTCGTGACCATCAACGATTGGCCCTCTCTCAGTAACCTTTCAGGATAGACAAACAAAGGATACCACGCATGCACACACTGTTTAGATGACACTGAAAGTATATACCTGGACAAATGCAGGAAGAATGTGTACCTAGGCCATCGTCGATTTCTTCCGACCAACCAACAACCTCGAAAGAAAGGCAAGCATTTCAAAGGCGAGGCAGATCACCGGAAGAAGCCCACCATGCGTACCGGTGATCATGTACTTGCTATGGTTAATGATTTACACGTAATCTTTGGAAAGGGCCTCGGCGCACTAGCTGTTCCGAATGACGCTGAGGGACGCGCACCCATGTGGAAGAAGAAATCTATATTTTGGGACCAACCCTACTGGAAAGACCTAGAGGTCCGCTCTTCAATCGACGTGATGCACGTGACGAAGAACCTTTGCGTGAACATGCTAGGCTTCTTGGGCGTGTATGGAAAGACAAAAGATACACCTGAGGCACGGGAGGACCTGCAACGTTTGCACAAAAAAGACGGCATGCCTCCGAAGTAGTATGAAGGTCTTGCCAGCTACGCTCTTACGAAAGAAGAGAAAGAAATCTTCTTTGAATGCCTGCTCAGTATGAAGGTCCCGACTGGCTTCTCGTCGAATATAAAGGGAATAATAAATATGCGAGAGAAAAAGTTCCAGAACCTAAAGTCTCATGACAGCCACGTGATTATGACGCAACTGCTTCCGGTTGCATTGAGGGGGCTTCTACCGGAAAACGTCCGATTAGCCGTTGTGAAGCTATGTGCATTCCTCAATGCAATCTCTCAGAAGGTGATCGATCTAGAAATCGTACCAAGGCTAAGGAGTGATGTGGCGCAATGTCTTGTTAGTTTCAAGCCGGTGTTCCCACCATCCTTCTTCAATATCATGACACACGTCCTAGTTCATCCAGTCGACGAGATTGTCATTCTGGGGCCCGTATTTCTACACAATATGTTCACCTTTGAGAGGTTCATGGGGGTCCTAAGGAAATATGACCATAACCGCGCTAGGCCATAAGGAAGCATCTCCATGGGCCATTAAACAGAGGATGTCATCGGGTTTTGTGTTGACTTCATTCCTGGCCTTAATAAGATAGGTCTCCCTAAATCGCGGTATGAGGGGAGACTGACTGGAAAAGGCACGCTTGGAAGGGACTCAATAATATGCAGCGACGGAATTCTTGGTCTCAAGCACACTACACAGTTCTACAAAACTCTACTTTGGTGACCCCGTATGTCGATGAACACAAGAACAGTCTGCGCTCCAAACACTCGGAGCAGTGCGACGACTGGATTACATGTGAACACATCAGGACTTTCAGCAGTTGGTTGGAAACACGTCTCAGAGGTGACAACACTGTTTGTGATGAGCTGTACTTGTTGTCCAGGGGACCATCTTTCACTGTATTGATTTACAAAGGATACCAGATAAATGGGAATACATTTTACATGATTGTCTAAGATCAAAAGAGCACCAACCAAAACAGCGGTGTCCGCTTTGATGCAACAACCGAGAGAGGAAATGATACATATTATGGTTACATAGTGGACATATGGGAACTTGACTATGGACATGATTTTAAGGTCCCTTTGTTTAAGTGCAAACGGGTCAATCTGTCAGGAGGCGGGGTACAGGTAGACCCACAGTACGGAATGACAACAGTGGATCTAAAAAATCTTGGGTACACTGAAGAACCATTCGTCCTAGCCAATGATGTGGCACAGGTTGTATATGTGAAGGACATGTCACTACTAGGAAAAGGGCTATAGATGGAATTGATACTAATGGCGCACCAGACAAGCAGTGCGCCATTAGTATATACTAATGGCGCACCAACCTCAGATACGCCATTAGAGTTCAAACTACTAATGGCGCATCAGGACCAGCGCGCGCCATTAGTATCAAAAAGATTTTTTTTTGAACTAGTGCGCCTGTCCAAACATACTAATGGCGCATCGAGACGAAGTGCGCCATTACTAGTTGTAACTAGTAATGGCGCATCAGCAGTAAAGTGCGCCATTAATGTTCTTTTTTTATGATATTTTTTATTCTTTTTTTAACAAAACTACTAATGGCGCACTGTCCCACAGTGCGCCATTACTAGTTTAAACTAGTAATGGCGCACCCACTATAAATGCGCCATTAGTAACCTTGATTACTAATGGCGCATTTATAGTGGGTGCGCCATTAGTAAGTGGGCAGCAACAAGATATTTTGGACAGCCTCTCCTACCCACACTCACTTTCTCCCCCACTTCATTCTCTCCACCTCCTCCTCCTCTCGGGTCCCTCCTCTTTTTCACCTCATTTCCACCATAGATTCATTCAAATTAAGTGGTTAAATTACCTTGTTTTGATAGGTAAGTAAGGGGGCAAGCTATATTTATGTTGTTCTCCATACAACAATGTGCACATGCACTTTTTATGGCCTAGCTAGATCTATGTATGTTCGTGGTGTTGCATATGTTTGTTGTGTTGCATATGTGTTTGTGTTTGGAGGTGTACCGGTATTTGAAATGCGATAGTTGCCAGTATTTTCTCGGAATGTTGATTCATTTCCGTTTCAGTGAGAATTTTGGCATTAAGCATTCCTTTTTGTCCTATTTTTAGGGAAAGTCATGGCGAATTTTTTCTTGGTTCTGAAATATCGTTTTGCTCTACCCCGCAGGCGACCATGGTGCGAACGATGACCGAAGGCATCGTGAATAGGTTTTTGAGGTCCGCGAAGGCCGAGATGCTTCAAAAGAACGAGACGGAGATAAGATGTCCGTGTCGAAGATGCAAGCTGAAGAGCCTTATTGCGGACCCGGATTCCGGGCAGGTGCGGGACCACCTGCTCTTGCGTGGTTTCATGGGTGGCTATCGGTGGCAAGGTGATGAAGATGACTATGAAGTCGTCCATGTGGGCCGGGCAAGAAATGAGGAAGGGCAGCAAGACAACCACCGCGGCTCAGGCGGGCGAGAAGACGAAGAATCCCCAGGAGATGATCACGACGGTGATGCTGTACACAGTCATCATGTAGAAGATGCAGGACATGATGATGAGGAAGATGCCGGAGCAGACGACGGGCATAATCATGAAGATGATGATGCCGGCGGAGCAGACGACGCTGGACCATCGATGGGCTGGGTGCAGGACCCTCATATTCAAGAGCTGCTTCTCAAGCAGACCGATAACGCAAGAGCTGCCGCCCGAGAGAAAGCCAAGATGGATCAACTTGAGTTAGACGCGGTTACTCCATTGTATGAAGGATGCAGGCCCGAGGATACCCGCCTGAAAGTAACGCTCATGGCTCTGGAGATGAAGGTAAAACACAAAATGACCGACGCATGCTTCGACGAGAACATGTCATTCTGGCACGAACGTCTTCCCAAGGGGAACAAGTGCCCCACCAGTTTGGAGGAGGCGAAGAAAATCGTGTGTCCTCTGGATTTACCGCACGTGAAATACCATGTGTGCATGAACAATTGCATCATTTATCGGGACGAGCACGCGGAGTCTACCATATGTCCGGTGTGCGGCGTCACTCGATACAAGAAGAGGAAGAAAGCTCCTCGAAAAGTGGTGTGGTACTTTCCGATCACTCCTCGTCTGCAGCGGTATTTCGCGGACCCTAAGGTAGCAAAGCTCCTGCGTTGGCACGCGGATAGGGAGGAGAAGAAGCGAGAAGATGACGCAAATGATCCGGAGATAGATAAAAAAGACAAGATGCTGAGTCACCCTAAAGATGCGAGCCAGTGGCAAGCGTTGGACTTCGAAGACCTAGAATTTGGGAATGATCCAAGGAACATCGTGCTGGGCGCGAGCACCGTTGGAGTCAATCCGTTTGGCAGCCAGAAAAGCACACATAGCACCTGGCCTGTGTTTGTGTGGATGTACAACCTTCCCCCCTGGTTGTGCATGAAGAGGAAGTACATTCACATGAGTATGCTAATTGAAGGACCGAAACAACTAGGGAACGACATCAATCTGTATCCGGGGCTGCTGAAAGAGGAGCTAGACACGCTGTGGAAAACGCCAGCCAATACGTGGGACGCCACAAAGAAAGAATATTTCCCTATGAGAGCCGTGCTGCTCACGACGGTGCACGACTATCTCGGTTACGGATATGTCGCGGGGCAGGTGGTCCACGGATTTTCTGGATGCGTCAGGTGCAAGGATGACACAACGTATCGCTAGCTAGATAGAGATCCCGGGTCTTCGAAAACCGTGTTCATGGGACATCGAAGGTGGCTTCGCGACGATGACCTGTGGAGAAAACGCAAGGATCTGTTCGATGGTGAAACCGAACCCCGAGGACGTCCGTGTACGAGGAGCGGCGAGAAAATAGACGAGCTGTTGAAAAATTGGAAAGATTGCCCACTGCCGGGAAAGAAGCAAAAGGCGCCAGAGCCGGGAAAGAAGCGAAAGGCGCCAGAGCCGCTGCTGAAGGTATGGAAAACAAGGTCTGTTTTCTGGGACTTGCCGTACTGGAAGATCCACCGTGTGCCTCACAGCCTTGATGTAATGCATATCACGAAGAACGTGTGCGAGAGTCTGCTTGGTACCCTGCTCAACATGCCAGAGAGGACCAAAGATGGACCGAAAGCAAGGGCAGACTTGAAATCAATGGGCATCAGGCAGGAGCTTCACGCTATATATGATTATCATGATGATGATGATGATGATGATGATGATGAGGCGAAGCAGGACACGGAAAGTCGTCGCAAAGGCAAAAAGGCCAAGAAGACCGGAAATGACTACCCTCCCGCGTGCTTCACTCTAAGTCAGGAGGAGATCGAGCAGTTTTTCACGTGCCTCGTAGGAGTACAACTTCCTTACGGTTACGCGGGGAAGATAAGTAGATACCTAGACCGGGCGAAGCTGAAGTTCAGCGGGATGAAGTCTCACGACTGTCACGTGCTGATGACGCAGATACTTCCAGTTGCAATGCGTGGTATCATGGACGCGCATGTCCGTGAAACCCTATTTGGCCTATGCAACTTTTTCGACGTCATCTCTCGGAAGTCTGTTGGCGTGAGGCAACTCAGAAGGCTACAGGAAGAGATCGTGGTGATACTATGCGAGCTTGACATGTACTTCCCGCCCGCATTCTTCGACGTTATGGTGCATCTGCTGGTCCATATCATGGACGATACCATCCAACTCGGGCCGACGTTCCTGCACAGCATGATGCCGTTCGAAATGATGAATGGTGTCATCAAAGGATACGTTCGCAACATGTCACGTCCAGAGGGAAGCATAGCCAGGGGCTTTCTGACCAAAGAGTGCATCTCCTACTGCACGAATTATCTAGGCATCGAGAACCCCGTTGGTCTGCCCGTCAACAGGCACCTCGGCAGGCTCGCTGGATGGGGTCACCCTGAGGGTCGCCGCGAAATGCATGTCGACTTCGAGGGTCGACTCGCCAACTTTAAAAGAGCAAACCTAGTCGCGCTACAACACATAGACGTGGTCGATCCTTGGGTGGTAGAGCACAAAACCTTTATTGAGAAGACGTACAATGACCGAGGCCAACAGAGGACGGACGGAGATATAATCAAAGAGCACAACTCATGTTTCACGCGTTGGTTCAAGCAGAAGCTTCTGTCGTACCCTTTACATGAGGATTCTTCCGCGGAAGAACAACTCATATTCGCCTTGTCACAGGGCGCCGAGCACAACCTGATGACCTATGAGGCGTACGATATCAACGGCTACACATTCCACACCGAGGCCAAGGACATGAAGAGCGATGGTTATCAGAACTCCGGGGTAACGATGGAATCCTACACCGGTAATGACAAGGACAGATACTACGGAAGGATCGAGGAGATCTGGGAGCTGAGCTACGCTGGAGAGAAGGTCCCGATGTTCCGTGTCAGATGGGCCAAGAGCGTCCTAAAAGAAGACCGGTATTTCACCACCATGGTTATATCCGAAGCCAAATCCAAGACCGCAGGCGCAAACGTCACCGCGAAAAATGAGCCATGGGTACTGGCTTCCCAAGTTGACCAATGCTTCTTCATTACCGATCCGTCAAAGCCCAGTCGTGTTGTCGTGAGGAGAGGCAAAAGGAAGATCATCGGAATGCATGGAGTAGCCAATGAGCAAGACTTCGACAAGTACGGCGACCCGAGGATCGAACATGACGACGATGATGAAGTAGCAGCTTACACCACAAGAAGAAGCAGGACCACCCTACCTAAAGGACGTCCGTTCCACAGAAGAACTCCATTTGCGAAAAAGAAGGGCAAGAAGATTGTGACTTGATAGCTTGCTAAGATCGATTGTATTAAATCATAGCCTTCATTTCTCGAGTGTATTTCATGGGCACTTTTTGAACTATCATGAATATTTTTAAATTTCATGGACACTCGATCTCGACCTCCCCTCCATCTCGATCGCTATCCCACCTCGCCTGATCCGGTCCCCCTCGCCGCCGAGCACCCCCCGGTCCACCGGCCGCCGCCGCCGACCCCCCTCAGCCTCGATTCCCCTACTCAATGATGGGCCTCGAACCCCTCGTTGGTTACCCCAAGTGGAAGGTGTAAGATGAAGTGTTGTGGAAGTGTTTTCCCTTAGCAAAGATGCCAAGGATCGAATCCCCAGAGACTCCTAGGTTCAACAAGTAGGTGTCAACTGCTACGGCGCCAGATAGTAGCAATCAACGTGGACCTGCACACAGATACAAATAACTTTGCTCCCAACGAGTACAGAGAGGTTGTCAATCCCTCCGGCCTTGTAGTTCACAAAGGATTAAAAGCAATGATAGTAGTGATAGATAGTGTTTGCAATAGTAAGTAAAAGCGAAAAGTAAATAGTGGATGTGATCAATGATGGTAATATGGACCGGAGTCTCATGATGTTCACTAGTGATGTGTCTCTTCCAAAAGACGATAAAACAGCTATGTGAGGTAAACAAATTACAGCTGGGCAATTGACAGGACCACGAACGCAAACCAATGCTGACTACATTGCAAGAAAGGTTGAGGTTCAAAGCATGGGCGGTACGCCAAAGTAAGTAGACCGAAATCCATCAATATCTACTACTAATCATCCACCTTGAGATATCTATCCAGAACATCTCTCTGGTATTAAGTTGCGAGTCCCACCCATAGTGTAAACTCAAAGCAACAGACAACTGCATTAAAAGAACTTTGCGTAAAGTAAACAATCCTTGCACCCGCGGGCACAAGCACCGTTGTTTTCCCCCTTGTGGCAATAGAACATCCCCTAGACTCATGTTTCTGTCACTCAAGCTAGTCATCGAGGGGCATGAACCCACAATCGAGCATAACGTTCCCTCTTGGAGTCACTACCTACTACTTGGCCAAAGCAATAAATAACAACAGAGAACATGCAAGAATTACTTATGAACAAAAATATAAAAGAGGTAGATCAAATATATTACTCAAGATCAATCTGAACATAATCTCATAATCCATCGGATCCCAGCAAACTCAACATAGCAAAAGCATAAGGATTACATAGGTGCCTCGATCATGTAGGGCAGCTCACGAGGACTAATTAGTGAAGCACAAGAACGGGAGGAGAACATCACATAGCTACTGGTCATGGACTCATGGTCCAAGGGAGACTACTCACGAGTCATCCCCTCCGGTAGGGTGCCGGGAAGAGTTCTCCTGGTGCTCCCGATCTTGGAAGCGGCGGCGGCGGCAGAACAGAGATGGGATCGCGAAAAGGGTTCCTGTTCTAAGGGTTTCAGAGGACGCTTTAAATATATGCCAAAGGGGGGCATCGAGGAAGCTTCGGGGGGCCCAGGCGCCCCCCCCGGCGCGGCCCAGGGGGGGGCGCGCCGCCAGGGCGCCTGGAGCCCTGGTGCGCCCCCCCCGGCTGTCCTTCGGACGCACGGTTGTTTCCGGAACGCTGATTTTTTATGTAATATTTCTGGATTTTTCCTGGCAGTTCTCGTAACGTGAAAACCTGAAATACAAAAACTACCGAAAACATAAACTGGCACTGGGGTGCACTGGATTAGTAAGTTAGTCCAAATATGATCAAAAGTGTATGGAAGTGTATGAATATCATAGCAATATCATCCAAAAGTGGCATGGAGCAAGCAGAAATTATAGATACTATTTGGGCGTATCAACATCCCCAAGCTTAATTCCTGCTCGTCCTCGAGTAGGTAAATGATAACAAGAATAATTTCTGTGGTGACATGCTATTAACCATATAGGACTTTTTATAGTCATATGACAAAAGCTTACTGAGACAATGATCCTAAAGTAATTAAGTTGCCTCATGAGAAAATCACAAATGACTGAAAGTATTACAATATGAAACTGAAACATCAAAAAGATTTGCAATGAACATGATGTGCAAATATGATAAAGTGATATCTAGCTTGCCCCCTTTAGTGAAGCAAAACATAAATGCAGGGGCACCTTCAAGGTTTAAGTGATGACTAGATACAATGATTTCAGAATAAACGATATCACAATCATGCAAAAGACAATGCTACTTTGGGACAATGCACATTACACTCATAATGACAATCATGCTCTCAGTAGTTGGTTCTTGAAGTGCTAGAGCTTTTGAAAACATAGAAGCAATTTTGTCAACGGTAGTAGTACTTCATATGTGTCATGCATAAGACATCCTATAAGTTGCAAGCCTCATGCATCGAATACTAATAGTGCTCGCACCTTGTCCTAATTAGCTCGGATTTCCATGGGTTATCATTGCATTGCATATGTTTCAACCAAGTGTCACAAAGGGGTACCTCTATGCCACCTGTACAAAGGTCCAAGGAGATAAATCGCATTTGATTTCTCGTTTTTGATAGATCTCAACTTGAGGACATCCATACCGGGACAACATAGAAAATAGATGATGGACTCCTCTTCAATGCATAAGCATATTCTCATAAGAGATTGAGGATTAAGGTCCAAGCTAAAACTTCCACCATGATACATGGCTTTGGTTGGCGGCCCAATGTTCTTCTCTAACAATATGCATATTCATTCAACCCACGGCAAATCACCCTTATTTCAGACAAGACGAACATGCATAGCAACTCATATGATATTCAACAAAAGTGTGACAATTGATGGCGTCCCCAGAAACATGGTTACCGCTCAGCAAGCAACTTATAAGAAATAAGATACATAAACAACATATTCTTTACCACAATAGTTTTTAAGCTACTTTCCCATGAGCTATATATTGCAAAGTTAGTTTGCTTAGTACAGGTGGAGGTTAGCAAAAGACTGGGAGCGACCAACTAAGAGAGCAATGACGGTCATAATCATGCAGAGCGACAAAGCAACATTGAATCAGGCATGGTAGTTATATCGCTACTCAGAAATAAAAGATCATCAAGGCTTGACAGACTTTCTTTACAGTCTTAAATATGCATGAGCATACGCCAAGTCAATCAAAATAAATTCTCGAAGGAAGATATTACTAAACCATATCACATCATAGGCAAACAAACCATGTTGGTACTCCAATAACACATTGGGAACCCCCCAGCTATTTGAGATTAACCATAAGAAAAACTGAACTACTAAGCACCATTATGCATGTAGCATCTTTATCATAGAAATATTAACCAATGCAACGGAAGCAAACTCTCTTAATAAGGTGAGCATGATAATTAAAGAGAGTTCAAGCAACCAACTAAACAAAAGCTCTTTGAAAAGATAAGCATGAATACTAAGAGCAGAGCATGATAGTAGCTATTAAAAGACAAAGAACACACACAGCAAAGATAGACATGAAAATTCTATGTTATGTTCTAGGTAGAAGTGGAGCGTGTTTCTCTCCCACATAAAGAATGCTGAGTTCCGACTCGTTATGAAAAACTAAAAATAAAACTAAAAGCAAGACGCTCCAAGCATAACACATAACACATGAAGTGATAAAAATATAGTGGAACGAAAGACGAACTGATAATGTTGATGGAGAAGGGGATGCACGGGGGCATCCCCAAGCTTAGACGATTGAGTCTCCTTGAATATTTCTTGGGGGTGCACGGGGGCATCCCCAAGCTTGAGTGCTTGACACTCCTGAATCTTTTTATCATCTTCCCTCGCACACTTGAAAACTCCCTTCATACATAACTCATCATAATCTGATTAGCGAGGTTAGTACCCTTAATAAAATAATTATACCTTGCTGGAAATAAAGACATTCTTGAAGTTCTACTGTTTATCAAGATTGCCAAAAGGTTATTGCAAAGAAAAAGCAAGTTCTTGATTTGCAAAGTGAAGGAAAGGCAAAACAGGACAGAATCTGTGAAAAACAGAACAGCAGGTAGTAATTGATCTGTTCGGGTTACTTCTGCAACTCAAATCAAAAAACTCATAACAGACGCACGAAAGACAATTCTATAGAGAACGCTGTCGAAAGAATTCAGACCAAAAAGATGATCTGGTGATTTTATACGAATTTTTCTATCCAAGGACAGAATCTGTTTCCTGGACAGCACCTCACAACTTTTGAACTTTCTAGCAATCGGAGGCTATACTTGGCACAAATATGAAAAGCAAAGATACAATGATGATGCTACAGCAGTAAACAACATCAAGACACAACAAAAGAAAAAAATTTATTCATGTGGGCTGCCTCCCAAAAGCGCTTTCTTTTATGCCTTTAAGCTAGACATAATGCATAGATCAAGTTTTATCAAGAGTAAAAGAATAACTAGCCTGTACAACGGACTCAAAAGGTAACTTGATCTTCTTTCGAGGGAAGTGTTCCATCCCTTTCTTGAGAGGAAACTGAAATTTTATATTACCCTCTGTCATGTCAATGATAGCACCAACGGTGCGTAAAAAGGGACGTCCCAAAATAATTGGACAAGAAGGATCACATTCAATATCCATAATAGTGAAATCAACGGGCACATAATTATCATTGACAACAATAAGAACATCGTCGATCCTCCCCAAAGGTTTCTTTATGGAAGAATCAACGAGACGAACACCAAAAGAACAAGAATCATAAGGTTTCAATTTAAGCATATCATATATTCTTTTGGGCATAACAGAGGTACTAGCACCAACATCACATAATGCATAACAAGAGAAGTCATTCAAATAAATTTTTATCATAGGATCCCAACCATCTTCTAGATTTCTAGGTATGGAGGCTTCTACTCTAAGTTTCTCCTCCCTAGCTTTGATGAGAGCATTAGTGATATGCTCTGTGAAGGCAAGGTTAAGCGTGCTAGTGCGGGGATCTCTAGACATCTTGTGAAGGAAATCAATAACTTCGGTAAGAGTGCAATTATCAAAATCAAGATCACGAGCATCAAGTAAAGTGGTAGTGGTGTCCTTTAGGTTCACTTGTTTGGTAGTTTCTATAGTCATAGCATCACCATTAATAGGTCCAATGGGACCAGGAGTACATTGGGTGCTAAGAGTTTGAACATCCTCAACAACTTGGATAGTAGCAACAGTGTGGTGGGTAGGAAGGCTCTTAATTCTTTCCCCTTCCTCCCTTTCTCTAGCCCATCTCTCTATTAGTTTAGCCATCATCCTAATGTTTTCTTTAATTTGCACTTGAATAGCATTTATAGGAGTGGCTTCCCTCTCCTCAAGAGGAGAAGTTTTAATCTTTAACAATTTTACCTCATTGGCTAAATGGTCTACCTTAAAAGAAAGATCATCTAGTTTATGTAGTTTTTCTTCTATACTTTTATTAAAGGCTTTTTGGGTAGTGATGAAATCTTTAAGCATAATCTCTAGTTCAGTAGTGGAGTTCTTGGTACTAGGATAAGCATTGTTGGTCCCATAAGAATTAGAGGGGAACGGTCTAGGATTGCTACCAAAATTACTCCTATAAGCATTGTTGTTAAAATTGTTTCTAGAGATAAAGTTCACATCTACTTGTTCTTGAGCAATCAAAGAATTTAAAGGAACATCACGAGGATCAATAGTAGATTGCTTCGAAAGTAGAGACATGATCAAGTCAACTTTTTCATTAAGGGAGGAAATCTCCTCGACAGAGTTTACCTTCCTACCTGTTGGAGCGCGTTCGGTGTGCCATTGGGAATAGTTGGTCATCATCTCATCGAGAAGCTTCGTGGCAGCACCAAGTGTAGTTGACATAAAAGTTCCTCCCGCGGCCGAATCTAACAAGTTCCGCGAGGTAAAGTTCAAGCCTGCATAAAAAGTTTGGATAACCATCCAAGTAGTCAAACCGTGAGTAGGGCAGTTCTTGATAAGAGATTTCATACGTTCCCAAGCTTGGGCAACGTGTTCATTATCCAATTGTTTAAAATTCATTATGTTACTTCTAAGTTGGATAATTTTAGCAGGTGGATAGTATTTTCCGATAAAAGCATCTTTGCACTTGTCCCAAGAATCTATGCTATTTCTAGGCAAAGACTGAAACCATATTTTAGCTCCTCCTCTCAAGGAGAAAGGAAAAAGCTTAAGCTTAACAATATTACCATCTATTTCGTGGTACTTTTGCATATCACAAAGTTCAACAAAGTTGTTCAAGTGTAAAGCAGCATCATCTCCAGCATCGAAGAATTGTTCTCTCATAACTAAGTTCAGTAAAGCAGGTTTAATTTCATACGAAGGTGCTGAAGTGGCAGTTGTAGTGATAGGTGTGCTGATAAAGTCATCGTTGTTGTGACTAGTGAAGTCACACAACTTGGTGTTCTCGGTGGAACCCATAGTAGCAAGCAAGCAAGATAACTATTTTTTGTGATTTTCGATAAAAGGGTACTAAAGCAAAAACTGAAAGGTAAACTAACAAGACTAAAAAGCAAAGGTAAAAGATAGCATGCAACTCCCCTATCCTGAAGAGTGGAGTCCCCGACAACGGCGCCAGAAAATACTCCTTGATGGGCCTCGAACCCCTCGTTGGTTACCCCAAGTGGAAGGTGTAAGATGCAGTGTTGTGGAAGTGTTTTCCCGTAGCAAAGATGCCAAGGATCGAATCCCCAGAGACTCCTAGGTTCAACAAGTAGGTGTCAACTGCTACGGCGCTAGATAGTAGCAATCAACGTGGACCTGCACACAGATACAAATAACTTTGCTCCCAACGAGTACAGAGAGGTTGTCAATCCCTCCGGCCTTGTAGTTCACAAAGGATTAAAAGCAATGATAGTAGTGATAGATAGTGTTTGCAATAGTAAGTAAAAGCGAAAAGTAAATAGTGGATGTGATCAATGATGGTAATATGGACCGGAGTCTCATGATGTTCACTAGTGATGTCTCTCTCCCAAAAGACGATAAAACAGCTATGTGAGGTAAACAAATTACAGCTGGGCAATTGACAGGACCACGAACGCAAACCAATGCTGACTACATTGCAAGAAAGGTTGAGGTTCAAAGCATGGGCGGTATGCCAAAGTAAGTAGACCGAAATCCATCAATATATACTACTAATCATCCACCTTGAGATATCTATCCAGAACATCTCGCTGGTATTAAGTTGCGAGTCCCACCCATAGTGTAAACTCAAAGCAACAGACAACTGCATTAAAAGAACTTTGTGTAAAGTAAACAATCCTTGCACCCGTGGGCACAAGCACCGTTGTTTTCCCCCTTGTGGCAACAGCACATCCCCTAGACTCATGTTTCTGTCACTCAAGCTTGTCATCGAGGGGCATGAACCCACAATCGAGCATAACGTTCCCTCTTGGAGTCACAACCTACTACTTAGCCAAAGCAATAAATAACAACGGAGAACATGCAAGAATTACTTATGAACAAAAATATAAAAGAGATAGATCAAATATATTAATCAAGATCAATCTGAACATAATCTCATAATCCATCGGATCCCAGCAAACTCAACATAGCAAAAGCATAAGGATTACATAGGTGCCTCGATCATGTAGGGCAGCTCACGAGGACTAATTAGTGAAGCACAAGAACGGGAGGTGAACATAAAATAGCTACTGGTCATGGACTCATGGTCCAAGGGAGACTACTCACGAGTCATCCGGGAGGCGTCCATGGTGGTGGAGAAGCTCCCGGTGGTGATCCTCCCCTCCGGCAGGGTACCGGGAAGAGTTCTCCTAGTGCTCCCGATCTTGGAAGCGGCGGCGGCGGCGGAACAGAGATGGGATCGCGAAAAGGGTTCTTGTTCTGAGGGTTTCGGAGGACGCTTTAAATATATGCCAAAGGGGGGCATCGGGGAAGCTCCGGGGGGCCTAGGCGCCCCCCCGGCGCGGCCCTGGGGGGGGGGCGCCGCCAGGGCGCCTGGAGCCCTGGTGGCCACCCCCCGGCTGTCCTTCGGACGCACGGTTGTTTCCGGAACGCTGATTTTTTATATAATTTTTCTGGATTTTTCCTGGCAGTTCTCGTAACGTGAAAACCTCAAATACAAAAACAGCCAAAAACAGAAACTGGCACTGGGGTGCACTGGATTAGTAAGTTAGTCCAAATATGATCAAACGTGTATGGAAGTGTATGAATAACATAGCAATATCACCCAAAAGTGGCATGGAGCAAGCAGAAATTATAGATACGTTTTGGACGTATCACTCAACCGCCGCCGCCGAGCACCCACCGGTCCACCGGCCGCCGCCACCGACCCCCCGCATCCTCGATTCCCCTACTCAACCGCCGCCG
>LR738714.1:787676459-787688933 GCA_902687465.1 Secale cereale | reverse complement strand
GGGGGCGCCGCCAGGGCGCCTGGAGCCCTGGTGGCCACCCCCCGGCTGTCCTTCGGACGCACGGTTGTTTCCGGAACGCTGATTTTTTATATAATTTTTCTGGATTTTTCCTGCCAGTTCTTGTAACGTGAAAACCTCAAATACAAAAACAGCCAAAAACAGAAACTGGCACTGGGGTGCACTGGATTAGTAAGTTAGTCCAAATATGATCAAACGTGTATGGAAGTGTATGAATATCATAGAAATATCACCCAAAAGTGGCATGGAGCAAGCAGAAATTATAGATACGTTTTGGACGTATCACTCAACCGCCGCCGCCGAGCACCCACCGGTCCACCGGCCGCCGCCACCGACCCCCCGCACCCTCGATTCCCCTACTCAACCGCCGCTGCCGACCCATGATATATTCAAAATAATAAATTTGATGATATTTTTTCATATTCATAAATATTTTCAAATAACAAATTTGATGATATTGTTTAAAAAATTATTACTTTTTTATAAAAAAAATATTACTGTTATGATTTAAACAAATTTGAACATATTTAAACACAAATAAGTGTCAAACAGCATTTTAAATGCAAAAAAAATTGGGGAGCCTGGGAATCGAACCCAGGACCTCCTGGTGGGTGTGCGGGCTAGTGCGTGGGTTCTGTTGGGTAGTGGGTTAGGTGTAATATATACCTTTCTGTCGGGCTAGTGACTAGAACACAATACTAATGGCGCACCTGGGGGTGCTGCGCCATTAGAGTCTACATACTTATGGCGCACAGAGGTGCGGTGCGCCATTAGTAATCCCCCCATCCATATACCCCCACCGGCCGCACCCTCCTCTCTCTCCCTCGCCAGATCTCCCCCCTCTCCCCGACGCCTCTCTCTCCCTCCAGCGCCGCGCCACCGACGCCCTCGACGCCCCGGACGCCCGGAGCTACGGCGCCGCCGCCCCGGCCTCGACGCCCGCGCCCCCGACGCCCCGGCCTCCCCCGACTCTGCAGCAATGCCGCCGCCCGGAGCTACGCCGGCGACCACTCCATACGCAGGTAGCCATCACTCCTCCCTCCTTCCTCTCTAATCACCACCACAAAGTAAGTTTTTTGTATTTCTGCCATTTTCGTTGAAGTACGCGGTGGAGATCAAAATTTAGGTCACTTGGATCAAAATTTAGGTCAGTTGGATCAAACTTGTTTGTCTGTATTGAAACTTTTGTGTTAGTGCTTGCTGTCATACTTATTGGAGTACTCCAGCAAATTGTTTAAACAAACTTGTTTGTCTGTATTGAAACTTTTGTTTGCATGCTTCTGAATGCTCTGATGAAAATACAGAGAAAAACATACAGTAAAATAATAGTAGCTACAGCTCTGACAAATGGTGCACATGCTTTGCTCTAGACACTAAGTACTACTTGTACACTAGTACTACTTGTACACTTTTGTTTTAGTTTTTTTTCATGTACACTAGTACTACTTGTATGTCACACTAGCACAATGATAATAATGGTGGTCATGTATTTGGTTCCTTGTTGTAAATATTTGAACTTCAAACTATTGTTTTACAAGCTTCTGCAACTTTTTCTTAACTGTTGATGCTGTTGTTATGCCTGTATTCACTGCTGTTGCTACTGTACTTGTCATGATGTTGTACTTGTGATGATGCTACTTGTGATCTTCTGAAATGACCCATTGGCGACTTCATTAGGCGGGGATAATGATTTTGCAGGTACCCCGAGAGGCCCTTGAGTTTGCTGGAATGTCGATTAACTTCCGTTCCGGCAAATTCGGGTACTCCATATGTCCTATTTTCAGCAAAGGTCATCCTGAAATTTTCCGTGAATTTTAGCATGACTTTGGTAAAAATAGGACATATAGGGTACTTGTGACTAATGCATGGGCCGGGGTATCTTAGTAGTTAATTAAGTAGGATCAAGTGCCCCTTTATTCTACCTGCATTACACCATAGGCGGCAATAGAGCCAAGTGATTAGGCCCAACTTAGAATTCTCCTTCCCAGCTTAGCGTTTAGGATGCCTCGGTGTCGACAAACCATAAATTATAAAACCTTGGCTTTTAGGGTGCCTCGATGTCGATAAAAACCGAAATGCTGAAAGCTTAGGCTTTTAGGGTGCCTCGGCGTCGAAAAACCCTCAATTATAAAAGCTTAGCTTTTAGGATGCCTCGGTGTCGACAAACCCTAAATGATGAGACCATGATCTTGTTCCTTGACAATAACCAACTTTTTGACCAAACTTTGTTCCTATTTAGAGAGAAACATGGCCAACAACGATGAGGCCGGCGGTTCGGGCGGCAAGGCATTCTGGGAGCTGTCCCAGGAGATGGAGGAACAACCTCACTTGTATGAGGACGCCGCCTTCCCTACCGATCCTGACACCACTGATAGTACCGCCGAGGATGACCCCACTGATGCCACCACTTATGGTGCCGTCGAGGATGCCACCACTGATGATGGCGGCGCACGCACAGATGGCAGCCAACCGAAGAGGCAACAAAAGGACCGGCGCCCGACCGTGCTCCGCACCCTCAAGGAGGAAGTTACTGAAGTGGACTCCGACGGGAATCCAATGGCGCCCGAACGAATAGTCAAGGGGTACTCGCTTCAGCTCGGGTGCATTCTCCGGAGCACCATCTCGATCAACACCGAGAACCTGAGGCATCCTGACCGAGGGAATTTGCGCAACCTCCTCTTCACGAAGCTGCACGAACGATACAAGTTCCCCGCTCAATTTGAAAATACAAGCCTCAAAGGGAATAAACTGAACAATGCTGCCCTCACGAAGATGAGCACGGCCCTGTCTACTTGGAAAAGCACGGTGAAGAGAATGATCGAGAAAGGTGAGAGTTATGAGAAGATCAATGAGAAAAATCCTTCGATCACCGAAGATGACTACAATGACTTCAAGATCAAGTGCTCGAGCACCGCAACCTCCGAATCAAGTCGGTGGGCGAAAGAAATGCGGGAGCTGAACTTAGGGGAACACACAGTCGGTCCCGGCGGTTACAGAGTGGCGGAGCCTATATGGGACAAGGAGGAGGCGGACCGTGCCGAGCAAGGCCTACCGCCCCTCTTTGATAAATACGGTGACAAGCAGACCAGGAACTTTGTCAGGGCCCGGTACAAGAAGGACCCGAAAACAAAGGAGCTTACCATGGATCCGAAGACCAGGGCACTTGAGCTTGTTCTGGTAAGGAATACACCCCCGCGTAATTAGCTCCATATGGTTGCATTCTAATTAATGAAGCCAAATTTCTAAATGATTCACATTCCTTCCGCAGGCGACTGAAAGCAGTAGCGCGGGGTCGACTAAGAGCAACCCTTGGGACACGACTCTAAATAGGGCGTTGAATGTAATGAAGAACAAGGATAAGCTCAGTAAGCCGACGTCAGCTGGTCGTGTGGTCGGCAAAGGCTTGTCGACAAAATGGTTGTCATACTATAACGCTGGTGGGCGAAAGGAGAAAAAGACCAACTCGGAAAGCCAGGCGCGCGAGGTTCAAGAACTCAAGGCACAGGTGGCGCGGATTCCGGAGATTGTCCAAGAGCAAGTGCAACAACAGCTCGGAGCGACGATCACCGCCATTGTGCCTAGCTTGATCGAGGGGTTGCAGGCGTGGATTGCGGGCGGCCAACAGGGGCCGCCCCCGATTCCCAGCTTCACGGCCAGCAACTCGCAGAACGCGATGGCGGGGCCATTGGTGTCTCCGGCGGAGGCGGCATTGGTGTCTCCGACGCCGGCACGGGAGCTTAATGCACCCGGGTGTACGCCGGCCGACACCTCTGCAGCAAGCGGCCCCTCCGTCAACTGCACGCCCGCCGTTGGCGGTGCCTCGACATTAGCCGAGCTCGACGCCATCATCACGGTAACTAATTAAGCCTCTCTCAGCGGAAGACTTCATCTCCTTGCCTTTGACTGGGCATCCCTGTCGCCCTACATGTTTTCGCAGGGCGCCGCCGACGTTCCGTGCACTCTCCTGCACTTCGTGAACAACGAGTTGGTCGATGTCGCCAAGGGCAAAATCATTCAACCGGGCAACCCCTTGTTCCACGGTACCCAGATGCCACCCAACTTATTTATGGTTCAACTGGTTCGGGTGCTGCCAGGCTACGACGAGGTGTTACCTCCGATTCGACCCGTCGGGGCCGACGATGATGACGTGATGACCCTCAGCGCCTGCCTGAGCTGGCCCCTGCTTTGGCCGAAGAGCCAGATTTGACGTGATGACCCTCAGCGCCAAGTCGTCCCCATGGCAAGACCGCCGCAACGGTGCCGGACATCCCTATGCCACTGGATCCAAACATGCATATGGCACAGGATCAGAACGATGACGATGATGATACATTTCGCAACGTCGATCAGTACTTTGCCGATCATGGGTACGGTGGCGACTTCATGGGGCCTCCTTCTCAAGAACCTAACCCAACAAAAGACGTGCGCGATCTAGCTGGTACCGCGGAGAAGCCAAGTTGCAACAGGCGTCGTCTGCCGTTCAGCTCTCAGGAGACGCCTCCAGCTGTGGACTTCACCGAGCCTTAGATAGGCGAGGTGCAAAATATTATCAGCCCCAACACACTCAAGAAGGCGGTCTGTGAGCAGAACTCGGTCCCAATTCAGGAGAAGAAGAAGGCACGCAAAATAAAAACTAACAAGGGTGCGAGCCAGCCGGCACCGAGTAAGATCCGTGCTCAGGACGGGCCACCTTCACCTGAGGATGTAATGAGGAGGGTGCATGTGGCGGGTAGGCCGATGCTACCGAGAAATATGCTCGATGCTGCAACCGGTGCTATGTGGAGTCTGCATGACAGTGTTCTTTCTTTGGAGAAGCGGCGTCTCAGAGAGAAGGATGTGGCATACCCGGTTTTCACGGCCAAGGTGCCAGAGGGCAAGGGCTTTGTGGATAACTCCATCGGGGGTACGATCGTCCTGCGGTTTGATGACATCCATGCTATGTTGAACCTTCTTCCGCTGCCCTACACCTTCGTTCGGCTATTTTCGCTGAGTATGGAGATGCGGATCATTCGCGACAAGACCCCGGACATCGTGATAGTCGACCCCTTCTACAGGCGTGCCAAGATCTTGGGCAGCGCTGGGGACCGGCAAGTCGCGAGTTCTTACCTCGAAGGCGTCATTCTGGCAAACCGAGATAAGGATAACTTCCTCGTGCCTTACTTTCCCGAGTAAGTCCTCCGCCTCAACCGCCCCGTAACATATGAATTCTTAGATTTCGATAGTTCTTCTTTTAACATTCCGTGTTTTCTGCAGTCACACACATTGCACGCTCATCCTCCTAAGCCCCAAATATTCCATGACCACGTATTTCGACCCGGACCGTCAGTCAAACATAGACTACACAAATGTCAAGAAGGTTCTTGATGATGTTCTCCCCGGCTACGCCAAATCTGGAGGCACCTTCACCAGGCCTATTCGTAAGACCGGCAAGCACGTGTTCCCCCACAATACGACGTTCTGCTGCGTCAAGCAGCCGCCTGGCGGTCAGAAGGGTGCCTACTACGCCATCCATCACATGCGGGCGATCGTACGGGACCATCATCAACTTCTGCTACCGAGTAAACTCAAAGATTGGGCCGCGAGCGTGTCAGCAATCCAGGACGCGGACGTTAGACAATAATTCTTTCGCATCCAGTCGGAGTTTGCGGAAATCATCCATCAAGATGTCCTTCGTACCTCGGGGCAGTTCTACCTCAGAAATCAACCGTCGAACAGTGACATCGACACAATGCTACAAATGGAGGCTGACAGCGCCCGTGATTTCATGACTCCCACGATAGACGGCGGCTTCATCCACGCTCCGGTCCCTTGAGTTGAGTCGAAAGCAGTGATGTTGTGTCTAGTTCTGAAACATCGATTGGCTCATGTTGTAATTAAACTTTAATGAACTTGTAGTATGTCTCTTTGGTTTCGAGAGTCGTTCAACTTAGATGTAATCGATGCTATTAATGTCTTGCTTTTCTCTTTCGATCGTTCTGTTGCATACTTATATATTGCTTATGTATTGTCTGTGAATTGGTACTAACGTTTTGTTTGGCTAGTGCATAGCGATGCCGTCGTATATCGTGTACAAGGGTAAGGTTCCCGGAGTCTACGACGACTGGGAGGAGTGTCGGAGACAGGTTCACCGATTCAGCGATAACAGTTACAAAGGGTACACCACTAGGGCCGAGGCCGAATCTAGATACGCCCGCTATCTAGCGGGAGAGGGGAGGGAGCGTTGGAGGAGGCGGATGAAGACGAGTTTCATCGTGATGATGCTCATCGTGATGACCGCAACTCTCTTCTATGTGATGGTAGTTTAGATGATCGATATCGACTTGTAATGTGAAGACAAACTCGCTACTCGCGGTCTCAAGACTTGTAATATATTGTTCTATCTTTGTTCGGTCTTTTCAATTCGGAGACTAATATGATGAATTGTATTCGGAGACTAATATGATGAATTGTATTCAGAGACTAATCTTCTATTGTATTCGATGAATTTGTTGTTGATGTGTGCTGTCTATATTCTGTCCAATTATACATTTTGTAATCTGTGCAAAAAAACAAAATAATAATAATAATAATAACCTAATATTCATACTAATGGCGCATCACAACACAGTGCGCCATTAGTATGCCAAAGGATACCAATGGCGCATCATGAGACAGTGCGCCATTACTATGCCGAAATTACTATTGGCGCATCTTGCTGGAGTGCGCCATTAGTATGCCAAAGCACCTGGGTACACATGGCCCCTGCGAGGCATACTAATGGCGCACTACTGTGCATACTAATGGCGCATCCGTGATGCGCCATTAGTATACCAGATACTAATGGCGCACCAGAGGTGCGCCATTAGTAAAATATACTAATGGCGTGGCACTAATGGCGCACCACTAATGCGCCATTAATGGCCAAATTAGGTGCACCATTAGTAGGCCTTTTCCTATTAGTGTGTCTACCAGACTGAGAAAAAGAAAAGATAAGGAAGCGAATACATCATACGATGAGCCAAAGCGCCACGTAGTTCTTTCAGGAAAAAGGGACATCCTGGGAGTCGAGGGCAAGACAGACATATCTGAAGATTATGAAATGTTTCATGAAATTCCTCCCTTCAAAGTCAAGGCTGACCCAAGCATCCTGATAACACTACTAGAAAAAGGGCTATAGATGAGATTGACACTAATGGCGCACCAGACATGCGGTGCGCCATTAGTATATACTAATGGTGCACCACATTCTGGTACGCCATTAGAGTTGAATACACTAATGGCGCACGTGGCTCAGGGTGCGCCATTAGTATCAATTTTTTTCCTTTTCCAAACATATTAATGGCGCATCCAGACAAAGTGCGCCATTACTAGTTGTAACTAGTAATGGCGCACCATTCACAGAGTGCGCCACTACTGTTATTTTTTTTATTCTTTTTTTGCAAAACTACTAATAGCGCACTGTTCCACAGTGCGCCATTACTATTTTAAACTAGTAATGGCACACTTTGGCACAGTGCACCATTAGTATGTTTTTTTTTGCAAAACTACTAATGGCGCACCACCTGCTGGTGCGCCATTAGTAACCTGTGTTACTAATGGCGCATTTTGAGGTGGTGCGCCATTAGTAAGTGGGCACCAACAAGATATTTTGGACACCCACTCCTACCCACTCACTTTCTCCCCACTTCATTCTCTCCACCTCCTCCTCCAAAGCTTGTCTTGGGTGCCTCCTCTTTGTCACCTCATTTCCACCATAGATTCATTCAAATTAAGTGGTTAAATTACCTTGTTTTGATAGGTAAGTAAGGGGGGAAGCTATATTTATGTTGTTCTCCCTACAACAATGTGCACATGCACTTTTTATGGCCTAGCTAGATCTATGTATGTTCGTGGTGTTGCATATGTTTGTTGTGTTGCATATGTGTTTGTGTTTGGAGGTGTACCGGTATTTGAAAATTCGAAAGTTGCCAATATTTTGCCGGAATGTTGATTCATTTCCGTTTCGGCAAGAATTTTGGCATTAAGCATTCTTTTTGGTCCTATTTTTAGGGAAAGTCATGCCAAATTTTTTCTTGGTTCTAAAATATCGTTTTGCTCTACCCCGCAGGCGACCATGGTGCGCACGATGACCGAAGGCATCGTGAATAGGTTTTTGAGCTCCGCGAAGGCCGAGATGCTTCAAAAGAACGAGACGGAGATAAGATGTCCGTGTCGAAGATGCAAGCTGAAGAGCCTTATTGCGGACCCGGATTCCGGGCAGGTGCGGGACCACCTGCTCTTGCGTGGTTTCATGGATGGCAATCGGTGGCAAGGTGATGAAGATGACTACGAAGTCATCCATGGGGGCCGGGCAAGAAATGAGGAAGGGCAGCAAGACAACCACCGCGGCTCGGGCGGGCGAGAAGACGAAGAATCCCCAGGAGATGATCACGACGGTGATGCTGTACACAGTCATCATGTAGAAGATGCAGGACATGATGATGAGGAAGATGCCGGAGTAGACGACGGGCAAGATCATGAAGATGATGATGCCAGTGGAGCAGACGACGCTGGACCATCGATGGGCTAGGTGCAGGACCCTCATATTCAGGAGCTGCTTCTCAAGCAGACGGATAACGCAAGAGCTGCCGCCCGAGAGAAAGCCAAGATGGATCAACTTGAGTTAGATGTGGTTACTCCATTGTATGAAGGATGCATGCCCGAGGATACCCGCCTGAAAGTAACGCTCATGGCTCTGGAGATGAAGGTAAAACACAAAATGACCGACGCATGCTTCGACGAGAACAAGTCATTCTGGCACGAACGTCTTCCCAAGGGGAACAAGTGCCCGACCAGTTTCAAGGGGGCGAAGAAAATTCTGTGTCCTCTGGATTTACCGCACGTGAAATACCATGTGTGCATGAACAATTGCATCATTTATCGGGACGAGCACGCGGAGTCTACCATATGTCCGGTGTGCGGCGTCACTCGATACAAGAAGAGGAAGAAAGCTCCTGCGTTGGCACGCGGATTGGCAGGAGAAGAAGCGAGAAGATGACGCAAATGATCCGGAGATAGATAAAAAAGACAAGATGCTGAGTCACCCTAAGGATGCGAGCCAGTGGCAAGCGTTGAACTTCGAAGACCTAGAATTTGGGAACGATCCAAGGAACATCGTGCTGGGCGCGAGCACCGATGGAGTCAATCCGTTTGGCAGCCAAAGAAGCACACGTAGCACCTGGCCTGTGTTTGTGTGGATGTACAACCTTCCCCCCTCGTTGTGCATGAAGAGGAAGTACATTCACATGAGTATGCTAATTGAAGGACCGAAACAACGAGGGAACGACATCAATCTGTATCTGGGGCTGCTGAAAGAGGAGCTTGACACGCTGTGGAAAACGCCAGCCAATATGTGGGACGCCGCAGAGAAAGAATATTTCCCTATGAGAGCCGCACTCCTCACGACGGTGCACGACTATCTCGGTTACGGATATGTCGCGGGGCAGGTGGTCCACGGATTTTCTGGATGCGTCGGGTGCATGGATGACACAACGTATCGCCAGCTAGATAGAGATCCCGGGTCTTCGAAAACCGTGTTCATGGGACATCGAAGGTGGCTTCGCGACGATGACCTGTGAAGAAAACACAAGGATCTGTTCGATGGTGAAACCGAACCCCGAGGATGCCCTCGTACGAGGAGCGGCGAGGAAATAGACGAGCTGTTGAAAAATTGGAAAGATTGCCCACTGCCGGGAAAGAAGCAAAAGGCGCCAGAGCCGGGAAAGAAGCGAAAGGCGCTAGAGCCGCTGCTGAAGATATGGAAAACAAGGTCTGTTTTCTGGGACTTGCAGTACTGGAAGATCCACCGTGTGCCTCACAGCCTTGACGTCATGCATATCACGAAGAACGTGTGCAAGAGTCTGCTTGGTACCCTGCTCAACATGCCACAGAGGACCAAAGAAGGGCCGAAAGCAAGGGCAGACTTGAAATCAATGGGCATCAGGCAGGAGCTTCACACTAATGATGATGATGATGATGAGGTGAAGCAGGACACGGAAAGTCGTCGCAAAGGCAAAAAGGCCAAGAAGACCGGAAATGACTACCCTCCCGCGTGCTTCACTCTAAATCAGGAGGAGATCGAGCAGTTTTTCACCTGCCTCGTAGGAGTAAAACTTCCTTACGGTTATGCGGGGAAGATAAGCAGATACCTAGACCCAGCGAAGCAGAAGTTCAGCGGGATGAAGTCTCACGACTGTCACGTGCTGATGACGCAGATACTTCTATTTGGCCTATGCAACTTGTTCGACGTCATCTCTCGGAATTCGGTTGGCGTGAGGCAACTCAGAAGGCTACAGGAAGAGATCGTGGTGATACTATGCGAGTTTGAGATGTACTTCCCGCCCGCATTCTTCGACGTTATGGTGCATCTGCTGGTCCATATCGTGGACGATATCATCCAACTCGGGCCAACGTTCCTGCACAGCATGATGCCGTTTGAAAGGATGAATGGTGTCATCAAAGGATACGTTCGCAACATGTCACGTCCAGAGGGAAGCATAGCCAGGGGCTTTCTGACCGAAGAGTGCATCTCCTACTGCACGAATTATCTAGGCATCGAGAACCCCGTTGGTCTGCCCATCAATAGGCACCTCGGCAGGCTCGCTGGATGGGGTCACCGTGAGGGTTGCCGCGAAATGCATGTCGACTTCGAGGGTCGACTCGCCGACTTTGAAAGAGCAAACCTAGTCGCGCTACAACACATAGACGTGGTTGACCCTTGGGTGGTAGAGCACAAAACCTTTATTGAGAAGACGTACAATGACCGAGGCCAACAGAGGACGGACGGAGATATAATCAAAGAGCACAACTCATGTTTCACGCGTTGGTTCAAGCAGAAGCTTCTGTCGTACCCTTTACATGAGGATTCTTCTGCGGAAGAACAACTCATATTCGCCTTGTCACAGGGCGCCGAGCACAACCTGATGACCTATGAGGCGTACGATATCAACGGCTACACATTCTACACCGAGGCCAAGGACATGAAGAGCGATGGTTATCAGAACTCCGGGGTAACGATGGAATCCTACACCGGTAACAACAAGGACAGATACTACGGAAGGATCGAGGAGATCTGGGAGCTGAGCTACGCTGGAGAGAAGGTCCCGATGGTCCGTGTCAGATGGGCCAAGAGCGTCCTAAATGAAGACCGGTATTTCACCACCATGGTTATACCCGAAGCCAAATCCAAGACCGCGGGCGCAAACGTCACCGCGAAAAATGAGCCATGGGTACTGGCTTCCCAAGTTGACCAATGCTTCTTCATTACCGACCCGTCAAAGCCCAGTCGTGTTGTCATGAGGAGAGGCAAAAGGAAGATCATCGGAATGGATGGAGTAGCCAATGAGCAAGACTTCGACAAGTACGGCAACCCGAGGATCGAACATGACGACGATGATGAAGTAGCAGCGTACACCACAAGAAGAAGCAGGACCACCCTACCTAAAGGACGTCAGTTCCACAGAAGAACTCCATTTGCGAAAAAGAAGGGCAAGAAGATTGTGAACAGATAGCTAGCTAAGATCGATTGTATTTAAATCGTATCCTTCATTTCTCGATTGTATTTCATGGGCACTTTTGAACTCTTGAATGTTTTTAAATTTCATGGACACTCGATCTCGATCCCCCTCCATCTCGATCGCTATCCGACTTCGCCAGATCCGGTCCCCCTCGCCGCCGAGCACCCCCCGCTCCACCGGCCGCCGCCGCCGACCCCCCGCACCCTCCCCTACTCAACCGCCGCCGACGACCCACCGCACCCTCCCCCGCTCCACCGGCCGCCGCCGCCGACCCATGAACTCATGATATATTCAAAATAATAAATTTGATGATATTTTTTCATATTCATAAATATTTTCAAATAACAAATTTGATGATATTTTTAAAAAAATTATTACTATTTTATAAAAAAATATTACTGTTATGATTTAAACAAGTTTGAACATATTTAAACACAAATAAGTGTCAAACAGCATTTTAAATGCATAAAAATAAATTTTGGGGAGCCTAGGAATCGAACCCAGGACCTCCTGGTGGGTGTGCTGCGTGCTGACCAATCGGGCTCGTGGGTATGTTCTGATGGGGAGTGGGTTAGGTGGGATATAACCTGACCAGTCGGGCTAGTATTTAAAACACAATACTAATGGCGCACCAGGGGGTGGTGCACCATTAGAATCTCTGTACTTATGGCGCACTAGGGGGCGGTGCGCCATTAGTAATCTCCCCCATCCATATCGTTCCTCACCGCACCCTCCCTCTCTCTCCCACGCCAGATCAATCCTCTTCCC
Organism: Secale cereale; assembly: GCA_902687465.1. Taxonomy (NCBI): domain Eukaryota; kingdom Viridiplantae; phylum Streptophyta; class Magnoliopsida; order Poales; family Poaceae; genus Secale; species Secale cereale. The sequence continues at coordinate 787,676,613 of LR738714.1, read as the reverse complement.
TCTCCCTCCCTCCAGCGCCCCGACGCCGCCGCCCCCGCACCACCCCCGCCGAGCCGAGCGCCGTGCCCCCGACGCCCTCGACGCCCGCGCCCCCGACGCCCCTGACGTCCTCCCCCGATGCCCGCGCCCCCGACGCCCTCGCCGTGCCCTAGCG
>LR738714.1:787644863-787665641 GCA_902687465.1 Secale cereale | reverse complement strand
GATATACCCCCTCCCGATAACTTCAACATAGGGGGGTCGATATACCCCCTCCCTATAACTTCAACATGTGGGGGGGGGGTCTATCGTCGTCGATATACCCCCTCCCCGATAACATTATTTTCCGATGTATGTATCTCGTCGTTGTCGATATTACCCCCTCCTTGAAGCGTTCTCGAAGTCACCCCTAACCCTGGAAGCGTTGTCGAGGCCACCCGAAACCCTAGAGAAGCAGCGTCGTGGCCACAAATTAATATATATGATTCCTTACTGTGATTAGCTAGCTAGTTCTACGTTTGCCATTAATATATCCATCTGTCATGTTTGAATAATAATTGCCATGTTCTAAATATTTGTAGAAACTATGGACGACACCCCCCTGAGACGAAGCACAAGAAGCGATGTTGCTGGACATAATCGCAAACGGACGTGATGCCGTCTTGTCGTTTCTCAACGACACCGATGAGCTGCTGGAAAGAGAGGATGAAGAAGCAGGCTATGATTATGATGGCTCCGGTGACCCAATGCACATGCAAGAAGTAGACCGTGAGGACGGCTCCGGTGACCCAATGCCGGTGCAAGAAGGAGACCGTGATGACGTCTCTGGTGACCGAACCGAGTCCGGCCAGCAGGTATATATATTAGTTAAGCCTGTGCTGACTAGTTAATTGATGCATTCATTGTTTTGGTATGTACACGTATTAATTAACTCTCGTCTTTGTTCTTTTTTCTAGCCCTCCGGATCGAGCACATCTTCGGTAAGGAGACGAGGCCCGAAGAAAAAGTTGATCTCGGATGAAAAGTTTGAGATCACAGAAATCGCGCGCAAAGGCCAACCGATTGAACCCATTCGGACAAAGAACGCATTTATTAATCAGTGCGGGGTTCTGGTTAGGGACAAGATCCCGATCAGCATCTAGCAATGGTTAAAGCCGGCTGCAGAAGACCCTCAGGTGTCTTATGTCACTGATATGCAGAAAGAAGATCTTTGGATCGAGCTGAAGTCAAATTTCACCCTACCGCTAGAGGATGATCCGGCGAAGCCAGTTAAAGAGGAATTAATCAAGTCTTTTGCTCTTACGAAGATGGCAGACCTATTCAGGGGGTGGAAGAAACACCTGAATAAGTTTGTCCGCAAAAAAGAGACACCAGAATTCAAGGGCATATATGAGAAGATCAGAGATGACTGGCCCGCATTTGTGGCCTATAAGACATCGGAAATGAGTAAGAAGATGTCGGCGACAAACCAGAAAAATGCTGCGAAGAAGATGCATCACCATCGCACGGGGTCAGGTGGCTACCTCAGAGCCCGGCCTAAGTGGGCCAAGGCTGAGAATGATCTGCTTCAGAAAGGGATCGAACCAGAGACAATGAACTGGCCAGACCGTTGCCGGACTTGGTTCTTCGGGGCTGGCAGAACCTTGGACCCTGTATCAGGGTGGTGCATTTGGACGGACAAGTAATTGGAAATACCACTGAGGAAGATGCGACAATATATCAAAGCAGCGCAGCAAGGGACGTTCGTTCCCGACAAAGAGAACGACAAGCTCACAATGGCCCTCGGGAATCCTAAGCACCCTGGACGGACACGAGACACGCCAGGCTCCCTTCCGTGGAAGGCCGGGTTTCCGGACGCAGGCGGTTACAAATGCCACGAGAGGAGGAAGAAAGTGCAACAGACCAAACTGCAGGCGCTGCACGCCAGGGTACAAGCGATAGAGGAACGAGAAGCAAATCGCAGCAAAAGAACTGCCGAAGCTTCCCCCGAAGCTACCCCGCCATCTCAGCGGAGAAGCCGCGTGGCTTCCACCGAGCTGCTTCAGCCGGAGCATGTCTTGACGGCTCCTGCCAGCTATCCCGTGGATGCTATCACGGAGTCTCAAAATTGCCACCTTATGACGCAATGGATTAATATGAAGGTCAAGGCGGCTGCTGGCTCTGTTTATCCTACTGGACCCGGCGCAACTTTTCACTGCCGGCCGATTCCAGAAGGATATGCTAGGGTGATGGTGGATGAAATAATGGAGGGATTTGAGGACCTCCAACTTGACCACCCTACCGATGAAGGGGAGACTCGGCTGGGTTCTTCTCTGAAGACTCCATGCCTATGGCGGAAGGACCTCATTAACATTCTGAACTGGACAACTCCGCCTCCTCCTCCTCCTCCGGCGAGTCAGGGCACTCCGCCTCCTCCACCGCCTCCTCCTCAGGTGAGTGACGATCAGGGCACTCCGGTTCCTTCTCCGACGCGTGGCGGCACTCCGCTTCCTTCTCCGCCTGCGCCGGCGTGCCCGAGCAGCCAGCCTCCTCCTTCTCCGCCTCGTCAGCAAGGGCGGAAGAGACCCGCCGCCGCTCCGGCTGCTCCGGCGCGTCGTAGTCCTTCTCCTCCATCGCGTCAAATTAGATCTTTCAGATGTGGAATGAACTCCTAGCACCAGATCGTCTGCGAGCAATTCAAGAGGAATTGGCAGCATTCTTCCTTGACCACGTGATAGCTGAAGACGGAGAATACTATGTGGACCATGCGTCCGTATGATAGGAGATTATATTTGTAAGAGATAATTATTGTATATATGTACCCGGTAGTGTCGGATAGATATACAAGAACTTGTTGTTCAACCAATCTCTCGGAGAAGGAGAGGTGGTCGATATCACTTCTCTCTGTATGCATATATATGTTGATGATGATCTTCTGTTTCCTTCGTTTGCTTACTAGCTAGCTAGCTAGCGTGTCTAGTCCTCTCTATACGTATGTGTAGCACGTAGCGTCGACCAAGCACGGACATAAGAGAGGACACTTCTCTCTATTAATTAGCTAGCTAACACAATATATGAAACACCTAAATTAACCCCCCAAAACCCCCAAACCCACCCCCATTTAAAAAAAAACCCCAGCCACAGAAATGCTGACGCGTGGATGCCTTTTGGACCCGGTTGGTGCCACCAACCGGGACCGAAGGCCCTCCTGCCTGGGCTCCGCGCGCAGGCCACGTGGAGGCCCAGCTGTCCTGGTTCTAGTTTGAACCGGGACTAAAGGGCTAGGGCATTAGTACCGACCCTTTAGTCCCGGTTCAAGAACCGGGACAAAAGGCCCTTACCAACCAGGACAATAGGCCCGTTCTCTACTAGTGTGTGATGAATGTCAAAGAACTGGTAATATTAGTAGACGTCAAGAAATGCCTATGAATTATTCACTTGTTATTGAGCCATTTGATGTTTGGGGCTTTGATTATATGGGACCGTTTCCTGCCTCTAATGGGTACACACATATTTTAGTTGCTGTTGATTATGTTACTAAGTGGGTAGAAGCTATTCCAACTAGTAGTGCTGATCATAACACCTCTATTAAGATGCTTAAGGAAGTTATTTTTCAGAGGTTTGGAGTCCCTAGATACTTAATGACTGATGGTGGTTCACACTTTATTCATGGTGCTTTCCGTAATATGCTTGCAAAATATGATGTCAACCATAGAATTGCATCCCCTTATCACCCACAGACTAGTGGTCAATTAGAACTAAGTAATAGGGAGTTCAAATTTTTTATGCTCGGCTTTCTCTCAATAATCGCACCATGCTCGATAACTCTTGTTCTGGCTCATTTATGATGAAGACTGTTGAATTCAAATGGGATTTATTGGAAAGAATTAAACACAACTCTGAAGATTGGGATCTCGACGAAGGTAAGGAGTCAGGTATGACCCCTAAGTTTGATTGTGTTAAAGCTTTTATGGATACCGATGTTTTCCGTGAGTTTAGCACTAAATATGGACTTGACTCTGAGATAGTGGCTTCTTTCTGTGAATCTTTTGCTGCTCATGTTGATCTCCCCAAGGAGAAGTGGTTTAAATACTATCCCCCTATTGAAGTAAAAGTAGTTGAACCTGTTAAAGTTGAAGAAAAGACTATCACTTATAATGTTGATCCTGTTGTTCCTACTGCTTATATTGAGAAACCACCTTTCCCTGTTAGGATAAAGGATCATGCTCAAGCTTCAACTGTAGTTCATAAAAGTAATACTAGAACACCTACACCCTCTGAGCTAATTAAAGTTGAACCTAGTGTTGCTATGGTTAAGGATCTCTTGGTAGAAGATTTAGATGGACATGTTATTTACCTCCAAGAACAGTCTGCTAGAATAGCCAAACCCAATGCTAGGAACAAACATAGACCTATTGTGGGCTTGCCTGTTATCTCTGTTAAGATAGGAGATCATTGCTATCATGGCTTATGTGACATAGGTGCTAGTGCGAGTATTATCCCTCTTGATTTATATCACGAAATTATGCATGATATTGCACATGTTGAGTTAGAAGGGATTGATGTTACTATTAAGCTTGCTAATAGAGACACTATTTCACCAGTTGGGATTGTTAGAGATGTTGAAGTCTTGTGTGGGAAGGTTAAATACCCTGCTGATTTTCTTGTTCTTAGTTCCCCACAAGATGAATTTTGTCCCATTATATTAATGCCAAGATAGACTGCGTAAAAGTTATTGTTACTATTGGACTAGGGGATATGTCTCATGATTTTAACTTTGCTAAATTTCTTAGACAACCCCTTGAAAAGGAACCACCTAGTAAGGATGAAATTATTGGTCTTGCTTCTATTGCCGTGCCACCTAATGATCCTTTAGAACAATACTTGCTATTCCATGAAAATGATATGCATATGAATGAGAGAAGGGAAATAGATGAAATATTCTTTAAACAGGGACACGTATTGAAAAATAACATGCCTGTTGAAATCCTAGGGAATCCTCCTCCACCCAAGGGTGATCCCGTGTTTGAACTTAAACCTTTGCCTGATAATCTTAAGTATGTTTATCTTGATGAAAAGAAAATATATCCTGTCATTATTTGTGCTAACCTTTCAGAGCAGGAAGAAGAAAAAATATTGAGAACTCTGAAGAAGCACCGTGCTGCTATTGAATACACTCTGGATGATCTTAAGGGCATTAGTCCTACTATATGCCAACACAAGATAAATTTGGAGGAAAATGCTAAACCGGTTATTGATCATCAGCGACGGTTAAATCCTAAAATGAAAGAAGTGGTAAGGAATGAAATACTAAAGCTTCTAGAGGCAAGTATTATCTATCCAGTTGCTGATAGCCAATGGGTAAGTCTTGTCCATTGTGTTCCTAAGAAGGGAGGTATAACTGTCGTTCCTAATGATAAAGATGAATTGATCCCGCAAAGAATAGTTACAGGTTATAGGATGGTAATTGATTTCCGTAAGTTAAATAAAGCTACTAAGAAGATCATTACCCCTTGCCATTTATTGTCAAATGCTAGAAAGGTTATCCAAGCATACTCATTTTTGCTCTCTAGATGGTTATTCTGGTTTCTCTCAAATACCTGTGTCAAAAGGGGATCAACAAAAGACCACTTTTACTTGTCCTTTCGGTACCTTTGCTTATAGACGTATGCCTTTTGGTTTATGTAATGCACCTGCTACCTTTCAAAGATGCATGATGGCTATATTCTCTGATTTTTGTGAAAAGATTGTTGAGGTTTTCATGGATGATTTCTCCTTTTACGGAACTTCTTTTGATGATTGCTTAAGCAACCTTGATCGAGTTTTGCAGAGATGTGAAGACACTAACCTTGTCTTGAATTGGGAGAAGTGCCACTTTATGGTTAATGAAGGCATTGTCTTGGGACATAAAATATCTGAAAGAGGTATTGAAGTTGACAAAGCAAAAGTTGATGCAATTGAAAAGATGCCATGCCCAAAGAACATCAAAGGTATATGAAGTTTCCTTGGTCATGCCAGGTTTTATAGGAGGTTCGTAAAGAATTTTCTAAAATCTCCAGGCCTCTGACTAATCTCTTACAAAAATATATTCCTTTTGTCTTTGATGATGATTGTCTAGAAGCATTTGAAATACTTAAGAAAGCATTGATTTCTGCACCTATTGTCCAGCCTCCTGACTGGAACTTACCCTTTGAGATTATGTGCGATGCTAGTGATTATGCTGTAGGAGCTGTTCTAGGGCAAAGAGTTGATAAGAAATTGAATGTTATCCAATATGCTAGTAAAACTCTAGATAGTGCCCAGAGAAACTATGCTACTACTGAGAAAGAATTTTTTGGCAGTTGTATTTGCCTATGATAAGTTTAGACCCTATATTGTTGATTCTAAAGTAACTATTCACACTGATCATGCTGCAATCAAATACCTTATGGAAAAGAAAGATGCTAAACCTAGACTTATTAGATGGGTTCTCTTGCTGCAAGAATTTGACTTGTATATTATTGATAGAAAAGGAGCTGAGAACCCCGTTGCAGACAACTTGTCTAGGTTAGAAAATGTACTTGATGACCCACAACCTATTGATGATAGCTTTCCTAATGAACAATTAGCTGTTATAAATACTTCTCGTACTGCTCCATGGTATGTTGATTAAGCTAATTATATTGTTGCTAAGTTTATACCTCCTAGCTTCACATACCAGCAAAAGAAAAAGTTCTTCTATGATTTGAGACATTACTTCTGGGGTGACCCACATCTTTAAAAAGAAGGATTAGATGGTATTATTAGACGTTGTGTACCTGAGCATGAACAGGAACAGATCCTACGCAAGTGCCACTCCGAAGCTTATGGAGGACACCATGCGGGAGATAGAACTTCACATAAGGTATTGCAATACGGTTTTTACTGGCCTACTCTCTTCAAGGATGCCCGTAAGTTTGTCTTATCTTGTGATGAATGTCAAAGAATTGGTAATATTAGTAGACGTCAAGAATTGCCTATGAATTATTCACTTGTTATTGAACAATTTGATGTTTGGGGATTTGATTATATGGGACCGCTTCCTGCCTCTTATGGGTACACACATATTTTAGTTGCTGTGGATTACGTTACTAAGTGGGTAGAAGCTATTCCAACTAGTAGTGCTGATCATAACACCTCTATTAAGATGCTTAAGGAAGTTATTTTTCCGAGGTTTGGAGTCCCTAGATACTTAATGACTGATGGTGGTTCACACTTTATTCATGGTGCTTTCCGTAGGATGCTTGCAAAATATGATGTCAACCATAGAATTGCATCCCCTTATCACCCACAGACTAGTGGTCAAGTAGAACTAAGTAATAGGGAGTTGAAATTAATTTTGCAAAACATAGTTAATACGTCTAGGAAGAATTGGTCCAAGAAACTAGATGATGCATTATGGGCCTATAGAACTGCATACAAAAATCCTATGGGTATGTCTCCATATACACTACACCACGACACCACAAGGGCGACATGCATCTGTCGATAGAAGTGTGCATCACCAACACTTTTTTTGTCCCAAACTATTCCGACACACTGATTGTTGATATTGCTCTATAATTCTGACATTTTATCTGTCGGCGATGCGTAATGGTTTGCGGACATGCTATGTGTCGATATAGGTTTTCTTTACCATTAGATTGTGTGTCGGTGGTTCTTTGCGATGACAAAAGTGTCAGCGTTTCGTTGTAGGTGGGCCACTAATTTCCATCCGCGCGGGCCTGGGCGCCTAGAACATCCGCGAAGCGATAACTCCGGAGTATTTGCTAGGTCTCCGCGTGCCCCCGATCCCCTATCTCATCTCTCTTTCACACCACGTATCCCCCTAGCCAAACCTAAGCCACATGTCGCCGCCGGCCCCGATTTGCTTCCCCCACCGCCGTATGCTCCGTCCGCTACTTCCCTGGCGCCACCACCGCCCCATACTCGGACCTGCTTCATGTCGCCACAGTGTCCGGCCGTGACCTGCCTCGCGCCACCACCTCTCCAGAGTACGACCTACCTCGCGCCGCCACGGCCTCCCGCCCAGATCTGCCTCCCGTAGCCACGGCCACCGGACTCGATCCGCCTCACATCGCCACGGCATCCGAGGGAAGGTACTCTACAGTCTGAGGGGCCGCCCCAACCTGCAGATCGTGGAGTCGACCTGCCATACGCTGCCGAGGTAGCGCCCCTGTTCCACCACCGGCGACAACTCCCCTACCCCCTCTGTCCTACCCCGTTTTCAGATCTGGCTACTGTTGGTAAGCTTCATCGTTCATTATTTTTTTCATGCAAAACTGTGATTGCCCATTAGATCTATCTAGTTTGAGAAAGTTTATGTTGGCTTGTTTGAGTTCGGATAGTTTTAGGGTGGTTTAGGAACGACTGGAATGGAGCGCAGGTACCGGCCTGGTTCATGGAGGAGGTGACCTAGTTCATGAGTGTACAAAGCAACGACCTGGACCAATTGTCTAATCGACGATTTCACATGTGAATTTTGATTCATATAAATTTTGTGATTTGCCTCCACTATTGTCTGTTAATATCATGGTCTAATATGTGTCATTTGCAGGGCAAAAGCTGACGGTAGCAGGAGAAGAAAGTGAGGTCCAGGTCCTTATGTACGATGATGGTTTGCCAAGTTGCAGAAAATAACGTCTGAGGAGTGAGGGGAGGTCTGAGGAGTACGTGGGTCATCACGGCCAGCCAAGAAAAATAAAACTATTTTGTACTTGCAGTGGTTTACATTCAACACTTTCTCTTATCATTATATTTATGCTTTTTTCCAGTGAAAGAAAGACATAAGTGAAGCTATAAATGAAGGATGCAACTCATAAGAGTTTTGCTCCTGTCAGTAATTGAACGGTAAACTTTTATAGAATGCTAATTCCCAGATGTTTATGTCTCTTTCTTTTTACTAATTTAGAACACCGTGTATATAGCAGTATTAGCTCTGTACAAGCTACTAAGCGACATAGAAAGTTGGAGTTGAAATTTATAAATCTGACCATTGGAACCACATTAGTACAACACACACACACACACACACACACACACACACACACACACACACACACACACATTGAGACTGTTGAAGTTACTCTAGTGGAACTGGCAATGAGAAGATAGTAGCAACTGCTTGGACATGCCAAATGCCTAACATTTTATCTCTACTTTAAAAGAAACATTTTATGGATCTTTACAACAAAATGTTGAGTGTTAGTTTATCGGAGAATATATGTTATGCTTTTTTAAACTTATACTTTGTTGCTGCAGCGCATGAGTGTCACTCTAAAAGATGGTACATGCATCCTTGAAAAAGACTGTCTTGTTAGTCTTGGTAAAATATTGTTATACTACAGTACCAATGCATGACATCTAAATTCTATTGGCGATGTGCAAATGTGTTAGATATGTCAGGTTTTCTTGTCAATCCTTGCATTTTATATGTGTATGGCAGCACCTCCATTATCATGCAGAATAGTATCAAGTTCAGAGACTTGATCATGGAAACTAGCAAAAATGTATGATTTAATACGCAAGAAAATTCTTGCGAGGAATTACTCCAAAGTGAATGCTATCTGCTAGCATATATCTATTTGATCGCTGAACAATCTCAATTGCATATCTCTGAGAATTAAGTAAGCACCTTTCCTCACACTTAGAACTTCTGTGGGACAAATGATAATAAGTGTGTTGTTCCTAGTAACTATAAATGCAATCTTGCTATCTTTTAAAAAATCATCCACAAAATATTGAACATTATTTTTCAGGGAAGCATATTTAGTCCAGTACCACCAATCAGGATTACACCTAGCTATATTTTTGGAGAAACATAGATGTTGCAGCCTGTTGCAGCATATGTTCAGTTTCAGGATTTTAACCATAGTAGAATACAACATATTTAAATCTCTACCATATACCACACAATATTTCATAGCATGCATGAACCGCAACACAAGCAATGCCCTCTAAATGTAGTTTTTTTACAATTAAATGTGTTTGTTTTTGAGGATTAAATGGATTTATTTCCATCTAAGTGCACTTCCTGCTACTACATATATGACTGCTGGTACATGTATATATTTAATAGTGTATGTATATATGATCGTTTGCTGATTGAGTAACTTGGAATGCAAATATCTGAAATTACAACACGGACTTTACTCATAATGCTTGGTGCCTGATTTTTGCTATAGCAGACTGTAACATATACTGTTAAATTGAGTAGTAATCAGTAATCAGTTATTTGTTCTAGTTTTCTGACTCCCTTTCCTTGTACTTCCTTCCTCCCAAAATTAGTGTCTCGACTCTAGTACAACTTTTTACTAAAATTAGTACAGAGTCGAGACACTTATTTTTGGGACGGAGGGAGTACTCCTCAGAAAATAAAGAAGTCGTGTATTAGTTATAGAACACAAAGACACTATTGTTCTTATCATTTATTGAGGAAGAAACTCATGTCCTACTTACAGTAGAAGTAGCACACTCGATATGGTGACTCGGTTAACAAAAGGTATTCTCATGATTGTGTCTTGAGCATATTTCCAGTTTCTAGTATGGAGTTTTGTAGCAGTACTGCACTAGCCGACGGTGCCCAAGTTTTAAATATGCATGTGATTTGAACTTCTCCTATAGATCAACTAAGGCCATGTTGTACTTCCTGCTACTACCTATATGACTTCTAGTACATGTATATTTACAAATGCATATCTGATTATTTGTTGGCTGAGGGACTTCAAATGCGAATCTCTAAAATTACAATAAGAACATTATTCTTTATGCCTTAGGATAGATTTGAGTGCTCTATCAATGAGTGCATAAATTTTTATAGCAAGTCATATGATACACTAGGTGCTAGCCTGACTTCAATTGATGCTCGTTCTGACAAGGTTATCTTTTGTAACCTATTTGTGGTACATCTAATTTTTAGATCTTTGCGACCATGGCCACTCACAAATTCTCATTTTCTAAGATTGCTCTAACATCCGAGTTCTTTTCCAGGGACAAACGGAAGAAAGTAGCAAGTCCACAAGTTGATCTAAGATATTCCGGTGACCGCTTTTGTTCATATGGAAGTTGGTGTCAGCTTGGGGATCGAAGACTTGGTCTCTTCAAAAAAATTTGTGGCAGCGATCAAACATTTGGTCTCTTAGGAAATTGGCCATCATATTTTGTAAGAGGCCACGACCTGAATGTTGACTTATGTATTTCCTTGATGACTGTAGCTAATTTGAGTGAAGAAAACTAACAAATCTTCTATATATGTTGAATGAATGCATTGGATCATTGATTGATGGTATCTTGTGATGAATAGAAGAGTGCAAATGTTTGTATATGTATTTGGTACTGAACATGAAATGAATGCATTGATCAATGTTAGCTTGTGATTGATAGAAGAGTGAAAATGTTTATATATGTATTGGTGGCTGAACATGAAATGAATATTATGAATTACTTTCATGTTAAATTTATGGTACATTTGCATTTATACTGAAATATAGACCTAGGCAGAAAGTCTATCGGCATAAGTATTGCATGACACATAATGTGTCGGTGTAGCACACTAGCACATGAACCGTCGGCATATTAATGGGCGTTGCACCATCTGTCGCCATAGCACGCTGTCAGATGAACTGTCGCTATATAATCGTCTGTCGGAGAAAAACGTCTGTCGGCGTAGATCTCACCAATGGCGTCATACTGTCTGTTGGTAAAGGTTTATCTGTCGAGAAAGACCTTCCCCGGCAGGACTATAGGCGACAGCTTCTTTCTGTCGGGAAAGATCTTTGCCGACACTAAATGTGTGCCTTAGGTGACATATGCCAACAGATTGTTTGACGTTGCTTTGAGTGTCGTGGTGTAGTGATAAGATGGTATATGCAAAGGCTTGTCACTTACCTCTTGAGCTAGAACATAAGGCATATTGGGCTATTAAAGAGCTCAATTATGATTTCAAACTTGCCGGTGAAAAGAGGTTATTTGACATTAGCTGCCTTGATGAATGGAGAACCCAGGCTTATGAGAATGCCAAACTGTTTAAAGAAAAAGTTAAAAGATGGCATGACAAAAGGATACAAAAGCGTGAGTTTAACGTAGGTGACTATGTCTTGGTATACAACTCTCGTTTAAGATTTTTTCAGGAAAACTTCTCTCCAAGTGGGAAGGACCTTCGTTATCGAGGAGGTCTATCGTGTAAATGTTGAAACCAATGTTATTGAAACCGTAACCCCGGAGGAATACATAAGGGACACTTTCCAGAACGATTCAGCCTCCGAAAAGGAAGAGGTATGTGATACGGCAAGTAAACCGACTCCAAAACAGTTCTAAAGGCAAATTTTCTCCGTTTTGGAATATTTAGAAAAATAGAAAAATAAGTAGATGTCCGGAAGAGACACGTGGCGTCCACGAGGGTGGAGGGCGCCCCCCCTGCCCAGGGCGCGCCCCACTACCTTGTGGGCACCCCGTGTGCCTCCCGGACTCCGTTTTCTTGTGGGTTACTCCTTTTGGTCGGTAAAAATTCATTATATATACTCTCGAAGGTTTCGACCTCTGTATCACGCAAAAATCCTCTGTTCTTGTTTCGAGCTATTTTCTGCTAGGGTTTGCGAAGCCAGGCATCATGTCGTCTCCCTGCTCCAACAACGAAGGCAACGATGCTTGGCTAATGAAGATAGATCTGAAGAGGGAAGGATACGAGGAGATCCACAAGGAGAAGAAGATCAAGATGGAGGTGGAAGATTCGGCTCCGGCATCGAGAGAAGAAGACACCCCTAAATCTCTTCCCAATCTCTTTACCTCAAATGAGATTGAAATTTCAGGACGATTGAGTTAGCTCAAATTCGAAACAAGCATCTCACAAGTGAAAATATTTTGTTGAAGGTTTACATTGTTGCACGCGAAGGTATTATCCGCAAGCTGGAAGATCTCCTACGCTCGATATATAATGATCCGGCGTCACTACTTTCAACTCCATCGTCACTACTCCCAAAGAAGGAGACATAATCATATGGGTATGGGCACTCCCCTTGGCAACTGCCAAGCTTGGGGGAGCGACCCCGGTATCGTATCACTATCACTCCTATCTTTACCGTTTTACTTAGTTCGATCCTTTTGGTAGTATCTTGATCTAGTAGAATAAAGTTAGCATGATCTAGTTGTGAGCTTTTGCTTTATGATCTTTACCCTTTGTAATCGAGTTCGTGAGCTATATAATAAAGATTAGTGTTGAGTCAAGGGCTTGATTTCCACACCTGGGTCATGCTAAAAGAAAGAAAACATAAGGAGTATCAAATAGATCATATCGTTCTTATGGGAAGTAATGACTTCACATATAAGAGTATAATGAATAAAAGTTGGTGGGAGTTGACAAACATAGTTTTGGTCATCTTTGCAATTAATAGGAAGTAATAAAATAAGAGAGGCTTCACATACAAATATACTATCTTGGACCTATTTTATGATTGTGAGCACTCATTAAAGTATGACATGCTAAAGAGTTGATGTTGGACAAGGAAGACAACATAATGGGTTATGTCTTCTTATATCCGAAATAAACAATATTGTCATGGATCATCCAACATGTTGAGCTTGCCTTTCCCCCTCATGCTAGCCAAAACTCCTCGCACCAAGTAGAGATACTACTTGTTCTTCGATATATCCTTAAACCCAGTTTTGCCATGAGAGTCCACCATACCTACCTATGGATTAAGAAAGATCCTTCCAAGTAAGTTGTCATGTTGCAAACCCGCTAAAATATGTATGATTTATTAGTGTGGGAGAATATAGCTTTATACGATCTTGTGATATGGAAGTAATAAAATCAAGGACTGCATAATAAAGGTCCTTATCATAAGTGGCAATATAAAGTGAAGTTCTTCTATGCTAAGACTTTGTGCATCCAACCATGAAAAGACATGACAACCTCTGCTTCCCTCTCCGAAGGCCCTATCTAGTATTCTTGCCTTATAAGAGTCAAGGTGAAATTCACCTTTCCTTTTTACATTATATCCTTTGGCAAGCATATTGTGTTGGAAAGATCCTGATATGTATACCCACTTGGATGTAAGTTTTCATGGTCTATTATTGTTGACATTACCCTTGAGGTAAAAGGTTGGGAGGCAACACCATAAGCCCCTATCTTTCTATGTGTCCGATTAAAACTCCATAATCATAAATATTGCGTGAGTGTAAGCAATTGTGAAAGACTATATGATAGTTGAGTATGTAAGCTTGCTGAAAAGCTCTTATATTGACTCTTTCGGATGTTACGATAAATTGCAATTGCTTCAATGACCGAGATCAAAGTTTGTTAGTTTTCAATAAGGTTTATGATTCATTCTTGATATTGTGGATGCATTGTTACTTTATCATAAGAATCATATGACAATATATATATATATATATATATATATATATATATATATATATATATATATATATATATATATATATATATATATATATATATATATATATATGCCCTCATGTCCGTATTTTGTTTTTATCGACACCTCTATCTCTAAACATGTGGACAAATTTTTCGATATCGGCTTTCGCTTGAGGACAAGCGAGGTCTAAGCTTCGGGGAGTTGATACGTCCATTTTGCATCATGCTTATATGTTGATATTTATTGCACTATGGGCTGTTATTACATATTTTGTCACAATACTTATGCCTTTTCTCTCTTATTTTACAGGGTTTACATGAAGAGGGAGAATGCCGGCAGCTGGAATTCTGGGCTGGAAAAGGAGCAAAATCTGGATACCTATTCTGCACAACTCCAAAAGTCCCTAAACTCAACAGAACTCCGTTTCAGAAAATATAAAAAATATCTGGCGAAAGAAGTTCACGAGGAGGGCCACCGGCTGTCCACGAGGGTGGGGGGCGCGCCCCCCTGCCCAGGGCACGCCCCCCTATCTCGTGGGCCCACCGAAGGTCCCCTGATGCCCATCTTCTCCTATATGAGGTGTTTTGACATGGAAAAAATCAGAATCGTCACCGCCGTCATCACCAACAACTCTCCCATCTTGGGGAGGGCTATCTTTATCAACATCTTCACCAGCACCATCTCCTCTCAAACCGTAGTTCATCTCTTGTATCCAATCTTTGTACCCAAACCTCAGATTGGTACATGTGGGTTGCTAGTAGTGTTGATTACTCCTTGTAGTTGATGCTAGTTGGTTTATTTGGTGGAAGATCATATGTTCAGATCCATTATGCATATTAATACCCCTCAGATCATGAACAATATTATGTCTTGTGAGTAGTTACTTTTGTTCCTGAGGACATGCGAGAAGTCTTGATATTAGTAGTCATGTGAATTAGGTCTTTGTTCGATATTTTGATGAGATGTATGTTGTCTCTCCTCTAGTGGTGTCATGTGAACGTCGAATACATGACACTTCACCATTATTGGGGCCTAGAGGAAGATTTTGGGAAGTAATAAGTAGATGATGGGTTGCTAGAGTGACAGAAGCTTAAACCCTAGTTTATGCGTTGCTTCGTAAGGGGCTGATTTGGATCCATATGTTTCAGGCTATGGTTAGGTTTACCTTAATACTTTATTGTAGTTGTGAATGCTTGCATAGGAGGTTACTCATAAGTGGGAGGCATTTGGTACCGGTCCACCCACATACCAAATTGTCAAAGTACCGAACGCGAATCAGATGATCGTGATGAAAACTAGCTTGATGATAATTCCCATATGTCGTCGGGAGTGCTTTCCATTATATAAGAGTTTGTCCAGGCTTTTCCTTTGCTACAAAAAGGATTGGGCCACCTTGCTGCACCTTATTTACTTTTACCTTTTGTCACTTGCTACCAATTACCTTATCACAAAACTATCTGTTACCTATAATTTCAGTGCTTGCAGAAAATACCTTACTTGAAACTGCCTATCATTTCCTTCTGATCCTCGTTGGGTTCGACACTCTTACTTATCGAAAGGACTACGATAGATCCCCTACACTTGTGGGTCATCAATCGTCAAGAACTTTCTTCAAATTTGTGTAGTCTTTCTTCGACTGACGGCCGAGTCGAAATACGTGGCCATGGAATATTTCGGGCTTAAGAGGATGAGTGTGCAATGTGTGTCACTGCACAAAACATGGAATGTTAGAAAAAAATGAACGATCGAAATCTAAAAAATCATATGTTACGGGGCGGTGAGGGGATGACTTACTCGGAAAAGTAAGGCACGAGGAAGTTATCCTTATCTGGGTTCGCCAGAATGACGCCTTCGAGATATGAACTCGCGACTTGCCGGTCCCCAGCGCTGCCCAAGATCTTGGCACACATGTAGAAGGGGTCGAATATCACGATGTCCGGGGTCTGGTCTCTAATGATCCACATCTCCATACTGAGCGAAAATAGACGAATGAAGGTGTAGTGCTGCTGATGAAGGTTAAACATAGCGAAGATGTCATCAAACCGCAGGACGATCATACGTCCGATGGAGGTAGCGACAAAGCCCTTTCCCTTTGGCACTTGGCCACGAAAACCGGGTACGCCACATCATTCTCGGAGAGACGCCGCTTCTCCATATAAAGAACATAGTCATGCAGACTCTTCATAGCATCGACTGCAGCATTGAGCTGATTAGTCGATAGCATCGGCCTACCCGCCACATGCACCTTCCTCGAGATATCCTTAGGTATTGGTGGCCCGTCCTGAGCACGGATCATACTCGGTGCCGGCTGGCTCGCACCCCTGTTATTTTTTATTTTCTGTCCCTTCTGCTTCTTCTGTTGTAATGGGATCGAGTTCTGCTTAGAGACCACCTTCTTGAGTGTGTTGGGGCTGATAATATTTCGCACCTCGGCTATTTGAGTCTCGGTGAAGGCGGCAGCTGGAGGCGTCTCCTGAGAACTGAATGCCAGATGATGCTTGTTGCAATTGGGTTTCTCCGCGGTTCCAGCTTGATCGCGATCGTCTTTTGCAGGGTTGGGTTCTTGAGAAGGAGGCCCCAAGAATTCGACACCGTACTCATGTTCGTGGATGTACTTATCAACGTTGGAAAATGTACCATCGTCGTTGTCCGGATCCTGTGCCATATGCATGTCCGGATCAGCTGACAGCGGTAGCGTTGCGGCAATCTTGCCATGGCCTGGCGACAGCACGACTGGCGGTGTTGTCTGTGGGGTGGTGTCCCCCGCCCCCAAACGAATCTGGCTCGTCGGCCAAAGCATGGACCAGTTTAAGCAGGCGCCGAGGATCATCACATCATCTTCGTCGGCCCCAGGGGGTCGATACGGAGGTAACATGTCGTCACAGCCCCGCAGCACCCGAACCAGTTGAACCCTATACACGGTGAGTGGCATCGGAGTACCGTGGAACACGCGGTTGCCCGGTTCAACGATTTTGGCCTTGGCGACATCGATCAACTCGCCATCCATGAAGTGCAGGAGAGTGCATGGAATGTTGGCGGCGCCCTGCGAAAACATGTAGGGCGTCAGGGATGCCCAGTCAAAGGCAAGGAGATGAAGTCATCGGCCAAGGCTTAGTTACCATGATGGCGTCGAGCTCGGCTAATGTCGAGGCACCTCCACGGCGGGCGTGCAATTGACGGAGGGGCCGCTTGCTGCTGAGGTGCCGGCCGGCGTATTCTTCCCACACCCGGGTGCGTTAAGCTCCTAGGCCGGCGCCGACGCCAGAGACACCAATGCCGCCTTCGCCGGAGACACCAATGTCGGCGCGTTGTGCGAGTTGCTACCCATGAAGCTGGGAATCGGGGGCGTCCCCTGTTGGTCGCCCGCAATCCACCCCCGCGGCCCCTCAAGCAAGGAAAACATAATGGTGGTGATCGTCACTCCCACTTGGTCTCACATTTGCTCTTGGACCATCTCCGGAATCCGCGCCACTTGTGCCTTGAGTTCTTTAACCTCGCGCTCCTGGCTTTCCGTCTTTCTCTCCACCAAGCCTTATAGTATTCGGACCATTCATGGACAAGCCTTTGTCGGCCACACGACCAGCTGACGACGGCATACTGAACTTATCCTTGTGTTTCATTATGTTCAACGCCGTATTTAAAGTGGTGCCCCAAGGGCCAGACGGGGAGCCCGCGCTACTGCTTCCAGTTTCCTGCGCCAGAACAAGCTCAAGCGCCTTCACCTTCGGATTAGTGGTAAGCTTCTTTGTTTTCAGGTCCATCTTGTACCGGGCCCTGACCAAGTTCCTGGTCTCCTTTTCAGGGTATTTATCAAAGAGGGGCGGTAGGCCTTGCTCGGCACGCTCTGCGTCCTCCTTGTCCCATTTAGGTTCCGCCACTCTGTAACCGCCGGGACTGAGTGTGTGGACCCCTAAGTTCAAGTCCCGCATATCTTTCCCCCACTGACTTGATTCCATGGATGCGTCGCTCTCGCACATGATCTTGAACTCCAGGTAGTCAGCTTCGCTGATCGAGGGATGTTCCTCCTTGATCTTCTCATAACTATCACCTCTTAGAATCCTTCTCTTCACCGCGGCTCTCCAAGTAGCCAGGGCCGTGCTCATCTTCATGAGGGAGGCACTGTTCACTTTATTCCCTAAGAAGCGTGTGTTTGCGAACTCACCAGGGAACTTGTGTCGTTCGTGCAGCTTCGTGAAGAGGAGGTTGCGCAAATTCCCTCGGTCACGATGCCTTAGGTTCTCGGTGTTGATCGAGACGATGCTCCGGAGAATGCACCCAAGTTGTCCCGCGTACCCACTGACTAATTCTTTGGGCGCCGTTGGATGCCCACTGGAGGACACTTCAGTAAATTCCTCCTTGACGGTGCCGAGCATGTTCGGCTGCCGGTCCTTCCGTTGCCTCTTCGGTTGGCTACCATCTGTGCGTTCGCTGCCATCATCAGTGGTGGCATCCCTGGCGGCACCATCGTCACTGGTGTCATCCCCGACGCCACTAGGGCTTGTGTAGTCAGGATCAGTGTCTTCCACGGCGTCCTCCTAGCGGTGAGGTTCTTCCTCCATCTCCTGGGACAGCTCCCAGAATGGCTTGGCCGAACCGCCGGCCTCATCGTTGTCAGCCATGTTCGCTCTAAATAGGAAAAAAATTGCTACTAGAGTTATTGGATGAGATTAGGGTAGTATCTATTCTTCTCAGATTTAGAGGAATATTTCTATTTCGGTTGAGAATCGGGCACCTTCTAGGTCAAGAAAATTGGGCATGACCTTTGCTAATTTTCTTGACCTAGGAGTGCCCCATTCTCAACCGAAACGGAAATTAATCAACATTTCAGGAGAAAGGGGTAACTATTTGTCCCTTAACAACATCAAGAAGCAACGTAAGCAGTAGCAGCAGGCAGCAACACTACATCACTACATCACTACAGCAGGCAGCAGGCAGCAACATAAGCAATAGTAGCCGCAGGCAAAGTGTCAAGTAACATAAGCAGTAGTAGCAGCAGGCAGCAGGCGGCAACATAAGCAGTAGTAGCAGTAGGCAGCTAATATAGGGATTAATGATACTCTGCTTTCTTTTGTTTAGTTGCCCTATTTCATTTCTTTATGAAACAGTTTATATCTTTAGGTTCTAGCACATCTAAGTAACATGACCAGTGTCAAGTAAGCAAGAAACAAAAATAGTTCTGTTCATTTTCGAATTCAGTACCACAAGAAGAACCTCAGTATGTATATATCTTGATAAAAATGCAGAGTAAGGGTGGTGCTCTGCTGGCACGTAAAAGAAAACAGCAATAGAAATGGGCAAAAATAACAGCTTGCTTCCTTTTGATAATCAAAGGCAAACTAAACTTGATCATCTACATGACCAAATTAATACTAGGTCTGAACCCTGCAAGCTAAATTGTTTTCATACTTCTGAAACCCCACTGTCTTAAAAAAATGCCACCCAAGCAACATCAGCAGCACATATGCATATTTAGTAAGCTAAATAGAGTACACTATAGGTTTCAACGATGAGTGTTGTCTATACTCAGAAGTTTCAACCTATAGCAGGATGCCTTATTGGATGCCTTCATTTCACTATCAAGTTTTTGTATTATGTTGTTCTGAATGAAACTTATTAAGACTGATCATGATGATAAGATTGTATGCACATGTGTTCTATTCTATGGTGGAGCAAAGTGAAGCAGATCAAGCAATGTGGTTATGTTAATCTTGATGCAAATCCTAGGGGAAATTAAGATCTGCACATAGACGCAGACATAATATAAACAGGTCACGAGCAAAGAGAACCAATCAGCCAATGGTGCGTTCACAACTACGTACTACTCAGTGGATTATAATTGCTGGATCTGGAGGTGACAGCCTGTGGATGAATAGCCAACTAAGTTGAAGAACAGAAAATACAGGACTACAGTCTGCAGGAGAACAATTGTAACACAGGATTGGCAAACAATTTTGTTAACTCTGGATTCATATAACTCGGGCAAACACAGTGTTTGCCCATCAGAAATTCAGAACACTGAAGCAACCATTGAACAACCATGTACTGCTACTACAGATATTACTACTAATCATAGAAGGCATGGAACCCAGATGAACTACAGCTTTCTACTAATCATAGAAGGCATGTAATGTGGTTATGTTTCAAAGATAAGCACTCCACCAACCAAACCCCTTCACCAACCCCCCACACCCGCGCCGCCCTTCCCAAACCGAATCCCGCGGCGCTGCCGGCCGCCGCCCCACCGCCCGTTCCTAGCTCGAGTGTATCATATCCTAGGGGAAAACGCCGGCCAGTGTCAGAAAAAGATGCTCTTTTAGGGGGAAACCAGCCAGACCCCGTCGCCATGCTGGTGCTGGCGCCGGGCACGAGGCTCTAAACCCAGCTAGGCCCTCACCGAGGAGGACAACCTCGTCGGTGGCGGTGACTCCAACTCCACGATGGAAACAAGGAGGAAGCAGAGATGGGGGTAAAACATATGAGTTGAGGGGCGCTACCTTGGGCCTCGATGCATGGTGGCGACCGTCGACGAAGCAGAAGATGTTCCCGGCGTTCTTCTCCTCCTCGCACAGCACCTTGCCGCTGGAGGAGGCCCGACGACCTCAACCCTAGAGAACGGGGGGGGGGGGGGGGG
>LR738714.1:787574485-787644700 GCA_902687465.1 Secale cereale | reverse complement strand
TTCTCCTCTGCTTCGCCCTTTCTCCCCTTCCTGTGCGGCTGGCGGCGCTGAGGACGGCCGGATCTGCTGGCAGAGGAGAGATTCCGGCCGGCGACGGGGGCAGCTAGGCCTGGCGACGGGGACGGCGGCGGCAGTGTGTGTGTGGGATCAGATGTGAGCGCGCGAGCAGTGTGTGTGCGGGATCCAGGGAGAGGGGATATTTTAGTGGGGGAAGGATTAGTAATGGCGCACCATTTAGGGTTGCGCCGTAAATAGCAATGGCGCACCTTCTCCTGGTGCGCCATTACTAACATATTTTTTTTGGATTTTTAGTTGCATGTAATAATTTAAGATTTGAGATAAAAGAAAAGGAAAATGCAAATGGAGTGATAAAACCATTGTGCAAAGATTTAGAATTAGATGACATGGTTGAAATCAAGTGATACATGTAACAATTTAGTTGCATGTAATAATTGAGCTTGCCACTGACACACACAAGCGGCCGACACGTCGTGATTCGATCTTAGCTATCTTTTCACAATCTTCTTGCCCTTCTTTCTGATGGTTGAATAATTTAGCCCCGGAACCCCTTGAGTTCTTCTCTTGAACGGACGTCCTTTGGGTAGGGTGGTCCTGCTTCTTCTTGTGGTGTATGGTACTTCATCGTCGTCGTCATCTTCCATCTTCGGGTCGCCGTACTTGTCGAAGTCTTGCTCATTGGCGACTCCATCCATTCCGATGATGTTCCTTTTGCCTTTCCTCACGACAACACGACTGGGCTTTGAAAGGTCGGTAATGAAGAAGCATTGGTCCACTTGGGAAGCTAGTACCCATGGCTCATTTTTTGGGGTGACGTTTGCGCCCGCGGTCTTGGATTTGGCTTCTGGTATAACCATGGTGGTGAAATACCGATCTTCTTTTAGGACGCTCTTGGCCCATCTGACACGAAACATTGGGACCTTCTCTCCAGCGTAGCTCAGCTCCCAGATCTCCTCGATCCTTCCATAGTATCTGTCCTTGTCGTTACCGGTGTAGGATTCCATGGTTACCCCAGAGTTCTGATAATCGCTCTTCATGTCCTTTTCCTCGGTGTAGATTGTGTAGCCGTTGATATCGTACGCCTCAAAGGTCATCGGGTTGTGCTCGGCGCCCTGTGACCAGGCGAATATGAGTTTTTCTTCCGCGAAAGAATCCTCGTGTAAAGAGTACGACAGAAGCTTCTCCGTGAACCAACGCGTGAAACATGAGTTGTGCTCTTTGGTTATATCTCCATCCGTCCTCTGTTGGCCTCGGTTATTGTACGTCTTCTCAATAAATGTTTTGTGCTCTACCACCCAAGGATCGACCATGTCTATATGTTGTAGCGCGACTAGGTTTGCTCTTTCAAAGTCGGCGAGTTGACCCTTGAAGTCGACATGCATTTTGCGGCGACCCTCACGGTGACCCCATCCAGCGAGCCTGCCGAGGTGCCTGTTGACGGGCGGACCAACGGGGTTCTCGATGCCTAGATAATTCATGCAATAGGAGATGCACTCTTTGGTCAGAAAGCCCTTGGCTATGCTTCCACCTGGACGTGCCCTGTTGCGAACGTATCCTTTGATGGCACCATTCATCTTTTCGAACGGCATCATACTGTGCAGGAACGTCGGCCCGAGTTGGATGATATCCTCCCCGATATGGACCAGCAAATGCACCATAACGTCGAAGAATGCGGGCGGGAAGTACATCTCAAGCTCGCATAGTATCACCCCGATCTCTTCCTATAGCCTTCTGAGTTGCCTCACGCCAACCGACTTCCAAGAGATGACGTCGAAAAAGTTGCATAGGCCAAATAGCATTTCACGGACGTGCACGTCCATGATCCCACGGATTGCAACTGGAAGTATCTGCGTCATCAGCACGTGACAGTCGTGAGACTTCATCCCGCAAAACTTCTGCTTCGCTGAGTCTAGGTATCTGCTTATCTTCCCCGCGTAACCGTAAGGAAGTTTTACTCCTAAGAGGCAGGTGAAAAACTGCTCGATCTCCTTCTGACTTAGAGTGAAGCACGCGGGAGGGTAGTCATATTTGCCTTTGCGACGACTTTCTGTGTCCTTCGCCTCATCATCATCATCATTATGGCTTTTTGCATGAAGCTCCTCCCTAATGCCCATTGATTGCATGTCTGCCCTTGCTTTCGGCCCATCTTTGGTCTTCTCTGGCATGTTGAGCAGGGTACCAAGGAGACTCTCGCACACGTTCTTCGTGATATGCATGACATCAAGGTTGTGAGGCACACGGAGGATTTTCCACTACTTCAAGTCCCAGAAAACAGACCTTGTTTTCCATACCTTCAGCAGCGGCTCTGGCGCCTTTCGCTTCTTTCCCGGCGGTGGGCACTCTTTCCAATTTTTCAACAGCTCGTCAATTTCCTCGCTGCTCCTCGTACGTGGGGGTCTTCGGGGTTCGGTTACACCATCGAACAGATCCTTGTGTTTTCTCCATGCATCATCGTCGCGAAGCCACATTCGATGTCCCATGAACACGGTTTTCGAAGACCCGGGATCTCTATCTAGCTGGCGATACGTTGTGTCATGCATGCACCTGACGCATGCACAAAATCCGTGGACCACCTGCCCCGCGACATATCCGTAACCGAGATAGTCGTGCACCGTCGTGAGTAGTGCAGCTCTCATAGGGAAATATTCTTTCGCTGCGGCATCCCATGTATTGGTTGGTGTTTTCCACAGCGTGTCTAGCTCCTCTTTCAGCAGCCCCGGATACAGATTGATGTCGTTCCCTGGTTGTTTCGGCCCTTCAATTAGCATACTCATGTGAATGTACTTCCTCTTCATGCACATCCAGGGGGAAGGTTGTACATCCACACAAATACAGGCCATGTGCTATGTGTGCTTCTCTGGCTGCCAAACGGATTGACTCCATCGGTGCTTGCGCCCAGCACGATGTTCCTTGGATCGTCCCCAAATTCTGGGTGTTCGAAGTTCAACGCTTGCCACTGGCTCGCATCCTTAGGGTGATTCAATATCTTGTCTTTTTTATTTATCTCCGGATCATTTCCGTCATCTTCTCACTTCTTCTTCTCCCTATCCGCATGCCAACGCAGGAGCTTTGCTTGCTTAGGGTCCGTGAAATACCGCTGCAGACCAGGAGTGATCGAAAAGTACCACACCACTTTTCGAGGAGCTTTCTTCATCTTCTTTTATCGAGTGACGCCGCACACCGGACATATGGTAGACTTCGCGTGCTTGTCCCGATAAATGATGCAATCGTTCATGCACACATGGTATTTCACGTGCGGTAAATCCAGAGGACACACGATTTTCTTCGCCTCCTTGAAACTGGTCGGGCACTTGTTCCCCTTGGGAAGACATTCGTGCCATAATGACATGTTCTCGTCGAAGCATGCGTCGGTTATTTTGTGTTTTACCTTCATCTCCAGAGCCATGAGCGTTACTTTCAGGCGGGTATCCTCGGGCATGCATCCTTCATACAATGGAGTAACTGCATCTATCTCCAGTTGATCCAGCTTGGCTTTCTCTCGGGCGGCAGCTCTTGCGTTACACGTCTGCTTGACAAGCAGCTCTTGAATATGAGGGTCCTGCACCCAACCCATTGATGGTCCATCGTCGTCTGCTCCGGCATCTTCATCTTCATGATCACGCCCTTCGTCTTGATCTTCCCCATCATCATGCCCGGCATATTCTACATGATGACTGTGTGCTGCATATACTTCATGATCATGTCCTGGATATTCTTCGTCTTCTCGCCGGCCCTCGCCGCTATTATCTTGTTGCCTTTCCTTACTTTTTGCCCGGCCCCCATGGATGACTTCATAATCATCTTCATCACCTTGCCACTGATAGCCATCCATGAAACCACACAAGAGCAGGTGGTCCCGCACCTGGCTGGAATCCGGGTCCATAAGGCTCTTCAGTTTGCAAGATCGACACGGACATCTTATCTCTGTCTCGTTCTTTTGAAGCATCTCGGCCTTTGGGGATCTCAAAAACGTATTCACGATGCCTTCGGTCATCGTGCGGACCATGGTCGCCTGCGGGGTAGAGCAAAACGATATTTTAGAAGCAAATTTTTTTGGCATGAGTTTACCTAAAAAT
This sequence comes from Secale cereale, assembly GCA_902687465.1. Lineage (NCBI taxonomy): Eukaryota > Viridiplantae > Streptophyta > Magnoliopsida > Poales > Poaceae > Secale > Secale cereale. The sequence continues at coordinate 787,640,606 of LR738714.1, read as the reverse complement.
AGGACCGAAAAGAATGCATAGTGCCAAATTCTCGCTGAAACGGAAATGAATCAACATTCCGGCAAAATATTGGCAACTATCGCATTTCAAATACTGGTACCTGCAAACACAAACATATGCAACACCACAAACATACGTAGATCTAGGCCATAAAAAGTGTGTACGTTGGAGGGAGAAAAAAGTAGACCTACAACATAAAGAAAACTTTCCCCTTACTTACCTATCAAAAAAAGGAAATTTAACCACTTAATTTGGGTGAATCTATGGTGCAAATGAGGTGAGGAGGAGGAGGCAGCCGAGACCAAGCTAGAGGGTGGAGAGAATGAAGTGGGGAAAGTGAGTGTGTGGTAGCTAGGGTGGCTGTCAATAATATCTGCTCTCAGGTTACCAATGGCGCACCCCCTAAGAATGCGCCATTGGTAACCAGGTTACTAATGGGCGCACCTGATGTGCGGTGCGCCATTACTAGTTTTGGAAAAAAAAATCGAAAAAATGTTAGTAGTGGTGCACCGTGGGTGCGGTGGTGCGTCACTGCTAAGTCTGGGAAGGGGTGTGGGGCCAGGACAAAACTAGTAATGACGCACCACATGCCAGGTGCGCCATTAGTAACATGACCATTAATGGAGCACCTATATCTGGTGCGCCACTACTATATAGCAGTGGCGCATCACATACATGGTGCGTCATTAATGTCCATATTAGCTATAGCCGTTTTTTAGTAGTGTATCCACTGAACTGAAATTAAACTGGCCGCCATTATTTATTTATCTAACTTACTAAGTTATTTCTTATGATTAGTAGTGACCTTCATTGGCACAAGGTACCTACTGTGTGATGCCTCTTCCTTTTTAAAAAGTTCCAACCCTCATTCATGGAGTCCACTTAGAGTAATGACTGCCGAACAACGACTAGAATATATTACATCAGCATATTGTGAGTGCCAATGAGATAGTATTGTTTAGTATTTAAACATTATTCTGTTAAGAACTTAAACTATTGGTACTTATAACTTGTAAAGCATGCCTACATGTTGTTTAGTATTTTTGTTTTCTTCCTGTACCTATGCATTACGCAAACTCAAAAAGGTTTAGACGAAAGAGAAGTTGAATTAAACAACGGATGGATCATGACTTGTCATCTACTTATTGATTTGTACTGATGTTTCTTTCTGAAGATACATTATTTGTTCCTAACACCAGCACCATGCATGCTGTTACCAAACTCTAAGGCAAATGCCATAACATAGGGATGGTCTTCGTACCATTTCCATTAGGCGTCCAAGAGTCTTATACCACTCTGATATGTTCTCATCTGAACAAGATAGTCTTTCCTGTGCAAGCATCAACTGTTATACCAATAAACAACATGTGTGGAGTGACCTGCTGCGGCCATTATACGTCAGATGGATTAGAAAAAGTTTCCACAATGACAATGCAGAACAAAAACATGTAGCTAGAGACAGTAGTAGAAACTACTTGTGCATTATTGACAATTACTCATTAATTGCATGGCCTAAAAAACCAATTTATTCCATGGTTCTTACTATTGAACCTATGCTAATGCTGTTGGCCCTAATTGGTCGAGAGCATGGACCTAACTGGCCAGTATTAATAATGGAGGACAAGTGGTCGATGAAAGCCTAGTTTGTAAACATTAATTGCCGGTATGCATCCTAATCTCAGGAGCTTCTTCTGATAATAATGGATTCATTTTGCAAATTATATAGTTATATTTTTTCTAATCAAGGAATCTAACTGAATCTGCACCCGCATAGAGCTCTTTAGTAAAACATTATTGCAGTATCGTAAGTATATCTAAGGCCTAAAATTAGAAGCATAGAAATAGCATGCTGCCCAGAAAATGGTAAAACAAAAGCCAAATGATAACGCCCACACATGTGGAATTTCTACACTTCGTCCACACGCCATAATTTTTGTCTGTTCTGGTTTGCACGAATCTTGACGATTTCGGACGAAATCGGAGTGCCACATAGGCGTAGTGTCCCGTGTGGGGTTAGAGCGCTCGCCCGCATGACCCACAACGCGCGGTTGCTAGCTGCGCCGTGTGGGTGAAGTAGCCCTCACCCACATGGATACCATCGAGTCCACGCCGTGTGAGCGAACTGCTCTTCGCCCACACGACGCTCGTACGGTGATAGATGGCAACTGCTGTTGTGCATATATGACAACTAGTTAATGACACATGGCAATTATGGTTGATCATACATGGTAACTATGTTTAGACCACACATGGCAACTAGTTAATCACGCGTGGCAATTATGGTTGACCATACATGACAACTATGGGTTGACCACACGTGGCCATGGGTGGACCATCCATATTGACGCGGATATCAAACTTGACGAGTTCCCCTCTACAACATCGGCCATAGAGATCGCCGCCACAAAAAGTGATGTCAATGAGCTCTTGACTGGGATATAAATGTACCATGCACCTGCCATTGTGGCAAGCAACTTTGCAGAGCACACAACTTCAGTTGTATGCAAGACCCCGGCTGTATGTCATGGCGACGAGGATGCATTCAGGCGAGGTTGGTGCATGGGAGAATACAACTTTGGTGACCTGGCTTCCGTGGAGGAATCTGCTCGGCTGCTCAACCAACATCACCTTGGCCCCAAAGAAGATGTTCATGATCCCGACAGAGATCCTCCATCGATCCAGACAGAAGACCCAGCAGCCAGCATAGCCGCCAAGGATTATGCAACCCACGATCTTGCCCTGGAGTAGCACGACGGTGCCTCGAGGCAGTATGCGGGCTTCATGGGGAAGTCGTTCGGTGACGGGAGCAACCACGGTAGCATCGATATGGTCGGTGCCAGGCGTGCAGAAGACGATGGTGAAGTGCGCTTGCCCACGCGGGGAGGCCATCATGCGATAGATCGTATCGAGGAGATCGTAGGGAAACGTGGAAGACCAGCACTGCTACCACGCCTCAACACTGGCGGGCACGCGCTGGGCTTCGTCCTCATTGGTGGCGACGGTCATCTACGGTAGGGCTTAGGAACGACCGAACGAACAGCGATCAAATCCAACCGTCGGCATTGTTATATATACTCTTCATTGTTCGTGTAAATGGCTTTATTTATTCTGATTCTAGTCTGTCACGTAGGCATGTCTTAATCTTAGCCGGATCTGTCGACCCGGAGAGGATGTGTGGTGATGGGGAGGAGGGGCGCGGGCTTCTGCTCTAATGTCGAGATTGGGGGCGTGTAACCTCCGTCCCAAGCTTGTAACCTCTGTCCACTTTTTCTTGCAACGTGTCATCTGCTCGTAGGCATGGATATAAACAAGCTCGAACACCTTGGTGCTCATGTCGATGAAAGTATTAATATGGGAAACATACCGTATGTTTTCAAGATGGGTGGTTCTGTCTATCATCGTATTGGTTCTTTGGTACCTGTGGACGATGAGGCTCCTAAATTTGCTCTGTTATATATACCATTGTTTTGGGTACCACTCCAAATTTCGTGATCCCAAGCGGTTACCGCTACCCCACGAAAAACACTCATACCGAGCAAAAAAATTCGAGCTTTTTGAAAAATTGGAATTCAAATGCTCAACATACAGTTAAATACATGCGGCATCTCTTATGTAGCAACAGTGTTGGTGGTGCCCTAGTGGCAAAGCATGCTTTCTGCAGTAACGAGTCGCGGGTTCGAATCTTTCCCTCTTGCGCTTTCCTTTCTTTTTCAGAATGCAAAAGTAAAAAATGAAAAAAATTCATTACATTAGTGTGCATGTGAACAGCCACTACACTAGCATAATATTAGGCTTTTCAATGAGTTACATTTCTATCTATATCGATCCCCAAATATTTGAATTCAAAGTTTGATTTCAAATTTCGTCCGAATTTTTTACGGTATTTCGTGGTAAACGTGGTAACCGTGAATTTCGGTGCCCCACGATAAAAAAGGCCTGCTTGGGATCCAAAACCTTCCCCACGAGAAAAAAAGCCTGCTTGGGATCCAAATCCTTGGTATATAGTCGATTCAGACGATGAACAAAATTGTAGATTCAAGACTTTCGAAGAGGAAGGTGGTGCTCCAAGCCAGGCATATCCTTTTGTTGTATTGGCACTAACTGAAATGCTTGATCAACACAATCAATATGTGCAGTTGTACAGAACAGCTCGCCAGAGGTTACAATCTGCTGATGCACCAAATCATGCAATTCAATTTTTTGGACATGAAAGTGCTGCCCATGGGCATAGACATTCTGGTCCTACTGTTCCTGAAGTAGCTGCTCTCATTGTTGGTAAATTGACACCTCAATGTCACAAATTTGATTGTATAACAGAAACTGATTCTGGACAACTAGAGCATATATCCTATTTGAACCCGTCACTTATGCCTCTTTAATATCCATTGTTGTTTCCATATGGTAATCCAAGTTTCCATGTTGGTATTGAGTATCAACAGCTCCAAGCCGCTGGCCGAAGACGACATAAAAATTCTAGGCGAGCTTCTTCTTCTTCATCAGCCCGTAAACATGTTGCTATGTTACAATATTATGCCTACTATTTTCATTATCTAAGAAATGAGCCAAATGCGTATACTTGATGTGGACGACTCAATCAACAAGCTGCAGTTAGCTGTTATTCTTGTGTGGAAGCAAGTCGACTGTCTTATCATTTTCTGAAGCAAGATGAGCTGCGCGCTGAAACTTACGAGGGTATCACAGATGCTATGGGTGAAGGAAATACTACCGGAAAGAATCTGTGTGTCCAGATTATGTTGCATTCTAGCTTTACCGGTGGCCATCGCTACATGGTACAGAACTACCATGATGGAATGGCTATTTGTTGAGAGTGCGGAGCTCCAAATCTTTTTATTACAATTACATGTAATCCTAAATGGGAGGAGATTCGTGATATGCTTTCATATGAAGTAATACATCAAGACCTTACATCAAAACCTAACATCTAAAGCTGGAGGCCCAGCCAATCCTCTTGGTGGTTCTTGGGCACACAATGGTCCGGCGCACTCTGAGAGGCCGCCGCAGCCGTCTTCCACCGGCCCATCTTTAGAGCAGGTACTGATGCCTCGACCTTGGCAGGTCTATCGTCGACGCTACCATGGCGACAAACAACGCCACGTCCCTATGAGTGTCCATCATCATACATCTGTTGCCGAGACCATGCTGCGCCATGCTGTCGAGACTCCATATTGTCGTTGCGTGACATGGAATGGCGCTCCACCACTAAAACTATCCACTGGTCCGTCGAGCCAGTGCACACCTCCAACAACGATGGCCCCAAGGAGGGAACGACACAAGAGGGCTATTATCATCCCATCGACAGATGAAGGATTTCCCCAGAGGTAGCAAGAGGAGTTGGACGTTTCACCTTGCTGATGCCTTCATGAAGGAAGCAACGCTAAGGGCGAAGACCAGTTTATCATCTGGATCTGTCCCAAGAACATCCACCTGATAACATGTGCATTTGCAAGACCACCTTCAAACCCCCAGAGCTAGCCGCCCAGATCACGCGATCATCCCCAGCCGCACTGCCACCACGGACGCTCCGGCCACTGCCAAACCACTGGAGCATGGAGAGAGGGCGGCTACCCCCAACATGCTGTCCTAGCAGAGCCTTCAGAGAATCCCAAGCATGCCCTTCACCATCTGTGTACCGAACGGGATCTGGGGTCGAATCTGCCGGACCGCCAGAGCAGCTCCTCCTTGGACATGGGTACATCCACGCTATACAACCGAGGACAATCTCGCCTTCACCTCCTGCCACCGCCAGGGGCCGCCGCCCCGGATCGCGCAGCAAGACGACCACCTCGGCCAGGCCATGACGGGAGGCCACCACCGCATGCACCCGGCCAGATCTGCCCAGTCGTCCACGACATCCTCTACACGCCGCCGTCACCGGCCTGCCACCAGACGGCCACGCCGCCGCCCGGAGCAAGCCCCCTCGCCGCCAAGATCCAGATCAGTTGCGCCTCCTCGCAGGATGAGATCTGCCCCACCTCCTCCATCGCGAGTAGGGAGTGGATCCCCCCGCCACCACTGTCGGCCACCAAGCTTAGCCCGGTGGTGTCCTCCAGCGGTGACGGAGGGAGGAGCACGGCGGCTAGGATTTGGGGGCACCCGAGTCGCCCGGAGTGGGGGCAACGCGCGGGTCGCTCAGGAGGCTTCAGGTTTTAACTTTTCAGGTGCCGTCTACCTCAAGTGATTCTATGTTTATTATCTTTCGTTTGCTTGATGGTGTAGAGGGTGTAGCCGATGTTCAACATCTTTGTATCCATATTTGAGTGTGTGTGAGGTGGTGTTTGTGTGCGGTTGGTTATATGTGATCGCTGCTTTAGTATATATAAAGCGGGGTGCAAGCCTGTTTCAGAGGTCTGGTTGAAAAGCGGTAGGCGAGCAGACTAATTGGCCGGCATGCCGGACGTTCGTACTCGCCTAGTCTGTGCCTCGATTTAGGGTCAAAAACTTGAGATTTTTAATTTGCTATAAAAAACATGTGATTTTAAACTTCTGTCCGTGTCTGTTTTTTTAGAACAACTTCTGTCCGTGTCCGTGTCTTATACCCATATATACGCATATATATAAGGACGGAATAGGTGCCCTAATAACCCCTTCTATTCCGTGTGGTTACCAGTTTTCCCTTTGCCCCGCGCCGAACCCTACCCACTGACCTCACGCCGTGCGTCCGCCGTCTCCTCGAGGCGCCGAGACAAACTCCCCATCCCGAGCCTTTATGGAGGAACAAGCCGCCGTAGCTTGCTATGGACTCGGGCCTACTCTCTGACCTCTTTCTCTTCCCCTTCCCGCACAGCCGTCGGCTCTCTCTCGAGCACGCTCACCCCGAGGACGCCTACCCCCGCCCCTCCATCGAAACCTCTTCACCGTCGCAGGTGATTTTATTTATTTGCCCCCTTGTTTTTCTTGTCGAACGGCCTGATTTGTTTACGATGTTTATTTTTTTTAGATCAACAGGGAGGAGCTCTCCGGCTCCATTATTTAGAAAGAAGCCACATAGTCAGGTCTGTATACAAAAGTACAAATGACAACTAAAACAGCTAAGAGCTAAAAGAAAAGGGGAGTATTAAAACTCCGTACAGTTTCAGCAAAGACGCCAGAACAGAACAGGTGCACCCTAGAAGAGATAGAAGACCGCAAACTGAAGCACTTTTTTCCACTACGAGTGACATTCAGGCTGGTGGCGCCTCAGGGGTTCCCAGAACATTCAGCACCGAGACATGGCTCTGCCCAGTCGCAACGTCCCGGTGTGGGAACACCATCTGCTTGCGAACGCCTACCCCAGCTGGATCATCGTTGGCTCTCGCAGTAGTCTTTGGAGTAGAAGTCAGAAAGAGTCCATCATCTCCAGCATGTGTTCTTTGTAGATCACGCGCCAGTTCTTGATTGCCCTTAAAAGCAGCGACCAAATCTGCTTAAGAGATAGCCAAGGCACACCATTAAACACCATGTTATTTCTGTGCTTCCACAAAGCCCAGAGAGTTGCGGCAGTGACAGTATTTAGGACATCTAGTCTTTTACCAGCCACCCAAAGAGAAGTAATGCTATAAGCAGACTCCCCCAAACTCATATTAAAGAAGGAGCTAATCTATTTCCAAACATGTTGAGCAACCACACAGTCAAAGAAAAGATGCTGAATACTCTCACACTCAGTACAAAATACACAGTCTACCGGCTTATTCAAATTCCTCTACAGGAGATTATCTCTGGTCATAAGTTTGTTGTAAGCTAGTAGCCAGAGAAAAATATGGATTCTCGGAGGGACAATCAATTTCCAGACAGCAGGCATAAAAACCGGAGTCACACCTCTATAATTGATGATAGAGTACAGAGAACTAGTGGAGTAAGTTCCAGAAGAAGTGTGTTGCCAGACCAGGGCGTCAGTATCACTGGAAAGTGCAACACTTGAAGCCACAGCTTCTAGCTCATGCTACATGTTCATCAAAACAGGTGAGAAGGCTCTCCTAAAGGTGAGTTGGATCTCATTATTACCCAAAACCTGACTGACTGTTTTACCCTGCTCTCTACAAATGTAGTAAAGATCCCAGAATTGCACAGACAAGGGGGAAGATCCAAACCAAATGTCTTCCCAAAATCTCACCTTGAGGCCATTACCAACCACCCATCTGTATCCAGATTTGATAGCTCTGGAAGTCCAAACTACTCCTTTCCAGAAGTTTGAGCCTCCATTGTCTTGTATACAGAAGATGTTTGGAGATGTGTTGTACTCCCTCCATTTTTGTATACAAGGCCACTATCAAAGTTACAGTTTGTAACTATATAAGGCCACTAACACCAATCGAGATAAAATTGATGAGGTTTGCCTCGTACTAGCAACCGAGGACATTAATATCCTATGCATGCATGCGGGAGTTAAAGGTTGGCTTGCATGCACCGCATTAATCAACCAATCAGGAATGAGAGAGTTGTCTTGTTGTGTGTTGGAAAGAAAAATACACATTAATTAACACGTCAAGCGAGGAGAAAAGACTAGTTTTCAGAAGCCATTAATTTCTATCTTGGTACCTGTAATATGGGTTTGTGGCCTTGTATACAAAGATGGAGGGAGTACTTCTGATCTATAATATCTCTCCACATCTTACCTTCACTACTCATGTATCTATTTACCCAAGACCCCAGGAGGCAAATGTTGAGGTGTAACACACCAAAATATTTGGATTTGTTTTCATCAAATTATTTGGTCTCTTGGAAGGAGGTTATTTAAATCTTTCTTAAAACCCCTCCTTCTCAAATCTTTTATGACAAAAGATTTTCATGTCCTTCTCAACTTGATTTCTGGTCTTGAGGGTTTTCACCTTGTGTTGACTCAACACAATTTATTTTCAAAAGAGTTTTGATAATTTCCTGTTTTATGAAAAGTCTTCCTATAAAACCTTGGGTTTATTCCCTTCCATTCAAACTTGCCTTTTTCCATGACACCCAATGAAGATCTTCCTTCCCAGAACCTTCATTCTCACCTTGGGCAAGTCTAACATCAATTCCAGTAGGTTTCAGCCTCCTTTAAATTTTTCTTCTAATTATTTTACCCCCAAAACAAATTCTGTCTTTTAAATTGAGCCTTGGTGATTTCCGAAGGAACTGCTAGTTTCCTTTTGAGTTTTGATTCAAAACAAACTCATATGACTAGTCCTTAGCACCCTCAACCTAGATCCATCAAGATCAGTTGGTCCATAGTTCAAAATTTTCAAATTTCACTTGCTGCAAGTTTGGACCAGATTTGCCATTTTTGGTGAAATTCATATTTTTCTCTCTTCCTAAAAATTTGTGAAAATTCAGGCAGTCTCTAGATGCATCAAGAGACCACCTCACCAAAATTCAGCCCAAGAAAAATTCAGCAAGTGCCTGAATCGTTTCATCAAACAGTTGGTGTGCATTGTTTCTGACGAAATTCAGAAAAGTTCACTGAAGCTTCAGTCGACAGTGCAGTTTCGTCAGACCATCGTGTCAATCTCGCCAGTGTTGCCTTCGCACCTTGCTGCACTGCTCCTCTCCCTTATCCAGAGCGTCGCACGCTCGCTTGGCCGGTTGCGAGCGTCGGTGGCGTCGTGGCCTGCCTGCGTCGGCGTCTTCTGCGGCGGCAGAGCCACCCGTGGCGGCCGACAGGGGACCACCCTGCAAAACGACGCCGTTAGGCACCGCCCAAGCCACCTCAGAGCTCCGCGTGGCCGTCTCCTCCCCTGTGCACGCTGTAGCACCGTCGCCGTGGCCTGAGAGGCGCAGAGTGCGCTCTGTGCCGCCGACGTGCCCGCACGGCCGTTCCGTCGAGAAAGTGTCGTAAACGCCCCTGGCCTACTAAACTCAGCATCGGGATGGAACCAGTAGACCATCACGTTGATGCCCAGGCTCTTAAGCCACCCGTTCAGCCAAGGCCTCGCCGTAATCGCTCGCTGGACTTATCCCGTTTGCGGCAACCGCCTCGGGCCGGCTATAAATAGCATCCTCGAGCTCGCATTCGACCCCGCACCACTCCACCACCTCACCAGACCCGCCCAGCCACTGGAAGATCCTCGAGGAGCCCTTCTTCCCCAACTCCGGCCGCCCCGATCCGCTTCGGGCTCCGACAGCTCTCTCTCTGGTGAGAGCTCCTCTGCCTCCCTAGTCGTGCCAGTAGCCTCCTAACACACCTAGACGACTAAGCCCCACTTCAATTTGACCTCCGCAGCTTTCTCCGACGAGATCCACCACCACCCGAACCGCCGTCCACCGAAGAGAAGGTCGCCGTCGATGTGGTGCACGCCGACGTCCAACTCCACCACCCACAGATGCGGAAGAACACCGTGAACCCGTAGGTACCACCCACTTCCCCTACCTCGCCGTGGATCGGTGCCGGCGACCACCGCGGCTCTCTGGCGCCGGCGCGCTCTGTTTTTCCGTTCGAAGATTCAAACCTGACGGGTGGGACCCCCTCGTCAGTCTCTCTGTTTTATTCGAATCTTTTTTCTGGAAAACGCCTTCGGGCAAAATACGCTTTCCCTTTTCAACTGGCGTACTTCTTACTGAATCGTTTTATGTTTTTATATTCTAGCCCCTAGAAACTTTCTGTTTCATTACACAGAAGTCCCTGGACAAAAAACCTTAATAACTTTTAGACAAAAAATGATTTTGAGTTGATTCTTTTTCTGTCCTCTTTATTTTTCTGTCTAGTTTTTTATCAAATTTATTTGAAAAACATTTGGGACAACTTTTATGAGCGCACGGTATTTATGTTAGTACCCGTTTTATTTTTATCCATAGATACCGAAGGAAGTGACGGAGCCGCGAACTTCACCGAGTTAGACTCCGACTACTCCGAACCAGGCAAGCATGTTTGAACCTTTGATATGATGAGTGTGTTGCATGTTAATTTGCTTGAGTAGTTTTCTCATGGCTTGGTTATATAAGCATTTTGTGGATGTTATATTTCATGCAAGACAAGCTCCGTGTGAGCTCCGAAAGTTGATGGTGAGCCAAGCTGATCATGTGGTGACATGATAGGTTGTAAGCTGGTTTTGTTGAAGCATGCCAGTCAACCGTTTAACTCCAGTGTTACCGTGGATCAAGTCATGATCCCATTCATCTCCTTTTTGGTACTGTCACATGTCTTCCGCAAAGAATACGGTTTAGTCAGCTGCAAACCTCTTTCCTTGTACACACCAAATAGAGGGGCCGGGATGAGGGTTCCATGGCCTTGGATTAAAGCCCGTCATCCGGTCAGGGGGCATGGGTGTTTCCGGTTGGGACCGAGAGGGGGGCACCCCTTAGAGCACGCGGTATAAATTTGATCCCATGCTATTCGAGGTTGTAGCCTCCCCGTCTTAAAGTTTTTCGTGAACGTTGCCTAGAGTGATTCCGGGTAGCGGGATGTGGAATGGGTCTGTACTGTTTAGTTGTGTTTCTGCTAAAATACCGTAGACAGAACTAGTCCTTTGTGGCTATTGAAATCAGTTGGCTGTGATTTAAGAGTACAGACTCTGCAGAGTTAAAACCCTCCGAGTAGCCATGTCTATGGCCTAGAGTCAATCTCCGTGTCAACCTCTATGACCGTCTCGGATAATCTAAGATAGCGATAAGAGTGGTAATCTAGTCAGGGGTCATCCCGGTAGATGAACTAACCAGTTATTTCTGCACTGAGTATTCTCTGGAGATGATTTACCTTCATGCCAAATGATTATATAAGCCCTTTATGTGATGTCACTCAAACGTCTGACTGTGACATTCTCGTTATTTACTTTTGATATAAGCCCTTTATGTAATATCGCTCAGACGTCTGACTGTGGCACTCTCGTTATTTACTTTTGATATAAGCCCTTTATGTGATGTCGCTCAGACGTCCGACTGTGGCACTCTCGTTATTTACTTTTGATATAAGCCCTTTATGTGATGTCGCTCAGACGTCCGACTGTGGCATTCTCGTTATTTATTTTTGATATAAGCCCTTTATGTGATGTCTCTCAAACGTCCGACTGTGGCATGTTTATTCATTTTTCCTTTCGAGGCGCCGTTCAGACACTCGATCGGTATTCTTTTATTCCCTTGGGATTTCGGGAGGACTACCGCCCGACTTCCATTTTTATTTAATATGCAGCGCAAATTTATCATTTGAGTACATATTGCTAGCCTACTCATATGCATCATGTTTGCATTCGTTATATCTTATATCCGAACTGTCTTGCGAGTACATTCAAAGTACTCACCTGGCTTGTTGATTTGGCCAGATGTTGACGAAGGCGATCTCATGGATGAAGAGTTCGATAGCGAGTCCGACGCCTAGAGGAGTCCCAGTCAGTCCCTTGCGATCCTGGAGTTGATCACTGTATTATAACCGCTTCAGCTACCACCAAATAAATCCATCGGGTCTCACTCCGACACTCGATGAGCTGTAAGATATTGGAGTCGTATCACCCACTACACTGTGACATATCCACCACCACTTTTATTACGAGTCAGTAGTTATGCCACCCTACCCTTGTGTCATATCCACCTTTATGTATAATATATTGGCGTGCTTGTAATAAAATTGTTGAGTAGCCTCAACTCAACCCTGTATAATATTCAATACTCTGGAATTCTGTATCAAGGATTTGTCTACCAGTAAGAAGGATTCTTCTACACTGGTCCGATAAAAAGGTCGTTTTCTCAGTAAATACTTTATTGGAAAACCGGTCCTGACAACCTTAGTACCAGAGCCAAGCTGACTGTAGGAAGCCACTAGGTGCGATCGCTAATCGGTTATTAGCGTATTGAGTGCTATTTCAGCATTTGTACATTTGTAGCAATTTTCTGTTAGTCATCATAAATTTATGATTTGACTATTCGGAATTCTTGTCTACTTTTGTAGATGGCCAGGAGCGACTGTGAGTCACAGGTGTTCGCCAACATACCCGAGGGGTTTATCAAGCTCCTCGTCTCCATAACCAAGGTCGTGATCGGGCCATCGACTCGTCCAGAGTTCACACTCTGCTAGCACAAGATCAGCGACAGCGAGTCGATGCACCAGGCCGCGGTGCAATTCAAGGGAGGGCGTTCTGAGGCATGTTGCTTCCGATTTGTGGGCAGGGCCATGCCTACGGAGAGGCATGCCATGCAGATGGCTGCCCGCGAGGCGATAGCTTGTCTCCGGGATGCTCTTCCTTCAATGAAGACTCGTCGCTACCGCTACCTTCCATGCCACGTGCCCTACACGTGTCACTATGCGTTTGCTTGCGCAAGAGGAGAGCGTGATGAGGCTATCGAATCGTTGGTTGAGTACCTCAAGGCTCTTGAGGCAGCTTTTGATAACCTTGTGGACGACTTGGTGGCTTCTCGTATGGACTTAGTTCAGAGCGGTTCCGCCAATAGGAGGGAGCTCCTCTATACATCACCACCACTGACATATGTCTCGTCCTCAGCATCCTATGCACCTGCCATCTTAGCCACCGCACGCCGCCTACCTACCACTGAGGAGTTTGACCAAGTCATTGCTCCTACTCCAATCAGAGCTACACCACCTGCCGCACCGCGCCAACTCCTCGCACCAGTATTCCACGCCTGGAGCCTATTAGTGAGGAGGAGCTTGAGTATCCATCGCCACTGGGTCTTACCCTCGGCAGGCCGAAGGAAGTCTTCACCATCTTCGACTAAGTACGCCTGTCCGCCGCGTGATGTGTCCGCTTGTTTGATATGTTTATATGTAAAATAGGTTGGTGAGAAGTAGTCTGTGTGCGCATCATGTAGGAACTAGGAGAAGTGCACTAGCCTAAATAACATGTCAGGATTGTGTACGCGCATCCTGAGTGATGTATTGTATAATTACGACTTGCGTGTAAGATAAGTACCGAGCTGTCCTTCTCCATACGCAATCAAGTATTTCATTGCAAAATCTTTGGAGTTCCTATATTTTCTGCATTTTGCAAACTATTTGTTTATTTTTGCCACTCAGTTTTTTCTCATGAGTTCTGCAATAATACCCCAGAGTGGAAAATGACACGTCCCTGGACTCGTTCCATGCCATGTCCGCCAGAGGAAAATTAAGGTACCCAGACAAGTAACAATTTCCCGCAGGGGCAGTCAAGTCAGCAGGGCAGTGAGACAGCATTTTCTCAAGTGTGCCGCCAATATGAGCAAAGCCAGCAGCACCATCAAGAAATGATGAACCATGTTATCAATATGGAAATCACCGTGAACCACATCAGCAGCATTCAAAATTGTCTAAACTACAGAAGACACGTCCGCCAACATTTTCTCACACTGACAGACCACTTGAGGCCGATGATTGGCTTCGAGACATTGAGAGGAAATTAATTATTGCACAATGCTCGGACCGTGAAAAGGTACTTTATGCACCACACTACTTCACTGGAGCAGCTGCATCATGGTGGGAAAATTTTCTACACATGCACCCCAATGAAAATGATATTACACAGGAGGATTTTAAAGAAGGCTTTCGAGGGGCGCACATCCCCAGAAGCATTATGAAAATCAAGAAAAGGGAGTTTGATGACCTCAAGCAGAGAGGCATGACAGTGACTGAGTACAATAGTCAGTTTACCCAGTTATCTCGTTATGCCAACGAAGAGCATATGACTGAAAATAAAAAGATGGAAAAATTTCTGGACGGTCTGGCACCGGCACTTAAATGCCAGCTGGTCATGCACACCTTTCCGGATTTCAAGACACTTGTGGACAAGGCTATTGCCTTGGAAAATGAGCGCCGCAGCATGGAAGATATTCGCAAGTGCAAAAGAGATAAGACTACTCATACGCGCAACAATCGGAACAAGACTAATTTTCTGAAAAATGGGGCAAACAAGTCCATGACCAATGACTCCCGCTCGCACAAAAAATTCATGCAAGGGACAAGGATTTTACGTATCGCCCAGGCGTTACTTGCTACGCCTGTGGTGAAGAGCGACACTATGCCAAACAGTGCCCGAAACCAAGGAACTCGGCCCCAAAGCCGAACAACAATGGAAACAATTCAGCACCCAAGCGTAACAACTTCAACCCCAATAACAATCACAAGAAAGGTCACCTGAACCATGTGACCAAGGAGCAAGCACATGATGCACCGGATATCGTACTCGGTACGTTCCCTGTCAACACAATACCTGCCACGGTTTTGTTTGATTCTGGAGCTTCTCATTCGTTCATTTCAAAGAACATTGCTTTACAACACGATTTTTCGATGCTTCCCTTGGGAAAATCAATGACCATCAAGTCCCCCGGAAGTAAGCAAATCACTCAAAGTTACTGCCAAGGTGTGATTATTGAGATTGAAGGATTAAAGTTTCAGGCAAACCTCATCGTATTGGAAAATAAGGGACTGGATGTTATCCTAGGTATGGACTGGTTGACCACCAACAAAGGATTTATCGACTGCTTCAATCGAACTGTGATTCTTACTCATCATCACGGGAAGACTATAAGAGTTGCAGCTCAAGAAAGACCAGTATCACGGCAACCAAAATTGAACAAGGTAGATACTTTTGAGTTAGGCAAAGTTCCAGTAGTATGTGACTTCCCGGACGTATTTCCCGAAGAATTGCCAGGCATGCCGCCAGACCGGGAAATAGAGTTCATTATTGAGCTAGCACCTGGAACCACCCCCATTTACAAGAAACCATACGGGATGGCACCATCCGAATTGGTTGGACTAAAGAAACAAATAAAGGAATTGCTGGACAAAGGATTTATACGGGCCAGCTCCTCATCTTGGAGTCCGCCGGTATTATTTGCCAAGAAAAAGGATGGGACACTAAGATTGTGTATAGACTATCGAGCACTCAACATGGTCACCATCAAAAACAAATATCCGATGCCACGGATAAATGATTTATTTGACCAGCTCGCTCAAGCCAAGGTTTTCTAAAAAATTGATTTAAGGTCGGGGTATCATCAATTAAAAGTACGGACAGAAGATATCCTGAAGACAGCATTCACCTCCAGATACGGACTATATGAATTTACAGTAATGTCGTTTGGACTGACCAATGCCCCCGCATATTTTGTCCACCTCACGAACAAAGTGTTTATGAAATTTATGGACAAATTTGCTGTGGTGTTTATTGATGATATCCAGGTATATTCTAAGACACCAGAAGAACATGCTGAACATCTCCGAATTAAGGAAACATCAACTATACGCCAAATTCAGCAAATGTGAATTTTGGTTAAGACAGGTTGGTTTTCTAGGCCACATATTGACACAGGAAGGAGTAGCTGTGGACCCAGAAAAAGTCAAGGCCATACTTGGCTGGAAACCACCAGCCAACATAACAGATGTACGAAGTTTCCTCGGAATGGCTGGATATTACCGAAGGTTTACTGAGGGATTTTCCACCATAGCAAAACCAATGACACAGTTACTCAAGAAGGATAAGAAATTTTTGTGGACCGAAGCTTGTGAGAAAAGCTTCCAGGAACTCAAAAGGAAATTAACAACAGCCCCGGTATTGGTTGTACCAGACATACACAAAAGTTTTGAAGTATATTGTGACGCATGCCGGAAGGGCCTCGGATGCGTACTAATGCAAAAGGCAAGGTAGTCGCATACGCTTCCAGACAACTACGAAAGCATGAAGAAAACTATCCTACTCACGACTTAGAATTGGCAGCAGTCATCCATGCACTCAAGGAGTTGAGGCACTTTTTGCTTGGGAATCGTTGTGAAATATATACGGACCATAAAAGCTTCAAATATATTTTCACACAACCAGAACTCAATTTACGACAACGACGCTGGTTGGAATTAGGGAAAGATTATGATGTTGGCATTCACTATCACCCAGGAAAGGCGAATGTAGTGGCAGATGCTCTCAGTCGTAACCCCAGCTCGGACAACGGCAGTCTACAAAACTTGATACCTGAGTTTCAGCAGGAGTTCGCCAAACTCAACTTGATGATGGTCACCGAAGGCGAAGTGTCAAATTTGGAAATACGGCCTACACTAATAGAACAGATTAAGAAAGCTCAGCATGGACACCCTAGCATCAATGGCATAAAAAGAAAAGTGAGTCTGGGCAAGGCCTCGGAATTCATTATAGATGGTGAGGGAATATTATGGTTCGGAGACAGGCTGTGCATGCCCAATATAAAAGACCTCAAACAGCAAGTTCTAGCAGAAGGCCACACCGCTCCATATTCAATTCACCCAGGAGGGACCAAAATGTACAAGGACATTCAGGAAAGATTTTGGTGGCACGGTATGAAGAGGATATAGCCACTGAGAACATGCAAGAATTACTTACGAACATAAATATAAAAGAGGTGAATCAAATATATTACTCAAACACAATCTGAACATAATCTCATAATCCATCAGATCCCAGCAAACTCAACATAGCAACAGCATAAGGATTACATATGTGCCTCGATCATGTAGGGCAGCTCACGAGGACTAATTAGTGAAGCACAAGAACGGGAGGAGAACATCACATAGCTACTGGTCATGGACCCATGGTCCAAGGGAGACTACTCACAACTCATCCGGGAGGCGTCCATGGTGGTGGAGAAGCTCCCGGTGGTGATCCTCCCCTCCGGCAGGGTGCCGGGAAGAGTTCTCCTGGTGCTCCCGATCTTGGAAGCGGCGGCGGCGGCGGAACAGAGATGAGATCGCGAAAAAGAGTTCTCATCTCGAGGGTTTCGGGAGACGCTTTAAATATATGCCAAAGGGGGGCATCAGACGAGGCTCGGGGGGCCCAGGCGCCCCCCGGCGCAGCCCGGGGGGGGGGGGCGCCACCAGGGCGCCTGGGGCCCTGGTGGCCCCCTCCGGCTGTGCTTCGGGTTCCTGGTAGCTTCTGGAACGCTGATTTTTTATATAATTTTTCTGGATTTTTTCTGGCAGTTCTCGTAATGTGAAAACCTGAAATACAAAAACAGCCGAAAACAGAAACTGGCACTGGGGTGCACTGAGTTAATAGGTTAGTCCAAATATGATCAAAAGTGTATGGAAGTGTATAAATAACATAGCAATATCACCCAAAAGAGGCATGGAGCAAGCAGAAATTATAGATATGTTTTGGACGTATCAACATCCCCAAGCTTAATTCCTGCTCGTCCTCGAGTAGGTAAATGATATCAAGAATAATTTCTGTGGTGACATGCTATTAACCATATAGGACTTTCTCATAGTCACATGACAAAAGCTTACTGAGATAATGAATCTATAGTAACTAAGTTGCCTCATGAGAAAATCACAAAGAACTGAAAGTTTTACAATATGATACTGAAACATCAAATAGATTTGTAATGAACATGATGTGCAACTATGATAAAGTGACATCTAGCTTGCCCCCTTTAGTGAAGCAAAACATAAATGCAGGGGCACCTCCAAGGTTTAAGTGATGACTAGATACAATGATTTCAAAATAAACGATATCACAATCATGCAAAAGACAATGCTACTTTGGGACAATGCACATTACACTCAGAATGACAATCATGCTCTCAGTAGTTGGTGCTTTAAAAGAAGGTGGAGACTCACGAACCGTGGCTTTTGTTGGCAAGGTTGAAAACCCGTAGTCGGAAACAAAGACAAAACATGTACCAGAGCTCTTGGTTTTAAAAACAGAGGTAAAAATTATTATTATTTTGATCATGCATGTTTCGTCAACGAATGCTAGCAGATAACTCAATCACTTCTTGAGATGGACAAGTTTCGAGGAACGGCTCCCGAATGAGGACGATCACATCCTCTTAATCTCCTTTGTTTATCACTGCCAAAGTTTTCTGATTTCTCATGAACAAAGCGTGAAGGAGGGTTTGTTTGTTATATTATCTTTTTGAGCCGGGCGCACTCAATGCCAGTTCCTTCTCGTATTATGGGTTTGCACATTATACATGCAATCCCGGGGTGAAGCTTGTCCAACTTAAAAAGATTATGAATTAACTACTACTTCCTCATGGACTTACAACAGAGGCACAAAGTAAGAATGCTTTTTTTTCTTTGAATAATTTCGAGATGGCACATGCAAGTCTCCGTTAGGAATGGCAGGTAAATACCATGTAGGAAGGTATGGTGGACTCATATGGCATAACTGGTTTAAAAGGATGTGGATGCACAAGCAGTCAGTCCGCTTAGTACAGGTGGAGGTTAGCAAAAGACTGGGAGCGACCAACTAAGAGAGCAATGACGGTCATAATCATGCAGAGCGACAAAGCAACATTGAATCAGGCATGGAAGTTATATCGCTACTCAGAAACAAAAGATCATCAAGGCTTGACAGACTTTCTTTACAGTCTTAAATATGCGTGAGCATACGCCAAGTCGATCAAAATAAATTCTTTGAAGGAAGATATTACTAAACCATACCACATCATAGGCAAACAAATCATGTTGGTACTCCAATAACACATTGGGAACCCCCCAGCTATTTGAGACTAACCATAAGAAAACCCGAACTACTAAGCGCCATTATGCACGTAGCATATTTATCATAGACATATCAACCAATGCAACGGAAGCAAACTCTCTTAATAAGATAAGCATGATAACTAAAGAGAGTTCAAGCAACCAACTAAACGAAAGCTCTTTAAAAAGATAAGCATGAAAACTAAGAGCTAAGCATTATAGTAGCTATTAAAAGACAAAGAACACACACAGCAAGGATAGACATGAAAATCCTATGTTATGTTCTAGGTAGAAGTGGAGCGTGTTTCTCTCCCACATAAAGAAAGCTGAGTTCCGACTCGTTATGAAAAGCTAAAGAAAACTAAAAGGAAAACTAAAAGCAAGACGCTCCAAGCATAGCACATAACACATGAAGTGATTAAAATATAGTGGAACGAAAGACGAACTGATAATGTTGATGGAGAAGGGGATGCACGGGGGCATCCCCAAGCTTAGACGCTTGAGTCTCCTTGAATATTTCTTGGGGGTGCATGGGGGCATCCCCAAGCTTGAGCTTTTGACACTCCTGAATCTTTTTATCATCTTCCCTCGCACACTTGAAAACTCCCTTCATACATAACTCATCATAATCTGATTAGCGAGGTTAGTACCCATAATAAAATAATTTTTCCTTGCTGGAAATAAAGATATTCTTGAAGTTCTACTGTTTCTCAAGATTGCCAAAAGGTTTTTGCAAAGAAAAAGCAAGCTCTAGGTATGCAAAATGAAGGAAAGGCAAAACAGGGCAGAATCTGTGAAAAACAGAACAGCAGGTAGTACATGATTTTTCCGGGGCACTTCTGCAACTCTAATAAAAAAACTCAGAACAGATGCACGAAATACAATTATATAGAGCATGCTGTCGAAAAAATTCAAACCAAAAAGATGATCTGGTGATTTTATACGAATTTTTCTATCCAAGGACAGAATCTGTTTCCTGGACAGCACGTCACAACTTTTGAACTTTCTTGCAATCAGAGGCTATACTTGGCACAAAATTGAAAAGCAAAGATACAATGATGATGCTACAGTAGTGACAACATCAAGACACAACAAAAACAAAATTAAATTTATTCATTGGGCTGCCTCCCAAAAGCGCTTTCTTTTATGCCTTTAAGCTAGGCATAATGCATAGAGATCAAGTTTTATCCAGAGTAAAAGAATAGCTAGCCCGTATAACGGACTCAAAAGGTAACTTAATCTTCTTTCGAGGGAAGTGTTCCATCCCTTTCTTGAGAGGAAACTGGAATTTTATATTACCCTCTTTCATGTCAATGATAGCACCAACGGTGCGTAGAAAAGGACGTCCCAAAATAATTGGACACGAAGGTTCACATTCAATATCCATAATAGTAAAATCAACGGGAACATAATTTTCATTGACAATGATAAGAACATCGTCGATCCTCCCCAAAGGTTTCTTTATGGAAGAATCAACGAGACGAACACCAAAAGAACAAGAATCAAAAGGTTTCAATTTAAGCATATCATATATTCTTTTGGGCATAACAGAGGTACTAGCACCAACATCACATAAAGCATAGCAAGAGAAGTTATTCAACTTAATTTTTATCATAGGATCCCAACCATCTTCTAGCTTTCTAGGTATGGAGGCTTCTACTCTAAGTTTCTCCTCCCTAGCTTTGATAAGAGCATTAGTGATATGCTCTGTGAAGGCAAGGTTAACCGTGCTAGTGCGGGGATCTCTAGACATCTTGTGAAGGAAATCAATAACTTCGGTAAGAGTGCAATTATCAAAATCAAGGTCACTAGCATCAAGTAAAGTGGTAGTGGTGTCCTTTAAGCTCACTTGTTTGGTAGTTTCTATAGTCATAGCATCACCATTAATAGGTCCATCGGGACCAGGAGTGCATTGGGTGCTAAGAGTTTGGATATCCTCAACAACTTGGATAGTAGCAACAGTGTGGTGGGTAGGAAGGCTCTTAATTCTATCTTCTTCCTCCCTTTCTCTAGCCCATCTCTCTTTAAGTTTAGCCAACATCCTAATATTTTCATTAATTTTCACTTGAATAGCATTAATAGGAGTGACCTTCCTCTCCTCAAGAGGAGAAGTTTTAATTTTAAGCAATTCTACCTCATTGGCTAAATGGTCTACCTTCAAAGAGAGATTATCTAGTTTGTTTAGTTTTTCTTCTACACTCTTATTAAAGGCTTTTTGGGTAGTGATGAAATCTTTAAGCATAATCTCTAGTTCAGTAGTGGAGTTCTTGGTGCTAGGATAAGCATTGTTGTTCCCATAAGAATTAGAGGGGAACGGTCTCGGATTGCTACCAAAATTACTCCTATAAGCATTGTTGTTAAAATTGTTTCTAGAGATAAAATTCACGTCTACTTGTTCTTGAGAAATCCAAGAATTTAAAGGAACATCACGAGGATCAATAGAGGATTGCTTCGAAAGTAGAGACATGATCAAGTCAACTTTTTCATGTAGGGAGGAAATCTCCTCGACAGAGTTTACCTTCCTACCTGTTGGAGCGCGTTCGGTGTGCCATTGGGAATAGTTGGTCATCATCTCATCGAGAAGCTTTGTGGCAGCACCAAGTGTAGTTGACATAAAGGTTCCTCCCGCGGCCAAATCTAACAAGTTCCGCGAGGTAAAGTTCAAGCCTGCATAAAAAGTTTGGATAACCATCCAAGTAGTCAAACCATGAGTAGGGCAGTTCTTGATAAGAGATTTCATACGTTCCCAAGCTTGGGCAACGTGTTCATTATCCAATTGTTTAAAATTCATTATGTTACTTCTTAGTTGGATAATTTTAGCAGGTGGATAGTATTTTCCAATAAAAGCATCTTTGCACTTGTCCCATGAATCTATGTTGTTTCTAGGCAAAGAGTGAATCCAAATTTTAGCTCCTCCTCTCAAGGAGAAAGGAAAAAAGCTTAAGCTTAACAATATTACCATCTATTTCTTGGTACTTTTGCATATCACAAAGTTCAACAAAGTTGTTTAAGTGTAAAGCAGCATCATCTCCAGCACCGGAGAATTGATCTTTCATGACTAAGTTCAGTAAAGCAGGTTTAATTTCATATGAAGGTGCTGAAGTGGCAGGTGTAGTGATAGGTGTGCAGATAAAGTCATCGTTGTTGTGACTAGTGAAGTCACACAACTTGGTGTTCTCGGTGGAACCCATAGTAGCAAGCAAACAAATAACTATTTTTGTGATTTTCGATAAAAGATACTAAAGCAAAACTGAAAGGTAAACTAACAAGACTAAAATCAAAGGTAAAATATAGCGTGCAACTCCCCTATCCTGAAGAGTGGAGTCCCCGGCAACGGCGCCAGAAATTGCTTTGCTAGGTGGCTTCTCACCCCTCGTTGGTTACCCCAAGTGGAAGGTTTGAGATGCAGTGTAGCAGAAGTTTTCCCTTGGCAATACCAAGGATCGTTTGCCCTGAGACTCCCAGTTTCAACAAGAAGGTGTCAACTGCTAACGCCGCCAGATATTAGCAATCAACGTCGACCTGCACACAGATACAAATAACTTTGCTCCCAACGAGTACAGAGAGGTTGTCAATTGATACGTCCAAAACGTATCTATAATTTCTGCTTGCTCCATGCCTCTTTTGTGTGATATTGCTATGTTATTTATACACTTCCATACACTTTTGATCATATTTGGACTAACCTATTAACTCAGTGCACCCCAGTGCCAGTTTCTGTTTTCTGCTGTTTTTGTATTTCAGGCTTTCCCATTACGTAAATTGCCAGAAAAATTCCGGGAAAAATATATAAAAAATCAGCATTCCGGAAGCTTCCATGCGGCCAAAGTAGGGCCGGAGGGGACCCACAGGGGCTCCAGGCGGCCTGCCCACGCGGCCCCCCTTGGCCGCGCCGGGGGGGCGCCTGGGCACCCCTGACCCCCTCTGATGCCCCCTTTGGCATATATTTACACCGTGTCGCGGAAACCCTGATTCCGGACCCCTTTTCTCCAGACGCAATTCCAATCTCCGCCGCCATCGCCATCAAGCTTCGGGGGACCAGAATTCCTGTGCCGGCACCCTACCGGGACGGGGAAGTGCCCCCGAATTCATCTCCATCGACGTTGCTTCCTCCCTCCATGATGCGGGAGTAGTTCCTCCTCGGGGCTGAGGTTTCTACCAGTAGCTATGTGGTTATCTCTCTCTCCCATGATGTGATCTTCGTTGTGATCATAGGCTATGTTAATCTAGGGTGATCCCATGATATTTCCCCTTCCTCTATGTATTGGATTGATGTACTCACTTGTCTTTATCTAGTATAATCCCCGAGACCAAGGTGACAACGGTCTATTGGACATGGATTAGAAAAGTATTTTCATGAGTGATTTCCTCTCTTGCGTGTTGATTAAAGATTGAGAG
Organism: Secale cereale; assembly: GCA_902687465.1. Classification (NCBI taxonomy): domain Eukaryota; kingdom Viridiplantae; phylum Streptophyta; class Magnoliopsida; order Poales; family Poaceae; genus Secale; species Secale cereale. The sequence continues at coordinate 787,616,872 of LR738714.1, read as the reverse complement.
TCTCTTGGTGCTTGTCTTTGACTATCCTTTAGATATGTTGTGGTGATTGTGGGACTCTCTTTGGATGGCCGCGGTGACATTGGGAAATCCTTAGATTGAGAACTACGAACTTTGAGGTGTGCTTTTGTAGCCCTACATAATTCTCGTCCTCTCTTGACCACGAAGGAATGACCTCCGAGTGTGTCCCCTTTGCATGTTTTATGGGAAATATCATGTGATTCGATTATGTTAATGTTGTTGGGAGTTGCCACTAGTGAAAGTATGAACCCTAGGCCTTGTTTCCACCATTGCAATACCGTTTGCGCTCACGTTTACCACTTGTTTGCTTGCTGCAATTTTTATTAAAGATTTATATTACTTTGTTTTGCCATCCATATCACTTGCCATTTAACATCTCTTCGCCGAACTAGTGCACCTATACATCTAACAAGTGTATTAGGTGTGTTGGGGACACAAGAGACTTCTTGTATCTTAGTTGCAGGGTTGCTTGAGAGAGACCATCTTCAACCTCTACTTCCCTGAGTTCGATAAACCTTAGGTCATCCACTTGAGGGAAATTGCTGCTGTCCTACAAACCTCTGCGCTTGGAGGCCCAATATAGTCTACAAGAGTAGAAGCGTGTGTAGACATCATCAATCCCTCCGGCCTTGTAGTTTACAAAGGATCAAACGCAAGTGATAGTAGTGATAGGTATAATTGCAATAGGAAGTAAAAAGCGGAAAGTAAATAGCGGATGTGATCAATGATGGTAATATGGACAGGAGTCTCATGATGTCCACTAGTGATGTCTCTCTCCCAAAAGACGATAAAACTGCTATGTGAGGTAAACGAATTAGAGCTGGGCAATTGACAGGACCATGTGCGCAAACCAATGCTGACTAAGTTGCAAGAAAGGTAGAGGTTCAAAGCATGGGCGGCACGCCGAGGTAAGTACAACGAAATCCATCTGCATCTACTACTAATCATCCACCTTGAGATATCTATCCAGAACATCTCCCTGGTATTAAGTTGCGAGTCCCACCCATAGTGTAAACTCAAAGCAACAGACAACTGCATTAAAAGAACTTTGCGTAAAGTAAACAATCCTTGCACCCGCGGGCACAAGCACCGTTGTTTTCCCCCTTGTGGCAACAACACATCCCCTAGACTCATGTTTCTGTCACTCAAGCTAGTCATCGAGGGGCATGAACCCACAATCAAGCATAACGTTCCCTCTTGGGGTCACTACCTACTACTTGGCCAAAGCAATAAGTAACAACGGAGAACATGCAAGAATTACTTGCGAACATAAATATAAAAGAGGTGAATCAAATATATTACTCAAACACAATCTGAACATAATCTCATAATCCATCGGAACCCAGCAAACTCATCATAGCAACAGCATAAGGATTACATATGTGCCTCGATCATGTAGGGCAGCTCACGAGTACTAATTAGTGAAGCACAAGAACGGGAGGAGAACATCACATAGCTACTGGTCATGGACCCATGGTCCAAGGGAGACTACTCACAACTCATCCGGGAGGCGTCCATGGTGGTGGAGAAGCTCCCGGTGGTGATCCTCCCCTCCGGCAGGGTGCCGGGAAGAGTTCTCCTGGTGCTCCCGATCTTGGAAGCGGCGGCGGCGGCGGAACAGAGATGAGATCACGAAAAAGAGTTCTCGTCTCGAGGGTTTCGGGAGATGCTTTAAATATATGCCAAAGGGGGGCATCAGACGAGGCTCGGGGGGCCCAGGCGCCCCCCCGGCGCGGCCCAGGGGGGCGCGCCACCAGGGTGCCTGGGGCCCTGGTGACCCCCCTCCGGCTGTGCTTCGGGTGCCTGGTAGCTTCAGGAACGCGATTTTTTATATAATTTTTCTGGATTTTTTCTGGCAGTTCTCGTAATGTGAAAACCTGAAATACAAAAACAGCCGAAAACAGAAACTGGCACTGGGGTGCACTGAGTTAATAGGTTAGTCCAAATATGATCAAAAGTGTATGGAAGTGTATAAATAACATAGCAATATCACCCAAAAGAGGCATGGAGCAAGCAGAAATTATAGATACGTTTTGGACGTATCATCTACTTGTTGGGAAATTTACAAATATGAATTTTGACTTTATTTGCATAATATCTCGGGAATTTAGTAAAACGGGCATAACTTTTGCATACGAACTCGGATTAAAAAGTTTTTTATATGAAAAATCATCTACTCGAAAAGTTACATCCGAATTTAACTGGGGGAACCCCGTTAAACATTTTGCAAAATCCCCAAAAACCTAACAGAAAAAAGATACGGGGCTTTTAAGATCTAGAGGCAAAAAAATTCAAAAAATTTAAAACTTACTAGTGGCACACCGTTTGCTAGGTGCGCCACTAGTAACAGAAAAAAAAGTATAAAATTTTCGAAAAAAAAAATTGATTTTATTTTCCAAAATATGATACGTATTATGATCGGGAAGTTTGAAATATATTTTCAAAATTTCATTATACTCCTAGACATCAAGAAGGGTTAATAGGATTGATATGATAGATATATTAACAAGTGCATGTGAAGTGAGCTGGTGCTGGGATTTGATAGAACTATGAAGTTAAGCGTGCTCGGGCTGGAGTAGTGTGAGGATCGGTGACCTTATGGGAAGTTTGACCACAGAGTGCGATTTGAATTGAGATTAAGCAAATTGACCCCATATTAAGCCATAATGACCTGAGATTAAGAAAAAAAGAAACAAACTTGAAAAAAAATTGAAATTTTCTTTTTTTGAATTTTTTTTACTAATGACGCACTTCTATGTAGTGCGCCATTAGTATGCCAAAGCACCTGGGTATATATGGCCCCCTGGGAGCCATACTAATGGCGCACCGTGCTCTATCACCTATGGTGCGCCATTAGTAAAAAATACTAATGGCGTGGTACTAATGGCGCACCAGTAGTGCGCCATTAATCGCCAAAACTGGTGCGCCATTAGTAGGCCTTTTCCTAGTAGTGCCCCAAAGAACTGTCAGACGTCCACGACGTGTTCCACGTCTCACAGTTGAGGAAATGTGTAAGCAACCAGGAGAAGCATGTATCGCATGAAAATATTGATATGCAACCAGACCTCACCTACAGGGAACGTCCAATAAAAATATTGGAGGAATCCGAAAGAAGGACCCGTCAGAAGACAATTAAGTTTCTTAAGGTTCAGTGAAGCAATCACACCGAGGATGTGGCAACATGGGAAAGAGAGGATCAGCTGAAATCTCGGAGACGAGATTTTTCCTAAGGGGGTAGGTGTTGTAACACTCCAAAAAATTTGGATTTGTTTTCATCAAATTATTTGGTCTCTTGGAAGGAGGTTATTTAAATCTTTCTTAAAACCCCTCCTTCTCAAATCTTTTATGACAAAAGATTTCCATGTCCTTCTCAACCTTGATTTCTGGTCTTGAGGGTTTTCACCTTGTGTTGAATCAACACAATTTATTTTCAAAATAGTTTTGACAATTTCCTATTTTATGAAAAGTCTTCCTATAAAACCTTGGGTTTATTCCCTTCCATTCAAACTTGCCTTTTGCCATGACACCCAATGAAGATCTTCCTTCCCAGAACCTTCATTCTCACCTTGGGCAAGTCTAACATCAATTCCAGTAGGTTTCAGCCTCCTTTAACTTTTTCTTCTAATTATTTTACCCCAAAAACAAATTCTGTCTTTTAAATTGAGCCTAGGTGATTTGCAAAGGAACTGCTAGTTTCCTTTTGAGTTTTGATTCCAAACAAACTCCTCTGACTAGTCCTTAGCACCCTCAACCTAGATCCATCAAGATTTGTTGGTCCATAGTTCAAAATTTTCAAATTTCACTTGCTGCAAGTTTGGACCAGATTTGCCATTTTTTGTGAAATTCATATTTTCTCTCTTCCTAAAAATCTGTGAAAATTCAGATAGCCTCTAGATGCATCAAGAGACCACCTCACCAAAATTCAGCCCAAGAAAAATTCAGCAAGTGCCTGAATCATTTCATCAAATAGTTGGTGTGCACTATTTTTGTCGAAATTCAGAAAAGTTCACTGAAGCTTCAGTCGACCGTGCAGTTTCGTCAGACCATCGCGTCAATCTCGCTAGTGTTGCCTTGGCACCTTGCTGCACTGCTCCTCTCCCTTATCCAGAGCGCCGCACACTTGCTTGGCCGGTTGCGAGCGTCGGTGGCGTCGTGGCCTGCCTGCGCCGGCGGCTTCCACGACGGCAGAGCCACCCGTGGCGGCCAACAGGGGGCCACCCTACAAAACGACGCCGTTCGACACCGCCCAAGCCACCTGAGAGTTCCGCGTGGCCGTCTCCTCCCCTGTGCACGCTGCCGCACCGTCGCCGTGGCCTGAGAGGCGCAGAGCGCGCTCTCTGATGCCGACGTGCCCGCACGGCCGATCCGTCGAGAAAGTGCCGTAAACGCCCATGGCCTACTAAACTCAGCATCGGGATGGAACCAGTAGACCATCACGTCGATGCCCAGGCCCTTAAGCCACCCGTTCAGCCACGGCCTCGCCATAATCGCTCGCCGGACTTATCCCGTTTGCGGCAACCGCCTCGGGCCGGCTATAAATAGCAGCCCCGAGCTCGCATTCGACCCCGCACCAGTCCACCACCTTACCAGACCCGCCCAGCAACTGGAAGATCCTCGAGGAGCCCATCTTCCCCAACTCCGGCCGCCCCGATCCGCTTCGGGCTCCGGCAGCTCTCTCTCTGATGAGAGCTCCTCCGCCTCCCTAGTCGTGCCAATAGCCTCCTGACACACCTAGACGACTAACCCCCACTTGAATTTGACCTCCGCAGCTCTCTTCGACGAGATCCACCACCACCCGAACAGCCATCCGTCAGAGAGAAGGTCGCCGTCGACGTGGTGCACGCCGACATCCAACTCCACCACCCACAGACGCGGAAGAGCACCGTGAACCCGTAGGTACCACCCACTTCCCCTACCTCGCCGTGGATCGGCGCCGGCGACCACGGCGGCTCTCTGGCGCCGGCGCGCTCTGTTTTTCCATTCGAAGATTCAAACCTGACGGGTGGGACCCCCTCGTCAGTCTCTCTGTTTATTTAAATAGTTTTTCTGGAAAATGCCTTTGGGCAAAATACGCTTTCCCTTTTCAGCTGGCGTACTTCTTACTGAATCGTTTTCTGTTTTTATATTCTAGCCCCTGGTAACTTTCTGTTTCATTAAAGACAAGTCCCTGGACAAAAAACCTTAATAACTTTTAGACAAAAAATGATTTTGAGTTGATTCTTTTTCTGTCCTCTTTATTTTTCTTTCTAGTTTTTTATCACATTTATTTGAAAAATATTTGGGACAACTTTTATACACGCACGGTATTTATGTTAGTACCCGTTTTATTTTTATCCGTAGATACCGAAGGAAGTGACGGAGCCGCGAACTTCACCGAGTTAGACTCCGACTACTCCGAACCAGGCAAGCATGTTTGAACCTTTGATATGATGAGTGTGTTGCATGTTTGCTTGAGTAGTTTTCTCATGGCATGGTTATATAAGCATTTTGTGGATGTTATATTTCATGCAAGACAAGCTCCGTGTGAGCTCCGAAAGTTGATGGTGAGCCAACCTGATCATGTGGTGACATGATAGGTTGTAAGCTGGTTTTGTTGAAGCATGCCAGTCAACTGTTTAACTCCAGTGGTACCGTGGATCAAGTCATGATCCCGTTCGTCTCCTTTTTGGTACTGTCACATGTCTTCTGCAAAGAATACGGTTTAGTCAGCTGCAAACCTCTTTCCTTGTACACACCAAATAGAGGGGCCGGGGTGAGGGTTCCATGGCCCTGGATTAAAGCCCGTCATCCGGTCAAGGGGCATGGGTGTTTCCGGTTAGGACCGAGAGGGGGGCACCCCTTAGAGCGCGCGATATAAATTTGATCCCATGCTATTCGAGGTTGTAGCCTCCCCGTCATAAAGTTTTTCGTGAACGTTGCCTAGGGTGATTCCGGGCAGGGGATGTGGAATGGGTGTATGCTGGTTAGTTGTGTTTCTGCTAAAATACCGTAGATGGAACTAGTCATTTGTGGCTATTGAAATCTGTTGGCTGTGATTTAAGAGTACAGACTCTGCAGAGTTAAAACCCTCCGAGTAGCCATGTCTATGGCCTAGAGTCAATCTCCGTGTCAACCTCTATGGTCGTCTCAGATAATCTAAGATAGCGATAAGAGTGGTAATCTAGTCAAGGGTCATCCCGGTAGATGAACTAACCAGTTATTTCTGCACTGTGTATTCTTTGGAGATGATTTACCTTCATGCCAAATTGTTATATAAGCCCTTTATGTGATGTCGCTCAGACGTCCCACTTTGGCATTCTCGTTATTTACTTTTGATATAAGCCCTTTATGTGACGTCGCTTAGACGTTCGACTGTGGCATTCTCGTTATTTACTTTTGATATCAGCCCTTTATGTGATGTCGCTCAGACGTCCGACTGTGGCACTCTCGTTAATTACTTTTGATATAAGCCCTTTATGTGATGTCTCTCAGACGTCCGACTGTGGTACTCTCGTTATTTACTTTTGATATAATCCCTTTATGTGATGTCGCTCAGACGTCCGACTGTGGCATTCTCGTTATTTATTTTTGATATAAGCCCTTTATGTGATGTCGCTCAGACTTCCGACTGTGGCATGTTTATTCATTTTTCCTTCCGAGGCGTCGTTCAGACACTCGATCGGTATTCTTTTATTCCCTTGGGATTTCGGGAGGACTACCGCCCGACTTCCATTTTTATTTAATATGCAGCGCAAATTTATCATTTGAGTACATATTGCTAGATTGCTCATATGCATCATGTTTGCATTTGTTATATCATATGTCCGAACTGTCTTGCTAGTACATTCAAAGTACTCACCTGGCTTGTTGATTTGGCCAGATGTTGACGAAGGCGATCTCATGGATGAAGAGTTCGATAGCGAGTCCGACGCCTAGAGGAGTCCCAGTCAGCCCCTTGCGATCCTGGAGTTGATCACTGTATTATAACCGCTTCCGCTACCACCAAATAAATCCATCGGGTCTCACTCCGACACTCGATGAGCTGTTAGATATTGGAGTCGTATCACCCACTACACTGTGACATATCCACCACCACTTTTATTACGAGTCAGTAGTTATGCCACCCTACACTTGTGTCATATCCGCCTTTATGTATAATATATTGGCGTGCTTGTAATAAACTTGTTTTTTTACCATGAAGACTACAAGGCTTACACCTCACAGCATTTTATTGAAAAATAAGTGCAAGTATATACAACCTTCTGAGGAGGGAAGGGGGGAGGGGCTATACTATAAAAAAGAGAAAAACCTACTACTTACAAAGCTAAGGGCAGAAATAAAGATCAAGGGGGAAGAAAATCTATCCATTTGAGGAGTGCATCTCTGAATCTGGCTTTGATCCTGTGAGAGATCATGGTGATGTCATGGGTGAAGCCAGCTCTCCACTGTCTGAAGGTTGGGTGAATGTGTCTGAAGGCTTTATCATTTCTGACTTTCCAAATATTCCACCATGCCAAGAAGACCACTTCTGTAAAGAAAGGCTGACCAAAATCTCTTCTAGCTTGTTAAGCAATTTGATACATATCTGAACTGTCAATCCATTCAATCTGCAAGTAATTCCAAACTCTCACACTAAAGTTGCATTGGAAGAACAGGTGATTCATGTCCTCTAGTGTTGCTGTAGGGCAAAGCACACATTGTGGTCCATCATTGATCTTCCAGTGTCTGCGTTGCAACATGTCTTTGGTATTGATCCTGTCCATAATGACCAACCAGGCAAACATCTTTATAGACATGGTATAAGAGCTCTTCCAAATCCAACCAAGTAGTGGGCTAGCTACCATTGGTTGATGCACATGTAAATAGAACTTCTTGGATGTATACTCAGAAGCCTTTCCATGCTTCCAGAGCCATGTATCTGGAATCTCGTGGTTCAGATGTGCAGTGGATAATAGTGTGGAAAGAGCCAGCATTTCATCATGGGCCATCTGAGATAGTCGAAGGGAAAACAACTCTTGAATGTCCTCAGTCATAAAGTAATCCCTGACTGATATAGATTTATCAGAGCAGAAATAGTGCAGTCTTGGAAATCTATCCCTCAAAGGTATAACATTGTTATCCAATTCCCAGCTATCTTACCAGAACAGTGCAGTGTCTCCTGAGTTCACCTTTATCATTGTTACTGCTCTGAACTTATCCATTAACTTGGACACATCCTTCCACCAAAAAGATCCACATAGAGTAGTGTCATGTGGGACCCTATGAAAGTAATAAGAGTCCCAGATCAAGTTTACCCAGGGTATATCTGCTTTATTGTAAAATTTGCTCAGGTGTTTCATGAGGAGGGCTTCATTCTGCAATCCAAGATTCAGGATACCAAGTCCCCCCTTAGATTTAGGCCTACAGACTAAAGGCCAAGCAGCCAGAGAAGGGCCCTTCTCTTGGCCATACTTTCTCCATAGGCATTGTCTCTGTATTCTCTCCAGTTGTTTCAGAATGCCAGTAGGTAATGAGAGGCTATAGAGGAAATATATTGGCAAAGAGGAGATAACAGAGTTAACCAGTTGCAACCTGCTTCCTTGTGGTAAGAACCATGAGCTAGCAGTGAGCCTTTTCTCCATACAATCAACAAGTGGCATTAAGTCAACAATCTTAGGTCTGGTGGTGCCCACTGGTAGGTCCAAGTATGTGAATGGCATTGATCCCAACTTACATCCAAGCAGATTTGCTAAAGCAGAGGTTGAGCTGTCATCAGTATTAATAGGGTACATTGAGGACTTGTGGTAGTTGATCTGCAGGCCAGTAGCTGTGGCAAAGGAATCTAAAACATGTCTTAGTGCAAGCAGTTGTGATTCCTCTGCTAGAATAAATAGTCGGGTGTCATCAGCATACTGCACTATGGGAAAATCAGGATCTTGAGTTGGAATGGGCAGGTTGATGTCTCCTTGGCACAGTAGATTATTTATCATTGTTTGCAGAAGGTCAGCAGCTATAACAAAGAGCAATGGGGACATTGGATCACCTTGTTTAACCCCACACTTGCATTTGAAGTGCTTACCAGGCACTCCATTAAGTAAGACTGTGGATGTGCCAGAAGATAGTAGCTCCTTAACCCAACCAATCCACTTTGGAGTGAAGCCTTTAGCCTGAAGGATTTTGATCATTGCCTCATGTTGTATTGAGTCAAAAGCCTTTTCAAAGTCCAACTTAAGTAGTATAATTGACCTCCTAGACTGATTACATTGATGGATGTATTCAAAAGTCCAGGCCAAACAATCCTGGATTGTTCTAGTTTTTATAAATCCATATTGGTTCTTGTGGATGCAGTCAATAATCATTTCCTGAAACCTGTTGGCAGCCAATTTGGTTAAGAATTTTAGGCCCACACTAGTGAGAGAGATAGGCCTAAAATCACTAGTAGTCTCAGGTGAGCTCTTCTTGGTAACTAGTGTGATGAAAGCATCATTGAGATTCTCCAGCCTGACTGTACCTGCATGGAATTCATGAACCAGAGTGACGAAATCCCGAGAGACAATTGGCCAACAACGGTTGAGGAAGAGTCCATTGAAACCATCAGGTCCAGGCGCCTTATCAATGGGCATTTCTTTGATCACCTTTTCAATCTCTAAGGCAGTGAAAGGTTTAGTCAAAACCTCTAGACCAGGAACATATTTAATAAGAGACAAGATTTCATCACCCAACACTATGGGTTTTACTGTTCCCATTCTTTTTTTGAACACCTGCAAGAATTCAGCTGCCATGTCATCATGATTAGCCGTTGATATCCCATCCTGCAACACTAGATTTGCTATGGCATTTTTCCTGTGCCTCTCAGTTGCCATAGCTTGAAAAAAATTGGTGTTGTCCTCTCCCACCTTTATATATCTGATAGTGCACCTTTTCTTCCAATATAAGAATTGAAGATGCAGAAGGTGCTCATGGTGCAACTTGACCAACTTTCGGAAGTTTCTCTCAGGCACTGAGAGGGGTCTGATCTCCTCGAGGTCATCCAACCATAGAATTACCCAATTGGTCTTTAGGAGCAATTTTTTAACATGAGAGAGCCCTTTCTGCCATTTCTTGAGGGCATATATCAAGGACTTCAACTTGTCAACTATTATTGCAGAAATATGTGACATAGTTGATTTCCTTTGCCAAACTTCCTTAACACATTCCATGAAGCCAGGTTGTTCAACCCAAAAATTCTCAAATCTAAAAATATCTGCCTTGGGGATATTGGTGCTAATAGTAATGAGGCAAGGTACATGATCAGAAGTGGTTTTGGCAAGTGGTGTGACCTGTGTCATTGGGTACTGAAGGATCCAATTGGCAGAAGTGAAAACCCAATCAAGCTGCTCAAGCAGTGGTGAACTTTGCATATTTGACCATGTGAACTTTCTTCCTTTTAGGGGTAATTCAAGGAGACCCAGATGCCCAATTATTTCATTGAAGATAAAGATATCATTAATGTCTCCCCTAGGAAGATTTCTATTATGCAATGACCTTATGAAATTGAAATCCCCCATGAGCATCCAGTTGGCATCAGGGTCAATATCAAGGCTATACAACCAAGCTACAAAAGCGTCCCTCATTACACCTTGGCAGGGCCCATAAACATTTACTAACGTCCATGTTTCATTGTTATGAACCGAAGCGAATCTGACAATAATACCATATGATTCAATTTGAAGTAACGTGCACGTGAACATGTCAGAACGCCAAATAGTGAGGATACCCCCAGAGGCACCATTGGAGGGCGATTCAATGAAATGATCAAAATAGGGGGGGGCAAATCTTTTTTATGAGAGCACGGTCAGCGTTCTGTAATTTGGTTTCTTGTAAGCAAACGACAGCACATTTGCTATTGACCACCTTTTCTCTGACTGCACGTTGACGGGCCTCAGAGTTGAGCCCTCTCACATTCCAACACAGAACATTCCAGCTACGGGTATTGAAATTACTCATTATATAAACGAGATAAGTAATAAGATAGACGCATGGTACATAGTACCATGGTAGGTTCAACAGTAGCCAACTCTATAACTCCCTCCACAAAGTTTGTAGCATAACAAAAGGAACCAAAAGGATAAACAACCCTTTTAAAAGGCATGTAGCGATCATAAGTTTGTGTCATCAACATTAATCAGGCTTTGGCGACGAGGAATCCACCTGGGGATCAGCCATAAGCTTTTCCACCGTCAGAAGGGTAGGATCCATCTCCAGCTCGGCCCCAGCCGCTTGCAGAACCTTAATTGGGGTATAAGGTGGAACTTCAGCATCTTCATGGGGCTTCTCCTGGTCCACATCAGCCGTGTTGATAGCGTCAGAAATTGGCTTGGATCGAGGACGCTTCTTCCAAGGCTGGGAAACAAGCTGATCAAAGACAGCATTCTTGTACCCATTAAGCCTGACAGAGCTTCTCGTGCATCTTCTGACAGCAGTGTCCACCACAGGAGTACCCTTGCGTTTCTTCTTTGACGCGCTAGGTGCCCTGTCTGCTTGTGCCGTGAATATCAGAGACTTGGAAGATTCCTCCAGTGTAGGGAAAAGAGCGCGCGCCACCGGATGTCTTGCCGGGGAAGAAGATACCAGAGGTGGCAATGGATCATGTTGCATTATTAGAGAGGATGTTCCAGCGTCAGCATCAAAGACAATGGACCAGTTCTTCTTGGGATAAATGACGGTGCCCATGGGTTTGAAGAGCAGAGGGCGTGGGACTTTAGCCACATCGATGTCCTCCATGAGAGATTCAAAAGACCTCTTCCATAGCATGTCAGGTGGCAGAACTGGACCTGCCACAATCTTGATCATTCCAACAAAAATCTGCTGCTGCTGAATCAATGGCGGTTGGTATGGCACTATGGCGAGAGGCTGGACTTGCTGGGTCTCCTGCTGCTGAATATAGACTTCCTGTGTCTGGGAAGAGAGCGATTCCTCTGGTTGATCAATGTCAATTGAGACCTGTACCCGAGCGGGAATATCAGGCTGATTAACTTCTTCATCCTCGCCCCAGACCGCATGGCCCCATCCCTAAGGTACCGGTTGTTCCGGCTCCATTTGAGGTAGCTCATTCCAACCCAGGAGCGGGTATTGAGGCATGACGAAAGGAAGGTTATCCGGCTGCAAATTGCCAGGCAGGGGGTGCGGGTTTCCATCAAGTGGCATGGGATCCTCGTCATTGGGCATCTGATCAGCAAAATTTGCCCCCAACACATAACAAGCAGCAGTCCAGGAAACTCGAGCTCCACCCCAATCAACATATTCACCAAAAACAACATCCCGCGGCACAAGGGGCGTGTCAGGGAAACTCGCATGAACAATGGATCGGACAAGGTAAGGATCTTCACTGTTCCAAGATAAAAAAATTACCAAAAGTGCTCACTGCCTTAGAAATAAATTCCGTGTTGCGGTAATCCAGTGGGATTCCGATAAACATCAGCCAACCAGTTCGAAAGCCATGAACTCCTCTGAAATTTTCTCCTTCATCGTGTTTCATAAAGCGAACAAAACGGTCGTTTCCAATATGGAATGGCTCATGCTGAGTTAAGCTAAACCGAACAGCCGGGTCCCTTACTTGAAAAAGACCAACACCATGAAACCAGGGCTGAGCGGAGCGGACCAGAATACCTCTGTTTTGCAGGAACAGTATGACCTCTTCACGAACATGTCCTTCTTCACCAGCCGGAGGCGCAGGCATCACTTGTGCCACCATGAAGTCTTTATGGCGGCGGGCCGGATGGGAGGATGGCGAGATGAAAGTGCGCGGCTGCCGGAAGGCGCCTCCGTCGACGATGTGATGGCCCGCCAGCACGAAACACTCTGGGTCAAGCTCGAAGTTTGCCATTGGTGCAGGTCCAGGTGGTGGTGATAGCAATGGAGGTGGTGGCGTTGGAGCAAGGTTATCTTTGGGGTCGCCGACAGTGGAGGAAGAGGGGTAGAAAGGCGATGAGAGCTTGGGGTCTTCCACAATAACTGATGTGCGAATTCCAAGAGAGGCAGGTGATGCCGAAAAATCAGAGAGCTACCGCTGCAAAATCGGTTTCCAAACCAATCCGTTGCGTCGGGCGAAATCATCACAATTGTTAATTGAGTGACCCACACGGGAGCAAGCCGAGCAGACCGTTCGGATTCCACAGGAGGATGACAGGTGGCCCCGCTGTGAGCATAGCGTGCAGGTAAGAATTTGGTCCACCATGTCATCGACCATAGAGGAAAATTGAGCCGCCGCTTCCCGTGAAGTCGGTAAATCAGTGCTCTTCGAACACGCCCTCAGAGGGGCCGGTCTGGTATTCGACGAGGAGGAAAAAGGCCCAGAGATAATAGGAGTAGCAGGCCCAATCGGCCCAGTGTGACCCAGAGAGAAATCCGAGGCATGCGTTGCCAGCGCCTCCATGGAGCCCAAAGCCATTTGGCTTGGCCCAGACAAATCCTTAGCGGACTCAATCGAAGGCCCACCAGTTTGAATAGTCATGCATGGCGCCTCCGTAACAACCGTGCTATCCGCGTTGATCGCGGGAGCTGTTTTGGACTGCATGCATTGAGTGGCCGGTGGCGATGCCGGGCGGCTAGTCGCTGAGGAGAAAGGTCTGACTGTGCCAAAAGAAATAGGTGGTCTCGCCACAGTCCAGCGGATTTCAGCAGGGGGCGGCGGATGGATCACAACACGCTCGTGTGGTGGTAAATCATAGCCACCATCTAGAGCAGTTTGAATGAGATCTTCAGTCGCCGAAAAACGATAACCACGACAGGCAGTGTAGTTCTCAAAAGTAGCAAAAGAAAGCTTCTTCCGTAACGGATTTGCTGACTTAATACAAGAACGAATTGGGGGCTTATGCATAGCTAGCATTGCTAAAGATGAACGACGTTTGTTAGGGCTAACGAAGATCCATTCAGCATCACATTCCTTTCTCCAAATATTGACCTCTCGTTGCCAGTTAGGTCCCCCATTGCCCCATAGATTGAAATAACACTTGAAATCATAACAGGAGTAGGAACGAAGATCCATGGTGAAAAACCCAACTTGCTTACAAGAGACGTGGAATGCAAATACCTTTCCTTTGATGTGAGTAACTTGCAAATCAATAGCTGAACCCCCAATCGTTGATTCAATAGCGGCCGCGGCAGAATCTTCATTTAGACGGAAGATGTGACGGCTGAAGGAAACCACTAACTTGAAAGAACGCATCCCATTCATAGGATGGACTGAGCAACCCGTAGATCTAAAGATCCCATCTACAAACTTGAGGCCCGGGGAGAAATCCAAGCCCAGGGTCGAACCACCATGAGAACCCATGAGAGATGGGTATTAACTTGATCGGCGGAGGACGCCGAAGCCAATCACCGGAGACGGTCGAACAATCAGTGGTGGAGTGTGGAGATCGCCGGAGAGGGTGGGTGGAGCGGTTGGTGCATCTCAGGAGCGGGGGGTAAAAAATTGTTGAGCAGCCTCAGCTCAACCCTGTATAATATTCAGTATTACTCTGGAATTCTGTATCAAGGATTTGTCTACCAGTAAGAAGGATTCTTCTACACTGGTCCGATAAAAAGGTCGGTTTCTCAGTAAATATTTTATTGGAAAACCGGTCGTGGCATGAGGTCATGCTGATTGGGAATTCCTAGGCCTCTAAAATCTTTTTTCATGGTGACTAGAGGCCAGTTAGCTAAATGGATTTTCCTATGACCTTCAAAGTCATTCCACATGCAATTTGACATCTGGGTGTTGATGAGGTCAACAGCCCATTTGGGGAATTTGAAGAAAGAGAGGAGGTAAATGGGGATACTGGCTAGGCATGCTTTAATAAGTGTAATCCTAGCTGCGTAGGATAGCAGTCTGCCCCTCTAGCCAGCAATCCTCTTGAGGATCTTATCGATCAGAGGTTGAATATCCTCTCTGGACAACTTATCGTAATGTAAAGGGATCCCTAGGTATTTTAAGGGGAATTTGCCTATTGGACACCCAAAAATATCAACAAGGGATCCAAGCTCATCACCCTCTAGATTGATGGGGATCAGCTCACTTTTGTCATAGTTGATCCTCATGCCTGAGACTTGCTCAAAGCAGGTGAGGACCCACTTGAGGTTGGTAGCTAGGGTGGGGTCTTTATCTACAAACATGATGGTATCATCAGCATATTGCAAGCTGATGACCCCCTCAGGGTAGATAGAATGACCAAGCCCTTTGACAAGAGCCGAGTTAGATGCTTTGGCAAGCATCTTATTGAGGACATCTACTAACAGATTGAAGATGAGGGGTGAGATGGGGCCCCCTGCCTCAAACCTTTACCAGTGAGGAAAAAATGGCTTTCTAGGTTGTTGAGTTTGACTCCTATAGACCCCTGCCTTGTGATCTTTTGAATCCACTCAAGCCACTTAGGGCTAAAACCTCTAATCTTAAGCAGATGACTTAAGAAGTCTAAATCAACCCGGTCAAAAGCTTTCTCATAATCAAGTTTAAGGACCACCCCTTGATTCCCAGACCTGACTACAGAGTGGATGAGCTCATGGGCAGTCACCACACTCTCTAAGATGTATCTGCCTTTAATGAAAGCAGATTGATTGGTAGAGATAAGCATGTTCATGACAGCACCCAATCTGTTGATGAGAACTTTAGAAAAGATCTTAAAGACACAATTTAACAAGCTGATTGGCCTGAATTTTTCATGACTGAGGCATCAGGCTCTTTTGGGATCAAAGTGAGTCTAGCAAAGTTAAGTCTAAAGATATCAAGCTTCCCACTATGAAAATCCAAGAACATAGCCATCAAATCATGCTTAATCAAGGACCAAAAATGCTGAAAAAAGAAGAAGGGGAGTTCATCAGGGCCCGGAGCTCCATCAGAATAAGATCCAAAGATACCAATCTTTATTTCTTCTTCTGAGAAAGGAGCAGAGAGGAACTCATTCTCTGCCTGAGTAACTTTCTCACAGTTAGTAAAGAAGTTATCAACCAGATGAAAACCATAGTGCGATCTTCCTTGGCAAAGAGGTTCTTATAGTATGTGGCAGCTATATCCAGCATTTCTTTGTAGTCTGAGGAAGGACCATTTGGGTCCAAGGAGGGAGTGAACTAGGGTTATCCTCCTTCTCTGGTTAGCTACTGCATGGAAATATGCAGTGTTCCTATCTCCTTCTTTAATGTCTCTATCTCTAGACCTCTGTTTAGCTTTAGTTTCCTCTTTAAGCCAAATCATAGAGATCTCTGCTCTAATAGCCCTAAGCCTGTCATGATCTTCAGAGTTGAGCTTCTCAGATTCAGACTTAATATCTAATGCATCATATTCATCCATCAGGTCTTTTTTAATGTGTCTAAGCTTAGCCTCTATATTATGACTCCACCCTTTAGTTACTCTCCTAAGATTTCTGACTTTGGATTGCCAGATTTCTATGGAGCTTTGACACTTGACTGAGACCAGGCTTTCTGCACCACTGCCTTAAAGTCATCCCTAAGCAGCCACCATTTTTCTAATTTGTAACTCTTAGGTAGCACACCAACACCTGAATCCCACAGAATGGGGGTGTGATCACTACCCAACCTAGGTAAAGCTTGGATGGAGGCTAAAGGAACAAGTCTATCAACATCTGTAGAACATAAAACTCTATCAATGGTGGACATGATCAAATCTGTTTGGTTATTGGCCCAAGTAAATTGCCTATTTCCTAATCTAATTTCTAACAGGCTCCAAATATCTATCCAAGCATTAAACTTGTCACACCATTTAGGATCAATTCTACTATTACTCTTATCTACATTGTATCTAACCATGTTGAAATCCCCACCAATGAGGGTAGGAGTTTCACAATCTATAAACAAGCTATGTAATTCAGACAGGAAGCTGTCTTTATGTTCCTCATAGGAGGAGCCATAGACAGTGATCACCCTAAAGTTAACCCCTAGGGTTTTAGCCTTAACATGGCAAGAAACAGAGAAGGATCCTAATTGCCAGCTAATAACTTCATAAATCTCATCATCCACCCCCATGAGGATGCCTCTAGCAGATCCTTTGGCAGGGAGTGAGGACCAAGAGAAAACCCTACCACCAGTTAAGGATTTCAAAAAACTATCTGAGATAGTTTATTTTTTGCTTTCCTGAAAACCTAGAATAGTAGGTTTGGTCTTGCCAACCAGGTCCATGATATTCTGCTTCCTACCAGGGGCATTAATGCCCCTAACATTCCAAAAATAGGCAGTTCATGAGAAACGCTTTTTCTTAGGGTGCTTGCCCCGTTTGTAATTATGAACCATGGTACATAGATCACCCTCATCCAGAGCATCCTTCAGATGTTCAGGAGTATTGGTTGGGGAAGCACTAATTCTACCAGAAGTAGGAGAAGTAGGCGAATTATGGCAAGTAAGTGCATTCTGTTCATAACAGGGAAGTAAATGTAAATCAGTAGGTGGAACAGCATTGACAGGTTCTGGTAGAAAGGTGCCTACAGCTCCTTGTAAACCAGATTCCATTTTGTCATTAATAACTACTCCTATGTCTAAGGCATGCTTAACTAGACTATCCTGCTGATCTACATAGAAAGGTTTCTTGGAGATGATACCTTGGAGTTTTGAGTGATAATTCCCACGGATTCCCAAATCTTTCTTCTGTTTCAACTCCTGAGCAATCTCCAACATAGTTTTTCCTTTGAGATTCACTCTGTTACTATGTCTGGTGGCCTCCACAGGTCCCCACCTTTTCTGTTTCTTAGGTTCCATAGCTGGATTGAGAGGAGAGGTGTTGGAGTCTCTTTTGAAGTTCATATTCCCTCCTCGGTATAAGGCCTTAGCAGGATGGACAGAGATGTCACTCACATAGCTTTGGTTTTGGTCAACTTCATCAACTAGCTCCATTTGTTGTAGGAGATCAAAACACATGTCATTATCTTCCTCAGTGGAGTCCATCCAGGAAAGAATGTCAGCCCTAACACCCTCAATGGAATCTTCCAGTTGGGACTGCATAAGAGCTATGTGGGTCTCCTTGAGTTGTGGGGTACCATCAGTTTTCTTAGTAGTAGAGCCAGGGCCAGGGTTTTTCTGAGTGTTAGTAGAAGGGGCAGTCTGCCCATTGGGGGCTTTGTCAGTGTCCATCATTTGTTGACCAGACCCATAGCTTGGTTCCCTTGCAGCTAGGTCTTTGCCCTCATCTTCTCCATCTTTCCTTTGGTCAGCTTGGGTTTCAACAGAGCATGTCTCTCCAAGGCTTTCTTCCACTTTGATTTTAACTTGATAAAGTTTTGAGCCAAAGCCAAAGCCAAAGAGCCTGTCAGCAGGGAACTTGGAGATATCTCTGCACCTGATTTTAATCCTGACCACCTCAAAGAAGTTTTTAAACATTCCCTACCAGTCAACATCTAACAGCAAACCAAAAGGAGTAGCAATTTGATCTAGTGTGTCCCATTCACACCACTTGGGTTGCAGGCCTCTCAGTTGGATCCAAGTTTCATATAGGTCAGCAAATGCATCCAGTTCCCCATCCCAGACTGATACATTCACTGTAACACCTTCTTTAAGCAGTCCAAAACATGGATGGTTAGCAACATCCTCCACTTTTATATGTGGTGGGAACTTGACAAGGAAGGACCAGTTGTCCAGCTGTCTGATCAACCATGGCCAGGAGGTCTTGTAGATAACTTTGAATTCTTTTGCTAGCTCATCTTTGGTAAGTTCACCTGCTTCCAAATACACCAGCCCAATGTTCTTGATAGAGCTAAATCTCTCATCTGTGTCAGACTTGAGTTCAATGTGGTAGAATCCAAGGCATGCAGAAGCACTTCCAATGTATTTGCCTGCATTGTGAGACTGCTATTTAGCAGGGCAACTATTGACCTCATGAGCAGCACTTTTACAAACAAATCAAGTTTTTGGCACTAAACAAGCAGACTTATGATGTCCAGGGTCTCCACAATTGTAGCAAACCACCTCAGCATAGTCATCCGCTCTAGGCAGAGAAACTGGGACAGAGTCCATAGTTTTAGGAGCTGCAACTTGGTTACCAGCCGGATCAGCAGGCTGTTTTGGCTTTTGTTTCGCAGGGTTATTCCTATTGTTTTTCTGCTTCACTTGTTGCTGGTGAGGTTGCTGGGGTTGTTGTTGGGATTGCTGGCCAGTGAAGAACTGCTGTTGTTGCCCTTGCCCAGATTGTTGCTGATGAGGAGGATAGCCGAAGTCCTGGCCCGGCCACGGGGGCATGCCCTACACTACGTGCACAGGCCAATTTCCTTGCTGGAACGGGGGAATCACACCCCCGGGAACTGAGGGTAACCCCAGGGGGGTGTTGGACCCTGGAAGCCGAACGCTGGGTTGAATCCAAATTGCATACCTGGATGCCCTGTGGGGGGAGGGAATTGCGGCAGCTGCTGGAGGTCTCCGCCGTGCGCGCCACGGCCCTCGCCTCCGCGCCCTCTTCCTCTTTCCCGACCACCTTCTCCCATCTCTGCAGGACTCCTTTGAAGCTGGAGAGAAGGCGATGGGGGGTGGCTTGGTGGCAGGCAACGGCGGTGACGGCGGTGGGAGAGACCAGCAGATCGCGGGGGAGGAGAGGATGTTTCTGTGCGGCAGCAACCCTAGGCACTCGGGAAATACCACACCGCTTTTGGGAGGATTTGTGAATGAATCAAGGATATGGATAAGCAGCGGAGGGCCCCCGAGGACCAAGACCATGTACCGTTTGACGAAGACAAACTGCCGTCTTATTTCGTCAAACGATGGGACGGCGACCGTTACTTGTTGTACGGCTACGTATATCCAGCATCTTACTATCTCATATTGCAACTGCTTTTTTATTCCTTTTCTCGGATCCATGTTGTAAGCTTAGTTGATCACACTTCCGATTACCCAATCCCATGGAGAATCACTAGTAGATAAAGGGGGATCAGACCCGGTTCATTTGGGCCTTTAGCCCCGGTTCTGGAACCGGGGCAACAGGGTCGGTACTAATGCTCTGACCCTTTAGTCCCGGTTCAATCCAGAACCGGGGCAAAAGGGTGTCCACGTGGCCTGTGCACTGAGTCCAGGCAGGAGGGGCTTTAGTCCCGGTTGGTGGTACCAACCGGGACCAAAAGGCTTCCACGCGTCAGCATTTCTGTGGCTGTGGTTTTTGTTTTTTTTTTTGAAAGGGGAGGGGGGGTTTTAGGTTTTGGGGGGTTAATTTAGGTGTTTCATATATTGTGTTAGCTAGCTAATTAATAGAGAGAAGTGTTCTCTCTTATGTCCGTGCTTGGTCGACGCTACATACTACACATACGTATATAGAGAGGACTAGAGTCACGCTAGCTAGCTAGCTAGCTGCTAGCTACTAAGCAAACGAAGGAAACAGAAGATCGTATAATCAAAATATATATATATATATATATATGCATACAGAGAGAAGTAATATCGACCACCTCTCCTTCTCCGAGAGATTGGTCGAACAACAAGTTCTCGTATATCTATCCGACACTACCGGGCACATATATACAACAATTATCTCTTACAAAAATAATCTCCTAACACATGGATGCATGGTCCACATAGTATTCTCCGTCTTCAGCGATCACGTGTTCAAGGAAGAATGCAGCCAATTCCTCTTGAATTGCTCGCAGTCGATCTGGTGTTAGGAGTTCATCCCGCATCCGAAACATCTAATTTGAAGTAGGGGGTCAATACATGAAATGATGCTATAAATTTGTGAATATTATTGATTGCTTACGCACTTCAAATTGTTCATCAGTGTAGCCCCGCTCACAGGTCGTGTGGCGGATGGACTCGCAAATGTAGTATCCACAATAATCATTCCCGGGTTCCTGCCACAACCACTTTACAAGAAATAGAGGTCAATCAAATTGATAAGCAAGAATGCCAAATTGGTATTGATGAAACTAGCGCTTGAATCAAGATATAGGAGATGCGCGCGCGGAACATGCTACTATATAGTACTTACTTTCGGGTATCTAAATTGTAACTTCTTCGACAGTCCCGGAGCTTTTTTTGTGAATTTTTTCCAAGCCCTGCCAGACAAAGGAAACAATTAGTTGATATCAGAAATGAAGTTGCTGATATATATGCATGGTGGATAATATTGATCGATTTAACTTACCTGACTAGCATTTGAGTCATGTCCGCATACTCCTCGGGATCTTTACGTTTAGAGTCGAAGACAGTTACTATTCCCTTCCCAAGCTTAATCTCTAAGAGAATATAGTGGAAGCTGCGCACGAATGCATGAGATCATCAATTACATCACTATATAAACTTGACTGATATATAAGGGAAACCAAATATGCACAAGACATTAACACTCACTTGAAGTTGTAAGGAAAGAGTATTATATCTTTGTTTTCATTTACCACCAACGATCGTAGCAAGTTGGTCTCGGTATCGCCGGGACGCAATTTAACCTCGGTTGCATCTATGAGGTATGTGTTAATAAACCCAATATCACCTACTTGTCTTTTCTTCAATTCGACGATCTTCAATCTGCATAATATAGTGAGGATAATTATAAATACATGCAATGAAGATCAGCTATATAGAGAGACTTAATGACAGAAGTAGTACTACTTACAGACAGTAGCAGGTGATCGTTGTTTTATCGAGGGCCAATTGATTGAAAAATTGATAGAACTCCTCAAATGGAACAGGCAACAGCTCAATTCCAACGAGGTCATGCTCCGGTTTAACTCTCAAATACAAGTTATTCCTCCCCCCAGACTCTCTGCAGATTTTCATGTACCAATCATGCAATCTTCGCATATTCGTTGATAGAGATCTTTCATTTTTGACGACAGGCTTTTTGTACTCGTATCTTTCTATCTGCACGTCCATGAAATCATAGTGTACATCGTCGGACGCGTAATCTGCAAGATTGGTATAACCGGGCACCATCCTCGGATCATTAGCGACCATGTCGCTAGACACCTTGAGCGGGGGGCACGATTGGTTCGCTTGTTCGCCGAGCTGGGCAATTTGTTTCCCAGCTCGCCCTTCTGCTAACCTCTGATCACTTTTTGTACTTCCGGACCGCTTGGCATCTTGAAATGTCTTTTGACTAATGCGGTCATAGTTGCCCTTCGGCTTACTTTTCGCTGGTTGCTTCAGGGCAGCAAGAGTGCGCTTTGCTTTCACCGCATCTATCTTCTCCTCTGGAGGTGGATGTCTCTGTGCTTTCAACCCTTCAAAAAAGTCCTTCACTTCGCCTTCAGCGATCTTCGTGTTTTCCTCGTCGGACCTCTCGTATGGTAACTTCTCTAGAGGCGTGAGAGAAGGACCGAATCTGCATCGCCTCCCGCCTCTGGCTGTACTGGTAGACGTCGCCGGACCAGACGAAGCGGCTGTCTTTTTTACTTGCTTAGGCGCCGGAGCAGGAGCAGCCGGAGCGGCGGCAGGTCTCTTCCGCCCTTGCTGATTAGGCGAAGGAGGAGCTGGCTGTCTGCTCGGGCGCGCCGGCGGCGAAGGAGGCGGAGTGCCGCCACGCGCCGGCGGCGAAGGAGGCGGTGTGCCGCCACGCGCCGGAGAAGGAGCCGGAGTGCCCTGATGGTCACGCGCCGGAGAAGGAGCCGGAGTGCCCTGATGGTCACTCGCCGGAGGAGGAGGCGGTGGAGGAGGCGGAGTGCCCTGACTCGTCGGAGGAGGAGGAGGAGGCGGAGGCGTCCAGTTCAGAATGTTGATTAGGTCCTTCCGCCATAGGCATGGAGTCTTCAGTGAAGAACCCAGCCGAGTCTCCCCTTCACCGGTAGGGTGGTCAAGCTGGAGCTCCTCAAATCCCTCCGTTATTTCGTCAACCATCACCCTAGCATATCCTTCTGGAATCGGCCGGCAGTGAAAAGTGTCGTCTGGTCCAGAAGGATAAACAGAGCCAGCAGCCGCCTTGACCTTCAGATTCATCCACTGTGCCATAAGGTGGCAATTTTGTGCCTGCGTGATAGCATCCACAGGATTCCTGGCAGTAGCCGTCAAGGCAAGCTCTGGCTGAAGCAGCTCGGTGGAAGCCACGCTGCTTCTCCACTGAGATGGCGGGGTAGCTTCGGGGGAAGCTTCGGCAATTCTTTCCCGATCTGCTTCCCGTTCCTCTATCGCTTGTATTCTGGCCCGCAGCGCCTGGATTTCGGTCATCTCCATTTTCTTCCTCCTGTCGTGGCATTTGTAGCCTCCTGCGTCCGGAAACCCAGCACGCCACGGAAGGGAGCCTGGCGTGCCTCGTGTCCGTCCAGGGTGCTCAGGATTCCCGAGGGCCATTGTCAGCTCGTCATTCTCTCTGTCGGGGATGAACGTCCCTGCATGCGCTGCTTTGATATACTGCCGCATCTTCCTGAGTGGTGTTTCCAATTGCTTGTCCGTCCAAATGCACCACCCTGTTACAGGGTCCAAGGATCCGCCAGCCCCGAAGAACCAAGTCCGGCAACGTTCTGGCCAGTGCATTGTCTCTGGTTCGATCCCTTTCTGAAGCAGATCATTCTCAGCCCTGGCCCACTTAGGCCGGGCTACGAGGTAGCCGCCCGACCCCGTGTGATGGTGATGCATCTTCTTTGCAGCATTTATCCGGTTTGTCTCCGACATCTTCTGACTCTTTTCCGACTTCTTATGGGCCACAAATGCGGGCCAGTCATCTTTGATCTTCTCATATATGCCCACGAATTCTGGAGTTGTTTTCTCTCTGACAAACGTATTCAGTTTTTTCTTCCATGCCCTGAATTGGTCTGCCATCTTCGAAAGTGCATAAGACTTGATTAAGTCCTCTTTAACTGGCTTCGCCGGATCAACCTCTCGCGGTAGGACGAAGTTTGACTTCAGCTCAGTCCAAAGATCTTCTTTCTGTATATCTGTGACATAAGTCACCTGAGCGTCGTTTGCAGCCGGCTTTAACCATTGATGGATGCTGATCGGGATCTTGTCCCTAACCAGAACCCCGCACTGATTAACAAATGTGTTCTTTGTGCGGATGGGTGCAATTGGCTCGCCGGAGCGCGAGATTTCTGAGATCTCAAACTTTTCATCCGGCCTCAACTTTTTCTTCGCTCCTCGTCTCTTTACCGAAGATTTGCTCGATCCGGAGGGCTAGAAAAGGAACAAAGACGAGAGTTAATGAATGAATCAATTAACTAGTCATCACATGCTTAACTAACATATATACCTCCTGGCCGGACTCGGTTCGGTCACCGGAGCCAGCATCACGGTCTCCTTCTTGCACCGGCATTGGGTCACCGGAGCCGTCCTCACGGTCTACTTCTTCCATGTGCATTGGGTCACCGAATTCATCAATAACATAGCCTAGATCTTCCAGCCGCAGCTCTTGTTCGACCTGCTCATCGGTGTCGTTGAGATACGACCTGACGGCATTTTGTCCGTCTGCGATTATGTCCATCAACATCGCTTCTTGTGCTAGGTCTCGGGTGTTGTCGTCCATTGTTTCTACAAATATTTACAACATGCCAATTATTATTCAAACATGACAGATGGATATATTAATGGCAAACGTAGAACTAGCTTCAACCCTCGACTGCTCGGCGATCCACAAACCCTAGACCCCCTCATGTCACATTTTGTCTAGCTATAGTGTCAAAGGATTCAACAAAACCAATACTTCATCATTAGGCGAAAGTAACAGTAGCATGATGGTACGAAGCTCTCCAAAGTTGTTTTGGAACGAAGTCCCAGATAAGATAATCCGTAACAAAAGACGGATTATTCTATCAGGAACTCCGTTCCAGAACATCTTTGCATAACTTCGTACCAACATGCCCCGGTTACTTCTGGCAAATGATGAAGTCATGGAATTTTTCAATACTTTGACACTAGCTAGGCAACCTCTCTCGACCCCTCGACCCCCGACTGCTCGGCGATCCACAAACCCTAGACCCCCTCATGTCACATTTTGTCGAGTGTCAAAGGATTCAACAAAACCAATACTTCATCATTAGGCGAAAGTAACAGTAGCATGATGGTACGAAGCTCTCCAAAGTTATTTTGGAACGGAGTCCCCGATAGGATAATTCGTAACAAAAGACGGATTATTCTATCAGGAACTCCGTTCCAGAATATCTTTGCATAACTTCGTACCAAAATGCCCCGGTTACTTCTGGCAAATGATGAAGTCGTGGAATTATTCAATACTTTGACACTAGCTAGGCAACCTCTCTCGACCCCTCGACCCCCGACTTCTCGGCGATCCACAACCCTAGACCCCCTCATGTCACATTTTGTCGAGTGTCAAAGGATTCAACAAAACCAATACTTCATCATTAGGCGAAAGTAACAGTAGCATGATGGTACGAAGCTCTCCAAAGTTATTTTGGAATGGAGTCCCCGATAGGATAATTCGTAACAAAAGACGGATTATTCTATCAGGAACTCCGTTCCAAAATATCTTTGCATAACTTTGTACCAAAATGCCCCGGTTACTTCTGGCAAATGATGAAGTCATGGAATTCTTCAATACTTTGACCCCCGACTGCTCGGCGATCCACAACCCTAGACCCCCGACTGCTAGGCAACCTCTCGACCCCTCGCCCTTCGGCCTCTCGGTCTCTCGACGACCCTCGACCCCTCGACCTTCGGCCTCTCGGTCCCTCGACGACCCTCGACACCGGCCCCCCCCTAATGTCGAAGTTATCGGGGAGGGTGTATATCGACATAGACATATCCGATAAAAAAAGAGGAAGAAGAAGAAAAAAGGAACCGCTAGAGGAGAAGATCGAAGAAAAAAAAAGAAAAAAAAGGAGAAGAAGAAAGGAATAGAGGAGAAGAATTTTCTCCTCTATTCCTTTCTTCTTCTCCTCTTTTTTTCTTTTTTTTCTTCTTCTTATTTATTTCTCCTCTTCTTCCTCTCCTCTTCTTCTTTCTTTCCTCTTTCTTATTTTCTTCTTTCCTATCCTTCTTTTTCTAAATTTGTAACTTTTGCATATATAAAACTTTCTATATATATTTAGCATATATAAACAAAAAACTATATAGCCACATACACATATATATACATCATATATACACACATCACATATATACAGCAACTTCCTAAGAAAAAATATATTTATATACACATAAATATATATTTAACATATATATTTAGCAAATTCCTAAGAAAAAAAAAGATATACACATACATATAAATACAGCAACTATATACAGCAACTATATATACTGCAATTTCCTAAGAAAATTCCTAAGAAAAAAAATATACACATATATACATATATATACACAGCAACTATATATATATATACAGCAATATATATTAAACATATAAAAAAAGGGAGCCGGCCCTCACATCGGCAGGGCTGGGCGGCGCGACGGCGGCGGGGCGGGGCGGCGACGAGGCGGCGTCGGGGCGCGGCGGCGCGAAGGCGGCGGGGTGGGGGGCGCGGCGGCGCGGGGCGACGGGCCGGCCGGGGGGCGCGGCGATGGCGTGCGGCGCGGCGACGGCGCGGGGCGGAGCGACGAGGCGGCGTCGGGGGCGATGGCGACGGGGCGACGGGGGCGACGGGGGCGACGACGACGGCGACGGGGACGGAGCAGATCGAGGGCGGCGTCGGGGCTGGGAAGAAGGAGAAACTGAACGAAATTTTCGCAAGTGTAGCTTATATAGGAGGAATATTAGTCCCGGTTCTTGGCACAAACCGGGACTAATAGCCCCCTTTAGTCCCGGTTGCTGCCACCAACCGGGACTAAAGGTCCCTTTTCAGCAGCCCAAAGGGCGGGAAGGAGACGCCTTTAGTCCCGGTTGGTGGCAGCAACCGGGACTAAAGGCCTTGCCGTGGTGCGGTGGGAAGTTTAGTCCCACCTCGCTAGTTGAGGGAGAGCAGCACCAGTTTATAAGCCCCGCTACCTCTCTCCTCTCGAACTCCTCTAAACTGCAGGCCTAAGGGCCTAAACTGACACTGCTTTGCCTGTGGACTTGCTGGGCTTTCTACGGGCCTGAATCCTGGCCCATGGTTGGGTTTCTAGTCGTATTCAGGCCGTTTGGGCCCAGCAGGTGGCATATTTTTTCTTTTTTTCTTTGTTGCTTTATTTTTTAGTTTTGTTTCTACTTTCAACAAAATACTTACTGTTGCTATTTTTATTTATTTGTTTTCTTTGTTTCTTTATTTATTTGATTTTGTTTCTACTTACAAAAAAATATTTATTGTTGCTATTTTTTTTCAAGTTTTTTTGTTTTGTTTTCTGCATTATTTATTTTCTTTTGTAAAACCAATTACGAACTTTCTGTTAGTGCAAGTAGTATTCAAATTTGAATAGTTTAAATTTGAAATTATTTGTTTTCTTTGTTGCTTTATTTATTTTATTTTGTTTCTTTTCAGCAGCCCAAAGGGCGGGAAGGAGGGGCCTTTAGTCCCGGTTGGTGGCAGCAACCAGGACTAAAGGGGGGCATTAGTCCCGGTTGGTGGCAGCAACCGGGACCAAAGGCCCTGAGCTGGCGCGGGTGCGGTGGGATGTTTAGTCCCACCTCGCTAGCTGAGGGAGCTCGAGAGTGGTTTATAAGGGCTGCTGCTCCCACCCTCTCGAGCTCCTCTCAAATGCAGGCTTCTGGGCCTAACTCTGCGCGCTGCCCTGTGAGCTTGCTGGGCCTTATATTACAGGTGGATCCTGTGCTATAGGCCTTGCAGGCTCACTGGGCAGCGCCCAATTTTTTTTTTCCTTTTTTGCTTTATTTATTTCTAAGTTGTTTTTTGCTGCATTTAGAGTTGCTTTATTTATTTTATTTTCTTTGTTTATTTCTAAGTTGTTTTTTGCTGTATTTAGAGTTGCTTTATTTATTTTACTTCCTTTATTTATTTTCTTTGTTGCTTTATTTATTTTATTTTGTTTATACTTAATTACAACAAAATACTTATTGTTGCTATTTATTTCTAAGTTGTTTTTTGCTGTATTTAGAGTTGCTTTATTTATTTTATTTTCTTTGTTTATTTCTAAGTTGTTTTTTGCTGTATTTATAGTTGCTTTATTTATTTTACTTTCTTTATTTATTTTCTTTGTTGCTTTATTTATTTTATTTTGTTTATACTTACAACAAAATACTTATTGTTGCTATTTATTTTTCAAGTTTGTTTTGTTTTGTTTTGTTTTGTTAGTGCAAGTAGTATTGAAATTTGAATAGTACAAACGGACAATGGTATCATACTCGTTTGTTACAAAGTTGGCATGGTATCATCATAATAGTTGCGGAAATAACTCTTCACTTTTTCTTCGCTTGTGTCATTTGCTTATTGCGCCGTAACCATGGATAATCTTCATCGTTTATCAGGATGCTTGGGTCAGCCTTGACTTTGAAGTGAGGAATTTCATGAAACTTTTCATAATCTTCAGACATGTCTGTCTTGCCCTCCACTCCCAGGATGTCCCTTTTTCCTGAAAGAACTATGTGGCGCTTTGGCTCATCGTATGATGTATTCGCTTCCTTATCTTTTCTTTTTCTCGGTCTGGTAGACATGTCCTTCACATAGATAACCTGTGCCACATCATTGGCTAGGACGAACGGTTCGTCATTGTATCCAAGATTTTTCAGATCCACTGTTGTCATTCCGTACTGTGGGTCTACCTGTTCCCCGCCTCCTGACAGATTGACCCATTTACACTTAAACAAAGGGACCTTAAAATCATGTCCGTAGTCAAGTTCCCATATGTCCACTATGTAACCATAATATGTGTCCTTTCCCCTCTCGGTTGTTGCATCAAAGCGGACACCGCTGTTTTGGTTGGTGCTCTTTTGATCTTGGACAATCGTGTAAAATGTATTTCCATTTATCTCGTATCCTTTGTAAATCAATACAGTCAAAGATGGTCCCCTGGACAACAAGTACAACTCATCACAAACAGTGTTGTCACCTCTGAGACGTGTTTCCAACCAACTGCTGAAAGTCCTGATGTGTTCACGTGTAATCCAGTCGTCGCACTGCTCCGGGTGTTTGGAGCGCAGACTGTTCTTGTGTTCATCGACATACGGGGTCACCAATGTAGAGTTCTGTAGAACTGTGTAGTGTGCTTGAGACCAAGAATAACCGTCCCTGCATATTATTGAGTCCCTTACAAGCGTGCCTTTTCCAGTCAGTCTGCCCTCGTACCGCGATTTAGGGAGACCTATCTTATTAAGGCCAGGAATGAAGTCAACACAAAACCCGATGACATCCTCTGTTTGATGGCCCATGGAGATGCTTCCTTCTGGTCTGGCGCGGTTACGGACATATTTCTTTAGGACTCCCATGAACCTCTCAAAGGGGAACATATTGTGTAGAAATACGGGCCCCAGAATGACAATCTCGTCGACTAGATGAACTAGGACGTGTGTCATGATATTGAAGAAGGATGGTGGGAACACAAGCTCGAAACTGACAAGACATTGCGCCACATCACTCCTTAGCCTTGGTACGATTTCTGGATCGATCACCTTCTGAGAGATTGCATTGAGGAATGCACATAGTTTCACAATGGCTAACCGGACGTTTTCCGGTAGAAGCCCCCTCAATGCAACCGGAAGCAGTTGTGTCATAATCACATGGCAGTCATGAGACTTTAGGTTCTGGAACTTTTTCTCTGCCATATTTATTATTCCCTTTATATTCGACGAGAAGCCAGTCGGGACCTTCATACTGAGAAGGCATTCAAAGAAGATTTCTTTCTCTTCTTTCGTAAGAGCATAGCTGGCAGGACCTTCATACTGCTTCGGAGGGATGCCGTCTTTTTCGTGCAAACGTTGCAGGTCCTCCCGTGCCTCAGCTGTATCTTTTGTCTTTCCATACACGCCCAAGAAGCCTAGCAGGTTCACGCAAAGGTTCTTCGTCACGTGCATCACGTCGATTGAAGAGCGGACCTCTAGGTCTTTCCAGTAGGGTAGGTCCCAAAATATAGATTTCTTCTTCCACATGGGTGCGTGTCCCTCATCGTCATTCGGATCAGCTAGTGCGCCGGGGCCCTTTCCGAAGATTACGTGTAAATCATTGACCATAGCAAGTACGTGATCACCGGTACGCATGGCGGGCTTCTTCCGGTGATCTGCCTCGCCTTTGAAATGCTTGCCTTTCTTTCGACATTGATGGTTGGTCGGAAGAAATCGACGATGGCCCAGGTACACATTCTTCCTGCACTTGTCCAGGTATATACTTTCAGTGTCATCTAAACAGTGCGTGCATGCGTGGTATCCTTTGTTTGTCTGTCCTGAAAGGTTACTGAGAGCGGGCCAATCGTTGATGGTCACGAACAGCAACGCCTTTAGGTCAAATTCCTCCTGTTTGTGCTCATCCCACGCACGTACACCGTTTCCATTCCACAGCTGTAAAAGTTCTTCAACTAATGGCCTTAGGTACACATCAATATCGTTGCCGGGTTGCTTAGGGCCTTGGATGAGAACTGGCATCATAATGAACTTCCGCTTCATGCACATCCAAGGAGGAAGGTTATACATACATAGAGTCACGGGCCAGGTGCTGTGATTGCTGCTCTGCTCCCCGAAAGGATTAATGCCATCCGCGCTTAGAGCAAACCATACGTTCCTTGCGTCCTTTGCAAACTCCTCCCAGTACTTTCTCTCGATTTTTCTCCATTGCGACCCGTCAGCGGGTGCTCTCAACTTCCCGTCTTTCTTACGGTCCTCACTGTGCCATCGCATCAACTTGGCATGCTCTCTGTTTCTAAACAAACGTTTCAACCGTGGTATTATAGGAGCATACCACATCACCTTCGCAGGAACCCTCTTCCTGGCGGGCTCGCCATCAACATCACCAGGGTCATCTCGTCTGATCTTATATCGCAACGCACCGCATACCGGACATGCGTTCAGATCGTTGTATGCACCGCGGTAGAGGATGCAGTCATTAGGGCATGCATGTATCTTCTGCACCTCCAATCCTAGAGGGCATACGACCTTCTTTGCTGCGTATGTACTGTCGGGCAATTCGTTATCCTTCGGAAGCTTCTTCTTCAATATTTTCAGTAGCTTCTCAAATCCTTTGTCAGCCACAGCATTCTCTGCCTTCCACTGCAGCAATTCCAGTACGGTACCGAGCTTTGTGTTGCCATCTTCGCAATTGGGGTACAACCCTTTTTTGTGATCCTCTAACATGCGATCGAACTTCAGCTTCTCCTTTTGACTTTCGCATTGTGTCCTTGCATCGACAATGACCCGGCGAAGATCATCATTTGGTTCCTCTTGATCTTCAGCAGCTTCACCCGTTGCAGCATCATTGGGCACATCGTCTGGTTCCTCTTGATCTTCACCAGCTCCCCCCATTGCAGCATCACCGTATTCAGGGGGCACATAGTTGTCATCGTACTATTCTTCTTCGCCGTCTTCCATCATAACCCCTATTTCACCGTGCCTCGTCCAAACATTATAGTGTGGCATGAAACCCTTGTAAAGCAGGTGGGAGTGAAGGATTTTTCGGTTAGAGTAAGACATCGTATTCACACATTGAGTGCATGGACAACACATAAAACCATTCTGCTTGTTTGCCTCTGCCACATTTAGAAACTCACGCACGCCCTTAATGTACTCGGAGGTGTGTCTGTCACCGTACATCCATTGGCGGTTCATCTGCGTGCATTTATATATAATTAAGTGTGTCAAAAACCATTACAGAACATCATAAATAGATAATTAAGTGACCAAATGGATAAAAGTTCATCATCACATTAAAACCAAAGTACATACATATATAGTTCTCATCTAACAACATATATAGCTCTCCATACACATCGAAACTATGTAAAACATTTCAACGCGAAAACAAATGCTATCATAATCGCAACCAAGGTAACAATTGATCCAACGGCATAATGATACCAAGCCTCGGTATTAATGGCATATTTTCTAATCTTTTTGATCTTCAACCGCATTGCATCCATCTTGATCTTGTGATCATCGACGACATCCGCAACATGCAACTCCAATATCATCTTCTCGTCCACAATTTTTTTTATTTTTTCCTTCAAGAATTTGTTTTCTTCTTCAACTAAATTTAACCTCTCGACAATAGGTTCCATCTTGATCTTGTGATCATCGATAACTTCCGCAACATGCAACTCCAATTCCATCTTCTCCTCCTCCATTTTTTCCAATTTTTTCTTTAACGAAATGTTTTCCTCTTCAACTAAATTTAACCTCTCCACAAGAGGGTCGGTTGGAATTTCCGGTTCAACTACCTCCTAGACATAATAAAACATCTATGCATGTCAGGTTGGTCGGCATAACTATCATAAGCACTAAAACAAATAGTTATAAATTAAAGATAATATACCACATCCGAATCGTAGACCGGACGAGGGCCCACGTGAGCGGATATCAAAACCATCGCACTATATAATAACAAGCAATAATAAACGTAAGAAAATTAGACAAATATCTATCTAAAGCAATAATAAAAGTAAGAAAAGCATGGACATAACAAGAGGCTCACCACGGTGGTGCCGGTGACGAGATCGGCGGGGGCGATCGACGGCGGCGAAGACAGGGACGGGACGTGACGGACCGCTAAACCTAGACAAATCTCGGAGAAAATAGAGCTTCGAGAGGAGAAAAGCTTAACTAGTGTGGCTCGGGCATTCCACCGAACATGTTGTGTGCATAGGAGGTGAGCTAGAGCACCACTAACCCCTGTCCCCCTCGGCCAGAAAAAAAACAGAGCAGTGAGCTCTGCTCTTGAGTGAGGGGGTTTATATAGGCAACTCACTGGTCCCGGTTGGTGCTACAAACCGGGGCTAAAGGGGAGCCTTTGGTCCCGGTTCATAAAACAAACCGGGACTAATAGTGGTGGGCCAGGAGCAAGAGCCATTGGTCCCGGTTTTTAGCTCCAACCGGGACCAATAGGTCCAGACGAACCGGGACCAATGGCCCACGTGGCCCGGCCGGCCCCCTGGGCTAACGAACCGGGTCCAGTACCCCCATTGGTCCCGGTTCTAGATTGAACCGGGGCTAATGGGCTGGACCAATGCCCTGTTTTCTACTAGTGAATCCAATCTTCAACCCGAAGACCACACTTGTAGTAACAAAGGATGGACTTGATAACAAAAATCAGATTAATTGTGTTTCTATTTTGAGTTTCCTGAGACGGGCACTCTTTTATCTGCACCATTTTTTTAGAACTGCAACAACTCAACTCGTGATTAATTGATTTTTCGTTTATCCTTTTTTTTTTTTACTCATGCAGTCTTGACACAAGGTTGGAGTCTTGGGATGATCCCACTCCCAGGGAATCAGAATTTACTGTCATGGATCTTCACGCGGCTTGTGTTACGGCTTGTGAGGAGCAAGTTAGGCAAAGCAAAGAGCATGATCGCAAGACCATGATTATGGCACTTGAAGTCTATACCAAGCAAAATAACATGCAGGTTACCACCCATATCAGTGCATAATTAGTGTTCTAGTTACTCTTCCGTGCTTATATTACTCTTTTATTAGTACTTCTGTTTTGTTTTCGAGAATGCACGTGCAGTTTATGACTCCCTCCATCCCAAAATAAGTGTTTCAACTTTGTACTAACTTCAGTACAAATTTGTACTATGGTTGAGACACTTATTTTGGGACGGAGGGAGTACTTACCTAAACTAACTCATGTACCGTATTACGATTCATATTATGTTTATGGAATTGACCCACCCACAATAGTGAGCCGTTTTTATTCATATTATGTTCATGTCCGTTATTAAAGCTAGCAGCTGCAGAACTGAAACGCAATTTACTATTTATCTGAAGTGGGCCTGTAATAATGACATACATTTCTATTATATTACAGCCTACTGAACTTGATTTTGTGGAAGTGAAAGAGAGAAACCAATTACTTGATGAGGACGCGAAAAGATATTTGCATTTCAACTTTTTAGTCAAAGGAGTCGATGGTAAACATACAATGTTTTTTGCGGAATTGCATCTTAATATCATCGATGAGAAAGATGTTCTTCTCTGGGTGCCTTTGGAGGAGGATGACTTCATTTTATCAAAGAAGAATGCCCAAGGTATCTTCATATTTTCCTTATATTTTCGTGCTGGCTAATACACTGTGCTCTGACTATGAAGCTCATTATAATCTATTTTTTTTATTTGCGTTCACTATTTTCTAATGCTTTGTCTTTCTTTTTAAGCTCATTGTAAAGGCTGTGAAGATTGGGCGGAAGGTCTCATACATCCGAGATGCGGCAGCTATTTAGTTGGTCATGAAGAAGAGCCTGATGAGGAATACATGTACTGGCATGTTTATCGAAATTCTACTTTAGAGCTCGGGCTCCATCGAGCCTGAATTTTTCAATGTACTTGTAAGCTTTTAAAAATTCTGAAAAACTAGCACATACATAGTGATGTAATGTAGTACATGTGTATAAATATACATGATGAAATACTTAAATTCAGAAGTATATAAAAACGAATTTGTGGCTTTTTAGCATGTCTCCGCTGCGCCGCTCAGACGTTAATTTCAACGAATTAGGCTTTCATCGACCACTGATCTTCCATTATTAATACTGGCCAGTTAGGAGGATACTAGGGAATAGGGCTGGAATTCGAGCCAAGTCGAGTCAGCTCGGCTCGACTCGCTAGAGCTCGTTTCGTTAACGAGCTAGCTCGACTCGACTCGTTACTATAACGAGCTCAAACCCAAGATTTGCTCGACTCGTGTATAACTTGCGAGCTGGCTCATTTAGCTTGTTAAGCTCTTTAAATATATATGAACATAAAACCCTCAATATAATAAACATTATTATGTATATATGAAACATATACATCACTACACAATTAGTAATTTTCTTGTAGCACATGAGTTTCCTGGGCGGCTGGGCCTTCAATGGTTGGGCTTTGTGATGTGCGCGTGAGATGCAGGGTGCTGAGTGGCTGATTTTTTTATATATTGGGAATGGCTGATCTTGTGTACGAAGCCTAACGAGTTACACGAGTACTCGTGAGATTGGCTCGTTTAACTTGGTCTATAAATGATCTTAAACTAAAACTCGTCACGACTCGTTATTCTTCGAGTTTGAGTCGATTCGAACCAAGTCACGAGTTACTCGTTTAGCTCGCGAGCTTTGATCTTTTTTTTCCAACCCTACTAGGAAACTTTTCTCCAGCAGCTCTTTGTCCGTAGAATAGAAGAACCGCTAGTTGTTCTTCTGGTCCAAAGCACTGCGTGCCTGCCCGTTGCCAAGACTAATCTTGACGTACCAGTCTCTTGCTCTAATCGCTGCAGTGCTAGGCTAGCTAAATACTTTGTGCAAGCTAGGATGGACATAAGTCTGCGCGTTGGCTGCAGCAGGTCACCCCCCACATGTTGTATGGCTATAAAAGTTGATGCTTGCATGGTCAAGACTATCTTGTTCAGATGAGAACATATCAGAGTGGTATAAGACTCTTGGATGCCCAATGAAAACACTACAAAGACAATCCCTGTGTCTGAGTTTAGTAACATCATGCATGCAGGAGTTGTGAACAAATAATACTCCCTCCGTCCCAAAATAAGTGTCTTGAGCTTAGTACAAATTTGTTCTAGAGCTAGTACAAAGTTGAGACATTTATTTTGAGACGGAGGGAGTATATCTTAAGAAAGAAAGAATGTATCTTCAGAAAGAAAAATCAATAGGAATCAATAAGCAGATGACAAGTCATGATTAATTAAACTCCTGTTTCATCTGAAACTTTTTGAGTTTGCATAACGCATACCTATAGATTAAAAATAAATATAATAAACAACATGTAGGCATGCTTTACAAGTTAATTACCAATAGTAAATGTTCTTAACAAAATAAAGTTGACGCATACCTTCTCATTGGCATTTACAATCTGTTGCAGTTATATATTCTAGTCGTTGTTCAGTAGTCATCACTCTAAGTGAACTCCATGAACCAAAGATAGAAACTTAAAAGGAGGCATCACACAGTACGTACCGTGTGCCACAGCCAGCACCTCTCCTCCTTCTCGATGAGTTCCCTTTGAACCAAGCCCCTCCCGCTCTTCCCTGTGTTAAAACCAATCTGGATATATTTATGTGCTATGAGTTCTCTCAACCAATCTGGATATTTTGGCCCATGGATATATCGGAAGCATGCAAGGCTGCTGCCTCACTGTCCACCATGGCAGAGGGGGTCATACGTGGAGCCTTCCTGCAGAGAGAGGAGTGGCTGCACATCCGTGTCCGCGCTCTGTGAGCTGCAACCAATGGACGGTGGGCCTGAGGAGGAGCAGAATTAGTTCTACAAATTAGGCTTCCATCAACCAATCGTCTTCCATTATTAATACTGAAAGTTAGGTCCATGCTCTCGATCAATTTGGGCCGACACCATTAGCCTAGGTTTGATCGTAGACACTAAGGAATAAGTTGGTTAGTTAGGCCATGCAATTATTGGCTAATTGTCAATAATGCACAAGTAGTTTCTTCTACTGTCGCTAGTTACAAGTTTTTGTTTTTAAAAATAATGCATTGTCATTGTGGAAGCGTTTTCTAATCCATCCAATGCGTTATACTGCTGAAATTTCTAGCCGCACTGGAAGATGCACTCCGGCATGATGGAACGTGGCAACCATTTTTTGGCATGTAGAATTTTTATTCAGGCATGTGGTTAAAGAAACTGTGTTGACATGTGTTTGGTAGCAAATGGCTTTTCACTCTTGTACTAATCCTGTCCTTTCTACTAGCCAAAACTGCTTTTCACACATGTACTGATGTTGTGGACGTGTTTCTTAAACCATCAGATGCGTTATGCTGCCCAAATTGCTTCTGTTTGTCATGCTTTGATGTCATCGATCCGTGGGTGAACTCCAATACAAAACACCATTTTGAAAGCCAAGAACTTCCTAAAATGGCATTTCACACATGTATTGATGTTGTGGACGAAACCCTAGGCCTCCGCCGCCGTTGGAGTAGGTCGCCGGCCGCAGCCCCGGGCGGCTGACGGCGGTGGCGGAGGCCTCCTTCCCTCCCGCGTCGCATTGGGTGAGGCGGGTCACCCGTGGCGCGGGGCCCTCCTCCCCGATCTGAGTCGCGGCGGCGTGGCCGTGTCCGGTACGGCGCAGTGGCGGCGTGGTGATGGGAGGAGGCGGCGGAGTTGTGGGCTTCGTGGAAGATCTGGTGGTGCCCGCTGCTCGGTGGGCTTGCATGGTCATGGCGGTGGAGGTCGCAGTGGCCAGCGGCTTGGCCAGTTAGCGGCGGCGGAATATGGCTGGTGGCAGAGGCGATGCTCTGTCTGGATTACGGGGCGGCGGCCCTGGATAGTGGCGGCTGGTGAAGCTAGGGCTTCCCGCGGTTGCATGGCGTGGTGCAGTTCCTGTCCAAGGCGGATCTATGACGGCGATCTGATCTACGGATTGGTTCGGATCAGAGACGGTGACGAGCACGCGGGATCCATCTCGGCGGCTCTCGCGGCTTGGCCAGGCGGGGTGGGAGCCCTCCTCCTAGGCTCCTGTGGTGGCACACTCAGGCAGTGGCCGGTGCGCCGGGGCTCCTACGGTGGCACTGCTGTTGTGGTTGGTCGCCGAATCTAGGCGACTAGATCGGGGGCTTTGAAGGCGGTCGAGACGGTGCACAGGTTGTCGGGTGGGTTACTTGGGACAGATCCAGGTGAAAACCTTGTCTTCGGTCGATAGCCGGAGCCGGTGATGACGATGCCCTTATCATCATTTCCTTCATGAAGGCATCATCGAGGTGAAGCTCCCAACTCCACTCAATACATCTGGGGGAAACCCTAGATCAGCTGATCGAATGTTGGCGGCAATCATGTGTCGTTACCCCCTTGGGGGCGGCATGTTTGGAGGTGCACTCGGCCTCATGTGACCAGCGGACGGCATCTTTGGTGGAGCGGTGCTTCATGCTACACATTGATGGCGACGGATCTCGACGGCATGGCGCAGTGCAGACACCTGGCACGGATCTCGACGACGTTCGATGTGCGAGGATGGATCCGCGCAGGAGGACGACGCTATCTGGCGTCGTGGTGGCGTCGATGGTGGAGAGACCTGGCATGGTAGATGGAACAGTATAGCTCTGAAGATGGATTGGTGGCAGGTGGCTACGGCGGCCTCATACCCGGCAGGCCTCCTGGTTGAGGTGTGCGCCGGACTGGTAGGTGCCCCATACCCGGCAGGCGTCCTGGTTGAGACCTCAGGTCTTAGATGTTTAGGTTTGGTTGCGAGTCCTGTTTGGTATTAATTAGGCCTAGACTATCAGCATCCCTTCATCAACTGGATTGGAGTAGCGACAGAGGTTGCCTAGACGGTGGCTTTAGTCTTACTGTTGTATGACTCTGTAAGGTCTTGTGAGAATAATTAATAAAGTGGCTGCATGCATCGTCCAGATGCAGAGGCCGGGAGTCCTCCACCATTTCTAAAAAAACTGATGTTGTGGACGTGTTTCTCTTGTACTAATCATGTCCTTTCTACTAGCAAAAACTGGTTTTCACACATGTACTGATGTTGTGGACGTGTTTCTTAAACCATCAGATGTCTTATGCTGCCCCAATTGCTTGTGTTTGTCATGCTTTGATGTCATCGACCCGTGGGTGAACTCCAATTGAGAACACCATTTTAAAAGCCAAGAACTTCCTAAATGATGGTGTCACCAATTAGGACCAGTGCTCTTGGTAAAGCCCCTTGTAAAAACATCAATGCATAAGATCTGTTGGGGCTCATCAAAAACAAAACCTTTTTCGCCTTTTTTGCTGAGAACAAAGCACACAGAAAGGCATTCATATCAGCTGTGACTTTTCTTAGGATCAATTGGATCACCAACTAAGGAGGAAGATCAACATGGAAAAGTTTGTTGTAGAAATAAGTTGCCATAGTTTGTGGATATTCGTGAACAATTGGCAAACTATCATCCTCCTACACCAGAGGAACAATATGAAGAGAAAACTATATGTATATGTGTAGTTTATTTCATTTATATAGATATAATAACTTGCCTTGTTTTTTACCTTTGAAAAATACTTGCTTTAACTGAGTTGGGTCGCTCCCACTGCCCTATAGCTAGGTGACCCAACATATATACAACCACGCAAACGTAGTTGACCCATTGATGCACTCCAAGGTATTCATTAATGGTGACCAACCATGGAGGCCCCCACGCTCTGGACCCAGCTAAACGCCCATCTCACATCTATGTACGCCATGGTAAGTCCCTCCCCTCAATCACACGATGGCGATAGAGGTGAGTGACTAAGTGTACCGTACATGAAGGCAAGATGGGCATTCAGCTGAGCCGTGAGTGCGGCGGCCTCAATGGCAATGCGTCGACTCTGATACGAGTGGGGGAAGACCTTTAGGGAGAGTACGTGAGAGGAAGGGGGATTCATGATTGTTAAAGCGACGATGGAGTCGGCGATGGCTGGAGAGGAACACAGGTTATAAAGCGGGACTCACAAGGCTCTCTGAAGGATCCTTTTGGCAAATACTTACCAATTACTCTACCGACTTTTGGCAGGGACTAGGTTTTGGCACATATGGCTCAATTACTCTACTGGCTTTTGGAAGGGACTAGCTTTTGGCTGGTACGGCTCAATTACTTTGCTAGCTTTTGGCAGGGACCGCTCAATTATAGTATCTACTAATGGACGATGCTGCTTGTGTTTATTTAAATGCATGCAAGGTATACATCTTATAGTATCTCCTGTACATGGCAAATTAAGTAGGAGTATAGCTATAGCATGCAATGAAGTTCTATGTTGGACCGTTTCATAGGCATGAGCTATGTATTGTTGCAAAGTATATCAACAGCTATGTATACATATGTATGCCTAAAAGGGGTATAGCTACACCAAGTAATGAAGGGACTAACATTAGTGCCCATCCGTCGGAGAATTACCCATAAAGTTTTGATAAGTTACACCCAATACCACTGATAAGTGAAGAAATGGTTTGTTTCAGCATTCGCTATCGCCTTTGGTTCATATATATTGTGATACACTAATTAATCATAAGCATGCAGACAACCGACTGGCTAGAGTTCGATCCCAGCTTCTCCCCTTTTTCTTTTTATCTCTTTTCTTTTTGAATTTTTAGCAGATGTGGCTGCAGAATATTGGAATTTCGACCTCGCAACTCTATTTAATCTATGTTCGTTTTTTGGCAGATTCAAATGATTTTCACAATATTCATATCTTTCAAACCCTAACTCCAAATCTCACATGTTTTTTTATGGAAAACTTTCCATCTATTCATCTCCAATGATGAATGTACAACGAACACCAGAAATAATAAAAATTACATCTAGATTCATAGACCACCTAGCGACGATTACAAGTACTGAAGCGAACCAAAGTGGCGCCCCGTCATCGTCCCTCCCTCGCCGGAGGTTGGCATAATTTGTTGTAGTAGACAGCCAGCAAGTCGTCGTGCTCAGGCCCCGTAAGATCAACACAGCAGAACAACATCTTTCGCAGATGAAGACAACCATAGTTCGGAAGGATCCAACCTAAGACACATGAACAAAAGGAACAAATGCCAAAACTGAGCGGATCCACCAAAGAGAACCACTGACCGAATCCCACGTGATCAGCCGGAGAGAGACCTCCACAGCCCTCCGACGGTGCTACACACACCACCGGGATAGGGGCTAGGCGGGGAAAACCATATTCTATCTTCAAGAAGTCGTCGCCATCTCGTCTTCCCGAGTAGGACAAAAACCCTAACAGAACTTGAAGAAGCACCTAAAAACGGAGCCCTCCCACCGGAGGGATCCACCATGCACCCATGGCCCTAAGGCCATAGGAGACATAACAGATCGACGGCACCGCGGACGCGAGGCAGAAACCCTAGCTGTCTTTCCTTGAGAGAAGAGACGCTCAGGGGATTTCCAGGCAAATCTAACATGTCATCTCTGGAGATCACTCGAAAAAATATGTAAATTTCAAGTATGCAATTATATTGCATCCAACCATTTCTCAAATTAAGTTTAGGATGCAACCTTAAATAATATTAATATGGGGTAATTTGGAAATACCTATTATATATGTTCCCTATGCCATATGAATTGAGTAGATATTATAGTTCAATGCTCTAACAAAAGATATTATCGGTAGCATAGGGGATGTTGATTCCTAGCACGTACTATATGCTAAAGGTTACAATACGTACTCCCTCCATTTTTATATACAAGGCCACTATCGAAGTTATAATTTGCAGCTATAACATGCCACTAACACTTATCGAGACAAAATTGATGGAGTTTGACTCGTACTAGTAAAGGAGAGCATTAATTATCCCTTGCATGCACGTGCGTGTGAGAAGGTTGGCTTGCATGTGTCTCATTAATCAACCAAAAGGAGTGATAGCATTAGCTTGTTGTGAATGGAACAAAAAAATGCATTGATTAACACGACAAACAGGAAGACAAGTTAGCTTGCAATATTGACTTAAGCGCACATTTACTTTCACCTTGGTACCTGTAATATGGGTTTGTGGCCTTGTATACAAAAATGGAGGAAGTACTTAATCATTCTATCTATTTTACGAAATGCACAATAACCAACCCATATACAATGAATTACACTAAACTGTTGATAGGAGCTTTATGTAAACAACTGGCCTAATGTTGGATTCCATATTGTTTGAAATTGTGCCCATAAAGCTTTTTGTAATCACCTTGAGTACACTCAAAACTCATCCCACATTTATGGTTTTGCAGACACCACTTATCGTTCTTTGTTCTGTGGCATCGTAAAAGATATCAATGGATTTGTTAATGTCGTCGAGTGAGTGCATGACAGATGATTTTTTTCTCCCACTGCAACGCATGGGCATGTTTCCTAGTATGTATATAGGGAAAATACATCCTACCACATAGTGGTTTTTACCCTGATGTCTCATGCATATACTACTTTATCATTCTAAGAATATTAATATAGTATATCTAAGATGATTTAAAACAAAATATATGAAAAAATTGCATGTGAGTCCATAGTTTTTGTATGTTTGAAAAATAAAATGCTTCAATTAAAAACTCTTTGTAATTTTCATAATAATCTCCCCGTGGAAACACACGTTCCTTTATCTTTCTTTTCTCTCTCTTCCCTGTATGCTCCTCTCTCTCTGTGTTCTCTCTCTCTCCCACATATGTTTCTCTCCACCAACCCTTCCTCTCTCCATTCTCTCTTTTTCTCGATGAAAAAGGAAACCATCATCTCTCTCCAACCTGAAGCAAACGGAGTTAGGCGGCATCGATCTAGTTGATCAACACCTCACTGAATCGTAGTAGAGGCGGCAGGGAGGACAGGCACACGACGGCAGCGGCGAACTAATCCAACCACGCACTAATGACCGGAGGGAATTCTCGCAGCGCCGAGGAGACCTTACTGTGGAGGCCAAACGCCAAATCAGGCCTGCACTTGCACACAAACAACTTTATCGTGGGCTTTCACATAGGCCTGTTTTTTTTTGTTTTTTCACAATTCACGTCAAGTTAGGGGGGGGGGGCAAGTACTTCTGTACGTGAAACACATCGGTAATTAACTAGCGTATACTCGATGATTACTCGA